>VZTD01005874.1:0-46306 GCA_013397725.1 Rhagologus leucostigma
AGAGGCCAAAGCTCAGTTAGAACCTTATTTGGCAACTCTTGTGTTTGTCCGCAGGACAGCTGTCCTCCCAGGCTGGTAGACGGTGTCAGGGAGCAGGATGGCCCCCCTGTTATCCAGGAGGAAGCAGGCAGAGAACTGCTGAGCCGCTTGGATGTTCGTAAATCTATGGGACCAGATGGGATCCATCCCCAGGTGATGAGGGAGCTGGCAGATGAGCTTGCAAAGCTGCTCTCCATCGTTTACCAACAGTCCTGGCTCACTGGTGAGGTTCCAGATGACTAGAAGCTGGGCAGTGTGACACCCATTCACAAGAAGGGTAGGAAGGAGGATCCTGTAAATTATAGGCCAGTCAGTCTGACCTTGGTACCCGGTAAGGTAATGCAACAGTTTGTTTTGAGTGTTATCACACAGTACCTACAGGATGGCCGGGGGATCAGACCCAGCCAGCATGGGTTTAGGAGGGGTAGGTCATGTTTGACCAACCTGATCTCCTTTTATGACCAGGCTACCTGCCTGGTGGATGCAGGAAAGGCTGTGGATGTTGTCTACTTGGACTTCAGCAAGGCCTTTGACGCTGTCTCTCACAGTAAACTCCTGGAAAAGTTGGCAGCCCATGGCTTGCACAGGTGCACTCTTTGCTGAGTTAAGAATTGGCTGGACGGCCGGGCCCAGGGAGTGGTGGTGAATGGTGCTGCATCCAGTTGGCGGCCAGTCACTAGTGGTGTCCCTCAGAGACCTGTGCTGGGGCCAGTTTTGTTTAATATTTTTATTCATGACATGGGTGAGGGTATTGAGTCTACTATTAGTAAATTTGCAGATGACACTAAGCTGGGAGCGTGTGTCGATCTGTTGGAAGGTAGGAGGGCTCTGCAAAGAGACCTGGAACAGGTATCTATCTCTTGGATAGATGGGCAGTGTCCAATAAGATGAAGTTTAACAACTCCAAGTGCTGAGTCCTGCATTTTGGCCACAATAACCCCCTGCAATGCTATAGGCTGGGGACAGTGTGGCTAGACAGTGCCCAGGTGGAAAAGGACCCGGAGGTACTGGTTGACAGCTGACTGAACGTGAGTCAGCAGTGTGCCCTAGTGGCCAAGAAGGCCAACGGCATCCTGGCCTGGATCAGGAATAGTGTGGCCAGCAGGACCAGGGAAGTCATTCTTCCCCTGTACCTGGCACTGGTGAGGCTGCACTTCAAGTACTGTGTCCAGTTCTGGGCTGCTCAGCTCAGGAAGGACACTGAAACACCTGAACATATCCAAAGGAGGGCAACAAGGCTGGTGAACTGCTTGGAACACAAGCCCTATGAGAAACGACTGAGAGAGCTGGGGTTGTTCAGCCTGGAGAAAAGAAGACTCAGAGGTGACCTTATGTGGTAGGCTGAAACTTTGCTGATGGACAAGTTGTTAACCCTATGGCGCTTCTGCAATTTTGCATATTTAAAGGTTGCGCAGGCATGGGAATTGCCCCTTTTGTTCCGGCTCTCCCACTGGGAGGTGGGAGGGGGGGCCTCCAAGCCTTCGGGTCTCCGGGCGGTGTCCCATTCTGGGCTGGGCCCACTTCCTGCCCCGCACCGGCAGCCCAGGCAAAAAGCCACCAGGGAAAAGCCGTCCCAGCTCCACATGCAGCTGGGATCAGCCTTAAACAGCACTGAATCTGAGACTGCGCGGCCAAGATTTCGACTGAAACCGCTGCGGCTCTGCGCTGAGCCAGCAGGGGAGCTGCGGAGCCTCCCTGCAGCCTGTACAGCTTGCACCGAACTGAGGAAGACATTGTGGACACTGAAAAGCTTTGGCAGAGGGATTTTTCAGCTTTCTGCTGCATTCTGTGAGAATTTTATGTTTCTCACAGAAACTATGCAAAATACTGTTATGGGTTTTTTTAAACTATTTCTCTATCTTTGCACCTGTTGTTTTTCAAAGGACTGTTATGATATCCTGAAAGAAATACTTTGAAACGGGTGTTGAGTGGACTGACCAATCACCCTGATGGGTGGTTGGTCAGAGGTCCAATAATCTTCTGCCATGCTGGCGACTCAACTTATAAAAAATGATTTATAATTAATTAAATAAGCCATTTTCTCCGGACTTTGGTGGTGTCCTTTCTCATCGTCCCGGGCTCAACAGCGACAAGACATCATGCAGCCGGCAGCATAAAGAGAGTGAGGCTTTCTCCAATGTAAAGCCCGAACAAGATCAACTCCTTAACATGGTGACTCCAAGGTCAGAAAGAAGGGAAGGTTGAGATCACGAGAGGAAGCTAAAAATGGCGGTGGGAAAAAGAGGGCAGAGGTGCTTCCAGCGCTAGAGCTTAAAATGCTTCTTGCAAGCCATGGTAGAAACTGTAATATTACAAACCGTTTGCTCTATAATTCATTAAGAGCACATGGGGGGAAAATCCACGCCCGGCCTGTGAAGATAAGAGAATGCCTATGCCAGCCCATAGAGAAGAGGTGAAAGGCTTTTAGAGATTTTCAAGAAGAGAGCCTTTGTTTCCAGGCTAGAATAACTCATCCTTAAAAAACTAAAACCTTATGTTATTATGGCCTGTGACTGCAGTGTGGGAAGACTGTGAGATTTCATGAGAGAGATGTTGTTCCACCTCAGCAGATTGATTTTTCCAGGCGGACTGCTGCTGGGGACAGTTTAGAAACCATGTTAAAGCAGAAGAAACTCTTTTTCCTTAAATATTGGAGAGATTCTTGAGAAATGCAACACTGACCAAACCCCATGTTTTTTTTTACCCTGAGCAGATTGTTGGAAAGAGAGAGGATGCTGGAAGAGAGGGGAGTTTGCCTTAATTTCTTATTATTTCTTTTTACTTTTAATTCTGTTACTAATAAATCTCCTTTACATTGTAATTGCTTAAGTGTGTGCCTATTTTGCCTTGCAGTTTTCCCATTTTCCTCAATAATCCTTATGTTCCCCTTATGCAAATAATTCAATTTTGTGTGCTTGGAGTTTAGCTGCGCCAAACCACCACACTGTATCACTCTCTACAATTAACTGAAAGGTGGTTGCTGTCAGGTGGGGCTTTGTCTCTTTTTCCCGGCAACAACTGACAGAACAAGAGGACACAGTCTTAAGCTGTGCCAAGGGAAATTTAGGTTGGATGTTAGGAAAAAGTTTTTTACTGAAAGAGTGATAAAAGTACTGGAATCGTCTGCTCAGGGAGGTGGTGGAGTCACCACCCCTGGATGTGTCTAAAAAAGACTGGATGTGGCACTCAGTGCTATGGTTTAGTTGAGGTGGTGTGCTGCGGTGATTCAACCCATCGGCAGGTCTGAGGGCATCCAGTGGGTTGATTTCCCCGCCCAGGAGAGTGGCCCTGAGGGCAGCACCGAGATTTGAGGGCGCGTCCCTCTGGGTGTTACCCTTGGAAGCATCTCCTCCCACCATTCTCGTAAGCTCCTTGTTCCTCAGTTCTCGATTGGTTAGGTTGCTCTTGCATATTCATGTACTTCATTACTTAGTTAATTATGTTCTAGAAAGTTCATCTCAGTTGTAAACCCCACTGGCCTGTTTGTATGAGTTCCTCCCCGTTATTCCCCATTGGTTTCTTGTCATCCCTCATCAATTCCCCATTGGTTCTTCCCTTAGATCCACCCCTGATTCTCCCCAGTTTAAAAGCTGTTACCAGACCCCTTCTAGGCATTCTTCCCGTTGCTTCTCTCTGGTGTTAATAGAGCGGATACTGTTGCAACGAAGATCCCTTCTCTCCTCCTTTGCCTTCGTCGGTTGCATAGCAACAACTAGACTGCAGCCTGCTCCTTAGAGAGCTAAGGGCAGAGGGCTCTTTAGAGAGCCAACTCCAGCTTGCTTCACACCAAGTGGTCTCCCTGACCGGGACACTGCAGCGAGTCGTCTGCCAGGCCTCCGGGCAGGCAGTGGTCAGCGCGACAGTGGTGTTAGGGCATGGATTAGACTTCGTGATCTTGAAGGTCTCTTCCAACCTGGTGATTCGGTGATTCTGTGATTCAGGTTTCAGGGACTTTTGAAGGTGTGGAAAAGGGGTGTCATAGTGGGGGGTTCCTTGAGAAAGGCCACATGTGTTGTGGGGTGAGGGCACAGGAAGGTCTATTGGCAGGCGAGTATTTGGGCTCACAGGCCCCTGGGAGCACCCTGGATGATTCAGGGGTGACAGGAGGTGGGGGATCCAGGGCTGCGTGGCAGGAACTGGTCAGGTCCAGGTCTAGTTCTGGGCACTGGCATCATCTGGGGCTGGGTGATGGATGCAGGGGTGTCTAGCGCGAGGTGACAAGAGTTGATCAACTCCAGGTCAAGCTGAAGGAGGGCACCACTTCACATTTCCTGCCCTTTTTTTCCCTCATGTTTCCAACACTTCTCCCTTAATGTTTCTCAGACGAACAGCCTAGTGCACAGTGTGTGACAGCCTCAGGGCGACATGGGAGGAGACAGGCCATCTGCCAGCAATACAGGTGGCAGCACTCCGGCACACACAAGGGGCCAGTGTGGGGGCCAGTGGCCCATAATACAAGGGATAGAAATCCTCTCCAGGTTGGAGTGATCTGGAAAGACCTTTCCTAGGATGCTGTTTCATTATGTAAATGTATCCCAGTTCTGCTTCCCCGGTTGGCCTCTCCACCCCCTTGTACCTTGCCTGCTCCTTTGGAGGGTTCTCCCTTGCCCCACTCTCCTGTTGGACCTCGTTCCCTGCCACTCACTCGCATTTTCCCATTGGCTCTTGTGCCCTGGTCCCGCCTATGTACTGCCCCTGCCACTTTCCCCGCCCCCAGATACAGACTGAGACCTTCTGTTCCCCTTCATCTTTGTGCTTGGGCCATTTTCACGTGTGGAACTCAATAAACCTGTGCCGTGGAATTCCACACAAAGATCCTTCCTGCCTCCTTGCCGTCGGTTTGTCGAAGAAGCTATCCGGAGCGTGTGTGTGCGTCTGTGTGAATGCAGTGACTGCCGAATGACTTTCTGTTAAAGTCAGATTAGGAGGTCACAGTACCCCACCAGAGCACCTCCCCGGATCACGACAGGCCAGTGTACCTGCAAGCTGCCGCCTCTCCAGCAGCAGCCGGCAGCTGACTGCTTCTGCCAGAGGCAGGAGAATGGCCATCACCACGGCCAGCAACAGCCACCTACTGCTTGTCCCCATTGCTCAGGGTACCCACAGTAAGCAGGGCACAGCCACAGGTGTTTGGTGCTTGAGGGCTGCACCACACCACCCTGAAGCCTATGTTACAGGTCCGAAGGACGAGAGCCAGATCTCTATGCATGACATTCCCCAAGAACATCCACAAGAACTACATGGGGAGCCAGAGACACAGCCAGCAGCCAACAGAACAGTGGGACTGGGCACAGAGCATGGCTACATCAGCTTTCCTGGGCAGAGATGTAGGGACACAGTGCTGGATAGAGCAGCATCGTTAAGTGCAACCTCACCAGCAGGTATCTGCTCGTGCACCACAAGACTGCAAAGGATCTGAGTGCTGTGTCCAAGACAGAGCCTTCGCAGGAGGTGAAGATGAAAATACTATGTTTCTGTGAACCCTTGCCCTGACAGCATGGAAATGGTTTCAGAAAAACCCTAGTTTTGTTACCTAAAACGGCGAGTGGTTTGAAAGGAGTCTCTGTAGGAATCACGGGAAAACTCGGCTGTAACAGTGGCTTGGCTGTCCATAAACTCTTTTCCTTCTGTTTTAAGCAGCAGCCTCCAGAGTTTTCTGAAGAGTGCTCAGGGGTCTGTATTTATTTATTATTTATTTACTCATTTATTTGTTTATTTATTTAATTTTATATTTATTTTTTCATTCACGTTTCTTCCCCTCACATTTCCCACCCTTTCTTCCCTCACATTTTTCACACTTTTCCCTTCACATTTCTTGCACTTTACTCCTCATTTTTTCTTACATTGTCCTTTTCACTTTTCTCACACTTTCCCCTTACTGTTTCTCATGCTTTCCCCTTAATTTTTCTCACAGTTTCCCCCTCACATTTCTTGCATTTCCCCCATCACATTTCCTTGCCCTTCTGTCTCCTCAGTTTCCTGCTCTTTCCCCCCTCATGTTCCCAACACTTTCCTCTCACATTTGTCCCATGTTGCCCCTCACACTGGTATCCATTTTTCTCCCTTTGTGTTTCCTACCCTTTCTCCTTGATACAGGGGGCTTGGGGTCCTAAGGGTTAATTGGTGATTGTGGGTATTGCCAAATTTTGCAGCTGCTTGCTAGACAATGTATATTGCCTGTTCAATACTCTTTGTGCTTGCCAAGCAGAGGGGAAGGATGTAAGGGAGGATGCAGGACCATTGATAAAGGGAAGAGGACTGTGACCAGATCCTGCTCTCGAATCCTGGAACCGGCTTGGGCCAGCTCTGGGGTTTGAACTTAAGCCAGGAACTCACAGAGTATGTGCAAGAAGGCAAGGTAAAAAGTTCAACCTGAGGAAGACTCGTTTACTTCATCATGAAGACCCCTGCCCATGACCACCCGGAGGCACTGCGCAGGTGCTAGCATATAGAAATTACTTTTGAACTCATTATAATACGAAGCAGGGACAAGCAATGAATATGTATGGCTGTATTGTGTAATCTAATGCATATGTAACGTACAAATATATGTTGAGTTGTAGAACGAGGGGGCGTGCATGTTTTTGGAGGAATGATTCCCCCATGCAGCTTCAGCTAGCTGAAATAAAAATAAAACATACCTACTTTACAACTTTAATTAGTTGTGGAGTCTTTCCACACATCACCCTTACACTTCTCAAACACTTCCCCTCATCTTTCTTTCCTGTGACACTTTCTGTGCCGCATTTCCTACCCTTTTCTCTCCTAAGGTGTCCTGCCCTTTTCCACCTCACATTTCCCACTCTTTTCCCTCGCTTTTCTCCCACTTTGCCCCTCACATTTCCTGCCCTTTTTTCACTCACATTTCCTTCCCTTTTTCTCCACTCACATTCCTAACTTTTCCTCTCATGTTTCTTTCATTTTGTCCTTCATGTTTCATTGCCCTTTCTTCTCCTCAGCTGTCCTTTTCCTCCTTACACTGTCCACCCTTTCCCTTCACCTTTCTCCCACTTTGCCCCTCACACTTCCTACCCTTTTTTCCCCTCATGTTTCCTGCCCTTCTGTACTCACGCTTCCCACATTCCTCCCCTCATGTTTCCCACATTTGTCCCCTCACAGTTCTCAAAATTTTCCCCTCAAGTTTCTCATACTTTCCTTGTCATATTTCATGGCCTTTTCCTCTCCCATTTCCGGGCCGTTTTTCTCCCCTCATGTTTCTTACACTTTTCCCCTCATGTTTCTCACACTTCTCAAGTTTCTCACACTTTTCGCCTCACGTTTCTCCCACTTTTCTCCTCACATTTCCAGGCCTTTTTCTCCTCTCACATTTCTCACCCTTTTCTCCTCATGTTTCCTGCCCTTTTCTCCCCCCAAGTTTTCTTGCCTTTTTTCACTCTTGTGTCCTGCCCTGTCCCACTCACATCTCCTGGCTTTTCAAATAACTGGCAGATGAGGTTACAAACTGCCTTGTGTTTCTTAGTGTCTATAGAGCAAAGCTGCAATGCGGCAGTAATGAAGCTATTGTCTATTAATGGTCATTTGAACATATGTCCACACTGCTCCAGGGCAGAAAGACACGGCGTCTCAGGCAGGATGTAGGCGGCCCTAGGGTGGTTCTGGGGACAGCAGCCCTGGGAGGCTGAGGCTAGGGCAGGAACGGCTGCAGGGAGCACTGGGAGGCACTGCCTCCTTGGGACAGCATCCTGTCCACCATCTTGTACACAGCACCAGCCCCTGAGGCACAGGTCTCATGCCAGTCCCGGTGGCTGCGGGTGGAGACACCCTTCCTGGGCAGGGCTGACATAAATACTCCAAAGGTGTATTGCTTATAGTATCTCAACTGGGTCAAGAGAAACTGAGTTGCATTGTTTAAAGTTTTACAAACCATAAAAATGTTGCCTTACCAAGGATAAAAGTTGCTCAACCAAGCCAGCAGGACATGAGAAAATCCTTGAGTCCTGTTCTCAGGTGACTTGCTGTGAGAACCTGATAATAAGAGAAAGGCTTCAAAAAATGCTTTGTCATTATGTCTGCTTATCATAACCACTCTTGAACACCTGAAAACTACGTGCGGGATGGATTTTGAGTAGCCCACCTTGAGGCCCATAAAAAGGAAGGCAAAACTGGTGCAAAACGTGGAGAGGAAAGTGAAGGGCAGAATCCCTGACCTTTGCCTTCCTCCCCACCACCACCATTGCCTGCTGCATGACACCCTAAGGCCTCCTAGAGCTGATGCTGCCAGCTTGAGGAAAACTCTCCCCGATCCTGCACCCTTGAACCGAAATCACAAGTGAGTTGTGGAACCCGTACCCCTCCTCCTGTGTCCCACAGTGAGAGCACCACGAGTGGACCGACCACGCCTGCATCTTGGAGGATGGGCAGCCGCATTCCAGCCAAACTGCTCCAGAGATAGGAGAGGGCAGATAAGATGCTTCAAACAGCAGAAAAAAAAAGGCAAAAACCGCCCCCACCCCATCTCAGCAGCAACAAAGGCAGCACAGTGTGGTGGTGACCTATCCTATGCTTTTTAAAGTAAACTTAGCTTTTTCTAACTTTTCTCTACTTTTCTCTACTTTTCTCTTTCTTGCTCTTTGCCTCTCTTACTATTAAATAAAAAAATATCAATTTTTTGGCGTCAACATTGAATATCGTTTGGTTTTAATCACATTTCTTGGGAATATTTTGAGTCTTCAGAGTTCTTTCCATTTTATACACACTTAGTTTTCTTTGCTCTTCTGGGTTTAAACCGGTTCATAACACTTGTGACGATGAAAGGAGAAAGTAAGGTGGAGGCTATTCCCCAAACAATCTCCAGAGACCCTCTTGAGACCATTTCCCAAATTGCATGTGCATGCTCCACTGTAAAGTGTACGCCTCCGCATATGTAAATGGTTTCTGAGAAGGGGAGGAGAATTCTGGGAATTTAGATGAATATATATGCTTTGTATAGATAAGTGATAATTTTGGAATCTTGCGTGTGTTGTATGTATTAGGAGGAGCAGTCCCCCACCTGACACCTGACACCAAAAAAAATAATGTCTGCTTCCTAATACTGAAATTACAGTGTTACAGAGTTTTATTCTTCCTGATATTTCAGTGACATGGCAGGCACTCTTTCTCATGTTTTGCTTTCCCAGACTGGGATTTGGAAATGTTTCTTCTTTCCTGGGTTACACTGCTTCTTCCTTGTACAAAACGTGAATTTGTGTCTCACTCATTTTACTCCAAGAAATGGGAATAAGAGGGTTCAGATGAGCATCCAAATGCTCTCTTGGTATCACCCTGCAGAGGTTCCAAGCCTCAGGCAGCACAGTGAGGTGGGGAAGGCCCACTTGTTCGGGGGCTCCAAGGTGGGAAGGTGACACTACGGCGGGAGCTGGTTCCTGAATGGTTGCCGTGACCTTTGGCAGCCTCTCCATCTGATCTAGGGATCCCTGAGGAAAACTGGCCAGTCAGAGCTGCTGCTGTGCCCAGCACAGGCTGAGCATCTCCTGGACAAGGTCACGAGGACTGTAGAGCCACAGGGCCACCATGGGTAACCCCTCTGGAGCTTCCCAGCCAGGGCCTGTACATGTGGTAAAGTAAGATGGAAAACACCTCATGGGTCAAGATGGTGGCAGTTTTGTAAAAGAAATGCAAAGGTCACATGTGCAAAGGAGAAGAAAAGCACTGCAAAAAGGGCCGAGGAGCCACATGTGTGACTGTGAGGAATGACCGATGTCCCTGTGGGTCCCAATACTCCCCAGACTCCCTCCAGCCCCACAGGGAACGCTATGGACATGGGAGGCAAGGGGGATGTTTGGAACATGGGGATTGGGAGTCCTGGAGGGTCCCTATAAGGACACGGGGACAAAGGGGGCAGGTGGATCCCCATGGACACATAGAACTGGGGGGGCTGGTGGGTCCTCATGAGGATGCAGGGACAAGGATGGCTGGTGGATCCCCATGGGGACATGGAATTGGAGGCAGAAGGGTGGGACCCCCCGTGAGGAAGGGTGAGGAACAGGGCCCCTAGGCACTGGGAGACCTCAGCTCATAGAACTTCCTGGAACGTCATAATCGTGGCTACAAGCCCCGTTCTGAGGCACAAAGAAGCAGAAGAGTAAGATGCCTGGGTGATGGGTACATGTATCTTGGTGTGTCTTTGAGCTGTACTGGAGTGTTTCTGAGCTCAGGAACACCTGAGCATCAGCTCCAAGCTTCATCAGGACCTGGAAGCCCACAGCAGGCAACCAGGTAAGGAGGGGCCGGTGCAAGGAGCTTCTGAGGGAGATTTAAACAACTCTAGGAAGCACAAGTGACCCGGAGTGAGGCGAACAGGAGTGGATAACCCGGGGCATGGCATGGAATGGTAGCGAGGGCATGGCATGCCAGTTTGCACAGCAGTTCACCCAGGCAGGGCAAGCAGTGGGGCAAACAGGAAGGACTCTCATCATCTGAGAGCAGCCAGCAGAGTCAGCAAACAGACTCAACAGCTGGTAAGGAAGAGCATGAAGAGATCCTTTCATCCCCAGTCTTATTAGCGTACTAGCGTAAGCTTCCTCAGTTATGGTACTGACACATCACAGAGCTCAATCCTCTGTAGGTTCCTTCCAATTCACTCAGAATATTTTGTGATTCTGCATGTCACAGGTACCACACGGGGATGGATGGCAGCAGGGGTTGCAATGGGGCCGGGGGAGATCTGATGGGGGACAAGCGGGACCCTATGGGGGTGGCAGTGGCTACAAGGGGCTTGAAACTCTGTGTGGGGCTGAGGGTGGGCTTTAAGAAAAGTGTGCCATCTGAGTGCCATCTGAGACTGGGAGGACATAAGGGACATGGGGAGCCATGTGAGAGCAAGGGGACATACGGGGGAGGCAGCAAGGATCTTTAGGCCCAGTGTGTCCCGTGGCATCACCATGTCCCCCATGTCTCTGACCCCATCAAGGCCATTCCCTTGTTCACCTTCATTTTCAGGAGTATGACTCCACAGTGGTCCATCATCAACCAGTGGGAGCTCAGCCACCAGGCCAGCTGGTGGGTATCCCCCCAGTGCCACCCCCCAGCAGCCATCACCCCAAATCTGTTTAGGTGCTATGGCAAAGGACAATGGCTCAGAAGGAGCGGGCAAGGAAGAGCATGGGAGGTGTCTCAAAATGGGTATTGTGGGGGTCCCAGGGTGGGTATGGGACTTGGTGGGTGGCAGGAGTGCTGGAATGGGCGTGTTCCCAGGTTGGGCAGTGGGTGTATCTGAGGTTTCTCCCCCAGTGCATGCGGTGTGAGGTGCATTGGGTGCCACTCCATGGACTGTGGAGTGGGGGGCATCATTCTGCCCATGAAGAGTGAGGACACTGGACACTCGTGAGGTTTCTGGTGCTGAGGATGCTGGGAGATTTGGAGTGCCTCGGAGCTGAGGGCTGGGGGCTGGCTGCTTGGAGGGTCTAGAGCTGGATGATAGGAGCCGACTGGGTCCTGATGGGAGCTGAAAGGAGTTGCAGGGTCCAGAGCTGGGTGATAGGAGCTGGGCAGGTCTGGGGCTGATGGTCGATGCTGGCAACATCCAAGGCTGGTTGATGGCAGCTGGGTGGTCTGGGGCTGCAGTGGGGTCCAGAGCTGGTGATGGGACCTGGAGTGGGAGGTTCACATTTTATGCCCGTTTTTCACTCACGTTTCCTGATCTTTTCCCCTCATATTCCCCACAATTTTCCCCTATGTTTCTCACAATTTTCTCCTCATGTGTCCCAGCCTTTTCCCCCTCTATTTTCTTTGCCTTTTCCTTTCCTCATGTTTCTCACACTTTTCTCCTCCTGTTTCCTGCCCTTTTCTTCCTTCACATTTCCCTCCCTTTTTCACCTCATGTTTCCTGTCCTTTTCCTCTCACATTTCCCACCTTTTAAACAACTGACAAGGTTAAAAACTGGCTTCTCTATCTTTGTGTGTACAGGCTGGGCATCATAGAGCTGTTTGGGGGCTCTGCCTCTGGCCAAGGCCACCACTTCCATCTCATGCTTCCACTTACCCACAGGTGGACCTGAGGCAGATGCAGGTGAAGCACAGGCAGATGTAGGCAGCACTGCAAGGCAGCCAGAGCCAGGTTTCATCCCTCTGTGGGGACAGGGTGCCAGGCCTTCCCTTTCCCAGAGAGCTCACAGGACACGGGGAACATCACACTGATGTACAGAGACTGGGGAGATAGGACTGAACATCTTCCCATGCCCAGGAACTGCAGACAGGCAGGCAGGAGGCACAGGCAGGGGCAAGGGCCACAGTCAGGCAGCCTCTATCCTCAGCTTCTCTTGCAGATGAACAGCCTGGTGCACAGTGTGTCACTGCCCCATCTATACCTGAGTGACACAGAAAGAGACAGTCCATCTGCCAGCAATACAGATGGCTGCATTCTGGCACACATAAGCTACTTCCTCTGCCAGCAGGAGCTGGCAGCTGACTGCTTCTGCCAGAGGCAGGAGAATGGCCATCACCACGGCCAGCAACAGCCACCTACTGCTTGTCCCCATTGCTCAGGGTACCCACAGTAAGCAGGGCACAGCCACAGGTGTTTGGAGCTTGAGGGCTGCACCACACCACCCTGAAGCCTATGTTACAGGTCCGAAGGACGAGAGCCAGATCTCTATGCATGACATTCCCCAAGAACATCCACAAGAACTACATGGGGAGCCAGAGACACAGCCAGCAGCCAGCAGAACAGTGGGACTGGGCACAGAGCATGGCTACATCAGCTTTCCTGGGCAGAGATGTAGGGACACAGTGCTGGATAGAGCAGCATCGTTAAGTGCAACCTCACCAGCAGGTATCTGCTCGTGCACCACAAGACTGCAAAGGATCTGAGTGCTGTGTCCAAGACAGAGCCTTCACAGGAGGTGAATATCAGAAGCTCAGCCTGTGCAGAGCATGGACTGTCCCTGCTCAGGAAAGCCACACAAATCTTCCAGGATTTTGTGAAAATCATGAGTCATCAGAGGATGCTGGAGTTTCTGGAAGCAAATTTTCCAAACAATTGTGCCACCTTATCTGAGGAGGAGAAAGAGTGGGAAGATGATAGACACCAAGAGCTGTGCCAAGGGAAGACATCAAGGACAAAGAGCTGTCCCAAAATGAAGACAAGAGAGACCAAGAACTGGCTGAAAGAGCTGTCTCAAGATGAATACAGGAGAGATGAAGAGCTGTTCCAGTGGGAAAACTGCAGTGATAAAGAGCTGTCTTAACGGGAAGACAACACTGACAAAGACGTGTCCCAAGGGGAAGATAGGAATGACAGAGAGATGTCCCAAGCAGAGACAAAGACTTCTCCAAAAGGGAAGAGGACAATGACAAAAAATTTACCCAACAGGAAGACAACAAAGACATGTCCCAGTAGGAAAATGACAATGACAAAAGGTCTTCTACAGGAAAGACCATGTCTCAACAGGAACAGGAGAGAGACCAAGCGCTGTCCCAAGCAGAAGATAGCAAAGACAAATAGCTGTTGTGAGGGGAAGACGACAATGACAAAGAGCTCTCCCAAGGGGAAGATGACAGTCAAAAAAAATTGTCTCGTGGACAGGACAAGACAGACCAAGAGCTGTCCCAATGGGAAGATGATGTCAGCTACAACATCTAGGATGACTCCTTGGGCCCAGTGAACAATGAGGACCCTCACACTGCTTCCCAGAGAAGGCCTAGCTGTCTCAGCAGCATGGGCACAGAGGCAGCAGGAGAGGCAGCTGGTGACCTGAGCATCTCTTACCGCAGTGGGTGCCACAGCCTCTGAGCCAGCTCTGGCCAGAGCTCCTGAAGAAGTGGAGCACCATGCACCTCTTGCTGCTGGGGCACAAGACGTGGCAATAACAACCTGGCCTTCGGTGTGTAGGTGACAGCTGCAGGGGCAGAGGGGCAGACAGCCAGACAGCTGGCCTGCACAGCCCCTGCTGCTCACCCAGTCCTTCACCTTGCCTGTTGGAAGCCCATGCCTACAGCAGGCAGTGGGCAGGGACAATGGAGGTATCAGATCTGTTAGTGCCAAAGACCAGGGATGGAGCCTTTGCCAAGGAGGAGGAAGAGCGGAAAGACTACATCAACCATGACCTGTCCCTAGAGGAAGTCTACAGTGTCCAGGGCCTGTACCAAGGGGAAGATGAAAGTGACAAAAAGCTGTCCCAAGAGAACAAAGATCAGGTACTTCTACAGAAAAGGGGCTCTCTGATCCTGCCCCTTGAGAGGCGCAGGCATTTGGCCTGCACAGCCAGTCCATGCCTTGCCTTGCCAAATGGAAGCCTATGCCCTCAGGAAGCAGTGAGCTCTTTGCCAGCAACGGCCATCCCGCTTCAGGAGGGTATTCCACGCTCTGCACAGGCTGTTCTGTGGCTCTGCATGGTGGCACAGGGATGGACATAGGATTAGTGCCCTGTTGCCAGTGCCAGGCTGATCCCTGGAGGTGGCCCTGAGCCCTGTGCAGAGTTCTGAGGGAGCAACACAGCGTGGTTTCGCTGTGGACATTTTGATAAAAGTTGATGATTTTGCAACCCAATTTTCCCCCCATATTTCCTGCCCTTCTCCCCTCACATTCCCCACACTTTTTCCTTGCCCTTTTTTCTCCTCAGATATCCTGTCTTTTTTCCCTTATGTTTCTGACACTCCCCCCCATGTTTCCCCCTCTTCCCCTGAAATTTCTCACATTTTTCCCCCTCACGTTTCCTGCCCTTTCTCCCCCCATGTTCTCCTCCCTTTTTTCACTCACGTGTCCTGTCTTGTCCCCCTCACATTTCCTGCCTCTTTAAATAACTGGCAGAAGGGGGTACAAACTGACTTGTGTTTCTTCCCGTGTATAGAGCAAAGCTGCAATACTGCATTAATGAACCTATTGTCTATTAATGCTCACCTAAACATATGCCTCACACTGGAGACTCCCGCCAGCCCCGCGCCAGAAACAAGTCGTGTCTCGGGTAAGACAGCCCCAGGGGGCCCGGGGGCAGTACCGGGAATGGCAACCACGGGCGGCCGGGGCTTTGGCGAGAAAGCCCGAGGGGAGTGCGGGAAGAGACCACCTCCTCGGAGAAACTGCCTCGGCGGCCATCTTGTGTGTGGCGCCAGCCCCTGCAGCGCGGAACCCGCTCCGGTCCCGACGGCTGGGCCTGGGTACACGCTTTCTGGGAGCGGCAGCCTCCGTAGGGTCTGCTCTCGGCTAAGGCCCCCCCCGTTAGCAACCAGCCCGCAGCGCAGGCCTTTTCACTGTTGCAGCGCTGACTCCCCACCTCCCTCCCTCCCTCCCGGCATGCCAATCCCTTCACGCCTGTTCCGGTTTGGTGGCGCGCGGAGATTGGCTTTTCGATCCCGGTGGCCGGAAGCGGGACATTTGAACGATAACGGTCTCTCTAAGCTGCTCTACTGTGGTGTCGCTGCCTCGGGACGGGGTAACACTCGGGGAGGCTCCTGGCGGTAGCGCCCCGAGGAACGGGGTGGGACTCGGGGGGTCACCTGGCCATAGCGCCCTAGGGAATGGGATGGGATGGGACTAGAGAGTCTTCTGGCCTCAGCGGTTCGGGACCGCGGCTCTCCGGCGCCTATCGCCGGGCAGCCGTGACTGGCCCGTGAGAACAGCAGCCGCTCCGCCCGCCCCGGGGGCTGCAGCGGAGTCCTTTCTTGTGCCCGAAAGCATGAGCGCGATCTGCGGTCTCCCTTGCAGGTGCTGAGAAGAGCTGCCCGCGTCCTGCGGGTCGCAGAATGGCAGGAGGTGACTATGAGGAAATTCTCAAGTACTATGAATTACACGGAACAGTCGGTACAGGTGGGCTCGGTCTGTTAATGCAAACAAGTGTGTATGATGTGTCTGCTCACCTCGGTGTTTATCTGAGAGATTGACTGTTACTTCAGAGTCTGTGGGTCATGTTTTGTCGGTGTATTTTGCGGGGCGGAACTGTGGAAATGTAACTGGAAGGTGGTGGCAGCAATTGCTTCTTCCTCTAGCAAAGCTGCTACGTGCTGTGCATATGGTATTTGCTTCAGAGCGACTGAGATCACTGATGAGAAAGTTGCATGCAGACCTTTATACATCTCTGTTTCAAATTATAGGTGGGTTTGCGAAGGTAAAACTTGGGCGACATCGTCTCACTGGTGAAAAAGTTGCAATAAAAATCATGGACAAGCTTGCTTTACAGGTAATCCAAAAGATACTTCAGAGTTGGTAACGTGCTGTTCCTGTGGCGTTCCCAGGAACATGGGTGTGACCTGTCACTATGGGCTAGTGGTATATGCTGTAGGCTTGAAAGAATTTTAATGGCACCACAAATCCTGTGTCCTCATGTGGAGAGGGTAATGTTCTCTGGCTGTAAAACTGAGGCAGTTACAGCTTTAAATATTAAATAGCTGAATAAACTACTGTAAGTCAAACAGAGTGCTGATGAGAATAATAGCTATTGTACATCTGCCCCTTTGGGTTTTACTGAGCAGTGTGTGAGGAGGGCAGGTGAGCAGTGACAGAGCTGGTGCTGGTTTGAGTTTGAGCAGTTGTGATGTGCAGGCTTACTGTGATATGCAGGCTGTCAAACTAATTGGCAATTCCATACCTTGCTGTTGTAATCTTTTAGGATGACTTGCCTCGCATTAAATTAGAAATTGATGCCATGAAGGACTTGAGTCACCAGCACATTTGCCAGTTGTATCATGTGATTGAGACACCCAAGAAAATATTCATGGTTTTAGAGGTAAGGGATGGTGTTTCTGCTATGGCAAGGATCTCTGGGTTTAGCAATAGATGGTAGCAAAGTCCAAATGAAACAATTCTTACAAAATCATCTCAATGGTGAGTGTGTCCGGGATGCTGTAGTTTAAAAATGAAGCTGTTCAGATGTGTGACAGATGTGTTCTGTCTCATTGTAAAAGCCATTTTTCACTGTTTACAATAAGCAAACTGACTTTAATTCCCACCTCACACTCCAAAAAATAGCACCAACAGGACATGTTGAATGTGAGAAGTGCCACCGAGTTGTCACCTTTGGGCAGTTTCTGTTGCCTGTGATGGTAGTGTGATATGGCTGTGGCAAGCATCGGGCAAGAGTTGGGCTCTTGGGCTTGTTGGATCTGCTGCACGCTGGCCTGGGGCATGCCTGGTTGCTGCTGGGATAAAGCAGAGGGAAGGAAAGAGAAAAGTGCCTTCTTGCTGTCCAGTGCCCTTGTTCATGTTTAGGTATCATGACTGTATCACAAATGTATTCTTTTTTCCTGCTTTCATGCAGTACTGTCCTGGAGGAGAGCTGTTTGATTACATCATTTCTAAGGACCACCTTTCCGAGGAGGAAGCTCGCATATTTTTTCGGCAGATTGTTTCAGCAATTGCTTATGTGCACAGTCAGGGATATGCCCACAGGGATCTCAAACCAGTAAGTGTGAACAGGAGTCAGATCTGCACAAATATTGATGAAGACCCACTTTTATATATCTGAATGGAGCAGGTGTGAGTTATGTCTTCTCTGTTCTCCTGTGCTTGGAGGTCTTCAGCTAACATTTGCTGAAAGCGTTATTTCTACTTATTGCTTTGTTCCTCAACTGAGCTGGATGTAGCTGTATCTGAGGAAGGAGCTTCCTCTGGAAGAGAAGTAGAATAGTGCACTCCAGCTGATAGTGGAGCAGACACGGATTTGACTTTGACTGTTGCTTAGGCATTTTTGCTATCCCCTTTATTCCAGCTTATACCCAGGGAGAGTTGTTATGGTTCCTCTCTGTTGTGCAAGCTGTTCTGTTCTGACAGTCTAAGGAAAATGTGACTCCCACAACATAAAAATGTGAGAACTGGGCAGCGGGAGGGATGTGCCACAGGACTGATCCTGTGGCTTTGCTGTCACCACAGAAATTAAGCGTGGCTTAGGGAATGGAAGCATTGAGACCATTTTTCCTAGAAGGGCTTAGAAGTTTGCATGTTCAGAGACACTGATAACTGAGAAAAGCAAATTCTTAGGGTACAGGCATTTTACTACACAGTTCATGAAATCCTTGTCTCCAAAGAACTACTCCCCAAGCAAAGCCTTCCGTGTACCTTTTGGAAGGATTTGGATTGTAGCTGGAGACCTGATGGATTCATTGGATTGTGAGATAACTTGGCTGGGAAGTGACTTCTAGTGGCTTCTGCTTTTGTCTCCTGTTTAAAACAATGTCAGACCAAACTTCTTCATCCTGTTGCATCTTGGACCTCTCCCTAGGATGAGGCAGCATAATGTTGCTGGGAAACCTGTTAAGCTCTTCACTTCCTTTTTTATGAGAAAGGCTTTTTCTTAGTACCAGTCTGAATGTCTCCTGATGCTTGTTGACTATCATCATCCTACCATGTGCTTCTGTGGAGAGGCTGGCTCTGTCTCTATGTCCCCTTTGTAAGAATTAAAAGGCTGCCGTGAGGTCTCCGCTGAAGCTTTATCACCACCAGGCTGAACAACCATCTCTCCCTCAGTCTCTCCTCATGGAACAAGTGCTCCAGCACCCTGGACGTGCTGGTGTCCATCCACAGAGCTTACCTCAGTTTGGTGCCTTTCCTGTGCTAGAGGGTGGGAAGAAAATCGATGTGCTGTTCTCACTGTGCTGAATAGAGGGCAAGTGGCTTCTCCCACTTTGCCAGCTTTGCTTCTTTTCACACCACCTGAGATATCACTGGCTGCCATTTCTACCAGGGCAGGCTGCTGCCTCACAGTTTTTGCTTTCTGTCTAGCAGCCCCCAGGCCTTTCTGAGCAGGTAGGAGCTTGTATTCCCCACCTGGAATATAGGATATATTCATTAGCAACAGGTCAAAATCTCCAGAGGGGAGCTTTAGGTAAATTCTGGCTGGTAATGGCAAGAAGAAATAAGGTGAAAGACAATGTCGTTTCTTGGATACTTGGTGTTATTGAATAATTCATTCCGCTTTCTCTTTTACTAGGAAAATTTGCTGATTGATGAGGAACATAATCTGAAGCTGATAGACTTTGGACTTTGTGCAAAGCCAAAGGTAAGGGTGTCAGTTGCTCTCATAGAACAGAGCTAAATCAGCTACGGGGCACACATAAAAATTGCAGGCATGACTTCAGGGTGCAGTGTAGAGCCTTGCCCTGAATTCGAGCTGTGTGTGTAGTTGTCGTCTCACTGCTAATTGCTTGGTAAGGCTTAAACAGTGTGAGACAGTTTTACCTTTTCTGAGCAGAATATCAGATTTTTCTCCTCTTGCACTTCATCTTTCAGCCCAGTATAAGGCGCAGATTGCCTTGTGTGTAGAGTACCTACTCCCACAAAGGCCTGTACTGTAAAGATTATGTTGGTGTCCATTTCCCCCCGATAAGTTTCAATGGCACGTGTCATTTTCATAAGATTTGTCCATGTGTGGAGATTGTGGATCAAATCAAGTAGATTCCCCTTACCTTTACAAAGCCTCTGGAGCCACATGGTTGTACTGAGTTGTTTACCAAATTTAAAGTTGGTTTCTAGATTACTGCTCTGTTTGTCATCTTCACATATGAGATGGGTGCTGGTTCCTTCTTAATTCTTAAGGAATTTAATGGGAAGAAGGTCTTGCTGATCCAAAGTCCTCAGATTGTTTTAGCTGAGTCAAGTTAAAGCACCTTAGAGGAAATCAGGAGTATTAGACCACCATCTTCCTGGTACAATGTCATCTCGCTCTGATCTGCTTAGAACAAAGGCCAGGCTAAGGAATAACATGTTTTTAATAAGGAAGCATTTTAGTGGTTCTTCATGAAGTTGTTGCATTAAATATTGATAAATATATCCAACCAGCCTCATGCCCAGTAGGTCTTGGATGACTGATTCCCAAGTTCCATCTGTTTTCTTTGTGGTCACAAAGGGAAGTGTTATATCAAAGAAGGAGCTGCAGAAAAGGCTGCTGCGATAACATGTGAAGGAGAAGCTTGGGATCTGAACATTTATAGGATTCTCCTGGTCTTGGACAGTTTTTGCCTAGTGAAGCCATATATTATACCAAAGCAAAATATTAGGTGACTGTATATACACAGCACTGGAAAACGAAGCCTCTGAGGCCTTTAGTATGTTGTTGCTAGAAGACACTATATGTGTTAGAGCCAATGCTTCTGTGTCATGAGTTTTCTGTCTTGTTCTAGGGTGGCCTTGATTACCATCTGAACACCTGCTGTGGAAGCCCAGCTTATGCAGCACCAGAACTGATTCAGGGCAAAGCATACATTGGCTCAGAGGTAGGTGTCACAGCTGTGGGTTAGGGGTGGTTTTTTTCCTGCCCACCATGTATTTAAAGGTGGTGAGATTCAGATATATTCCCTTGGTGTCTTTCTTCAATGTCACGTTGCCTCAATGGCTCTCAGAAGCTGTGTGACTGAGAGCAGTCACAGCCTGGAAGAGCTCTTGACCACAGATTCTGCACCTGGTTTCTTCATCTCTGACTAATCCTTCACTGTCCCCAGGTGGTGCTCTGCAAAAAATAACTTACATTTCTTCCTTCTACCATGTTACTCCAAGCAGCAATTTGTTCTGTTAATTATCCAAGTCTTACTGCAAATTTCTGTGCCGTCTCAGTATCTTGTGTACTTTGCCTTTGAAATCTTGTATGAAAACTTGCTTTTTGTACTGTGCAGTGTAGTAAAATTAGAGAGAAGAAAAACTGTGGCATTTATCCGGCTTTGATTCTATGTCTACAATACTGAGGTCTGCTACGTGCCGTTGTCAATCCATTCAAAATGCTCCAGTTGCAATCTCCTCAAGATTCCTAACTGTCTGTGATGTTGGGTAGAGTCAGTCTTTTTTCCTTTACTACCTTTGCACTACTGTCCCTGGCCTCTAACTCTGACTTTCTTTTTGTTTTCCACAAAGTCAGTGCTTCTCAAACCTCTACCTTTATGATTGAAGTGGGAGTTGCAGTATGAGGCACATAGACCTTGTCATGTCTATACA
This sequence comes from Rhagologus leucostigma, assembly GCA_013397725.1. Classification (NCBI taxonomy): domain Eukaryota; kingdom Metazoa; phylum Chordata; class Aves; order Passeriformes; genus Rhagologus; species Rhagologus leucostigma. The sequence goes on from VZTD01005874.1 coordinate 20,912, forward strand.
GAGAAGAAACAGTGGGGTTTTAAAGCTGATTGTAACTGTACTGACAGCTGTCATAATCATTAATACTTTTGAGTACAAAATCCCTTCTGATGAGTTTGATTTCCTTTTTGTCGGTGAAATCCTTGTAGGTTGAAGGTAATGCAGCAATTTGGCGACTTAAGGAGAGGGTAATGGTTTTACTAGTTCTCCAGTTTGAGTGAATTGAAAGTTGTATGCTTTCACTTGGGCTGTAAGAGTTCTCTCCAGGGTTAAGGAGCCCTCTTTCCACGAGTTGCATGTGGGCTTTGCCAGAGGAGACAATGTTATCTGTTTCTAAGCCCTTTTAGACAGATGAGGCTTGTGAACTCTCACTTTTATTTTTTAGGCAGATATTTGGAGTATGGGAGTACTGCTGTATGCTCTGCTGTGTGGCTTTCTCCCCTTTGATGATGATAATGTCATGGCTGTCTACAGGAAGATCATGGTAGGTATTGATGGTACTAGATTACGGGAGGGACAGGAATCACTAAGCATTATGGGAGATTTTTGCTTTCTGGTGCCAGAATCTGTTGAGCTGTGCCTTGAGCAAAAAGGCTTATCTGCTGAATTTTGTTATGCTTTGCTGCTATTTTTATCAGTATTTTGTGGATTTATTTCTGTTTTCCCTCAGCCTGTGCAGTACTCTAGCTTGGTCCTATGATACAGTAGAAAACTGAGTTTCAGGAGAAGCATTTTCTTGCTAGTGAGCTGGACTTTTATACTGGAGTGTTTATCTGTCTTCTCCCTGTATTGTATGGGTTTACTAAAAATACTGTTCTTAAATGTCAGCCATTCTCTTGTCTAGGAAAAGCAGGATTCTGCATCTGCTATTGTGCTTTCCTCTTCCAAAAGGAGTTGAATAAATGGTAAATAGTGTAATTAAGTTACTGGTTCTTTCCCTGTAAACTCCTCTTGATTTGGCTAAACAGTGATGTTCCTCATCACACATGCACCTCTGCCCGCCACTTCTGAGCTGCCATAAAAATCTGTGTTGGTAAAGCTTGCTCAAAGTGAGTGGGATGATGAACAGCAGTGTAGAGTAAGGGCTTTGGATTCCTCTACCTCATTCTCCTCTTACCAAGAGTCTCATACGTCTGAAAAAACACCAAAAAACCGCTCCTTGAGAGTATTCAAGGACTACTTTGGCAGGAGGCAACTGACACTGGTTTGCAGAGGGAATGTTTTCAGGGTGCATAACAGTCTGAGCTCTATAAAGCACCTGATCTTTTCATCAAAGAGTGTGGGTTTTTAATCTGGAATTGGAGTACACTTGAGTACCTTGACAGAAGATCTCTAGGAAGCTTAGTTTGAGCTGCTGGAGAGAACTTTAAAAAAATTTTTAAAAGGGAAAAAAAATAAGCGAAGACTATCTAATCCAAAGAGATTGTGTAAAGGTGCTAATGTTCAGATGAGATGCCATTAAAATTACATGACTTCCTTACTCATAAAGTCATAGAATATCTTGAGCTGGAAGAGAGCAATAAGGATCATCAAGTCCAACTCCCTGCTCTTTGCAAGACTACCTGAACTAAACTATATGATTAGGAGTGTTGTCCAAATAATGGTAGCAAGCACTTACAGTTTCTCAGTAAAACTGCTATGAAGTGGAAACAGCTGGGTTGTCAATAGACTTGAGCTGCCTTTCCCTCTCTGCTTGTGGTGTGAACTGTGTTGTCTACCCAGAAGGTCAGTGTACACTGAAAATGTGTCCACTTATAAGAATGCTGTCACAAGATGACAAAACCCTTTCTGGTGCAGAACCTGGTAAGTGATCCAACTGCTTAAAGGCATTCACTGAGCAGAGAACTCAGATCTGAAATGGAGACCTTAATTAAGAGTATCAAAGATGATTCTGTGTACAGTTGTCCAACATGGACAGGAACTATGAATTGAGTTGTTTGGAGTGACACAGTGTCTGCCAGTGGAATGTGTTGAAGTGAGCTGAAACAACAAATGAAGTTTTAAAGCTTAGTCTGGGAGCAGCCAGAAACCAATCATGTTGCAGGTGTTAAGATGAGTGCTTGCTATTTCCACTCTGATTTTGTTTTAATTTTGTGTGGTTGTGAATTGAAAGTTGTTTGAAATAAGGACACCCACTGTTGTGGAATTTAATGTCACACATTTTAAACCCTGAAATTTATTGTAGTCTCATCTCGAACCTGTTGCTCCAAGTCAAATCTGCTGTTTGAATCTAGTTAAAATCATATGATTTACATGCAGTGTTAATTCCTGGGAATGTTCCACATCTCTTCATTTGTGAATACTTAAATCAGTGTCTTGACTTTTTGACTGAAAAATTAAGCCATGATGAAACTTCTGTAAAAAAAAAAGTGCTTCCGGTATGACCTTTTGCACCTGGTAGATAACACAACCTATGTACCATCCAGTATTGCCTACAGTACAATAGATGAGAATTACTCTTTTTTATGTCGTGTCCTGTAGCAGTGTACTAAAAACAAAACATAGATTACCTATGTTACTTAGGTTCATAGTAAAGTTGTGTTGTGAAACAGCCTGCAGAACTACCCATAAATAACTTACTAGTATTGTCTGTAAAGATGTTACTGAGATTCTTTAATGTGTGATGTCAAAGCAATGCATGCTGTGCTTTGAAATGTAGCTGCATATAATACCAACTATTTTGTTATTAAGGCATATATCTGCAGAAAGAAAACTGCCATTACTAAATGGTAGTTATGTTATTTGACAATGACTTTTTACTGCTTTTTATTTTTTTCTCAATTTTCATTGAGAAATAAATGATTTTTGGTGGTGAATTTGGTTTGGTTTTCAGCTACTGTTACACCTCACATAGTGTTACACCTCTGGGAGCTGTTTTCAATTTTCTTCTAATCAAAAATTAAAGAAAACCAACAGTAAATAATTATCTTGAAAAAAATCTCACTTGCTAGATCTGTAACCTTTCTCCTGTCTACTGTATGAGATCAAAAGTTTAGCATTAGATGAAACCTTTTCAAAAAAGAATATCTTCGTATTGAGGGTGGTGTACTTTTAGTATCTGAAAAGCAGTGATTTCAGGGAATCTTGACATCTGAAAGTGCTAATATCAGTCATTCATACTCCAGTATGTTTGCACTTCTATCACTTCAGTACTGAGTTGACATGATGAATAAAGGCAATGGAGAAAGGAGCAGATTAGGTGCAAAAGTGGGTGGAGATGCAAGTGTCACATAAGCAGAGTGGATGAAAACTGCAGCTGGTGATTCAAACATGGCATTTTCCTAACTAGTGCTGCTGGGTTTTAGTACTGCCGTGACATTTACTCAAGTCATTCTTAAAGCTAAGTTCACATGTTCCTCCTGTTTTTTTTTACAAAGTACAGATGTCACTATTGTCCAAGTAATTTAGTAGTTCCTTTTAAGGTTCAATGTTAGTTCTAAATCCTATTCTTTTTTGCAGAGAGGAAAATACAGTATTCCAAAGTGGCTCTCTCCTAGTAGTACACTGCTCCTTGACCAAATGCTCCAGGTAAAGGAATTGTTTCTGTTCACTAGATGTATAAAGTACTGTTGCATTGGTTCAAAACATTACATCAATGAAACATTTAAAAACATTCTGTGTTTAAATAAGAAGTTTAATTCTTACAAATTTTTGAAGAAAAGATTACTATTGCCTTCAGCTGAAAAATCTTTGAGAAAAATGCTTGATTACAAAAATAATTCAGCAAAGTTTAAATGATTTAACAAAGTCTTCGAACAGCATGTGTTGGGTTGTTCTTAATGTGCTATAAAAACAAGAGCTGCTTTGTAACACAAATACACATTTGGGCTACACTTAAGGAATCTAGCCAATGCTGCATATCCCTGGGAGATCTGTTGTAACTGTACGTTCTATAACTGCTTTTCACGGCTAAGATCTTTGAGTGTGAGCTTCCTTTTGGTGAAGCTCTGAAACAGTATTGGTTTCTAGTTTTGTCCCTAACTATTCTAACATTCCGTGTAGAAGATGAATTGTTTCTTCACTTTTTCTCCACAATTTAAGTATCACTTTGAATTTTTATTGCCTGCCAGGTCGACCCAAAGAAACGGATTACAGTCCAACACCTGTTAAGTCACCCTTGGCTCATGCAAGGTTTTTCTGATGCTGTTCAGTGGCAAAGTAAATACCCAGTAAGTACTCTGGTCAGATGAATAGTAAAGCATTTCATGTAGTATTTGCTGGCTTCCTACCATCCTCGTAGTGTGTGGTATGAAATTGTTTGTTCCAAGATGAACTTTGAGATGGCTGTGGTTCTTTTCTGATTCTTTTAGCTGTCGAAATTTTATTACTTGCCCTTGATTTCTCCTGATTCAGTGTGTTTTCATCATATTCTTCAGCTGAATCTGCAGAATAACAGAACTCTTATCAAAATGTGAAGTGCTTCCACATATGAATGACCAGCTCCTTCTCTAGGCTGCTTGAGCAATACTTCATGTAATATGCAAAACACATATATTCTGAGGGGCATGCTAGATGTGATTATGTTTTATCTTGTATGTAGTTCTCAATGAAAATTTGAATAAAAATTTAAATTTCATTGAAAGAATATTCATCCTGTCTCTCCATCACTTGCTTTACTTGTGTGAGAGACGAAGGCAGTATGGAGAGGAAAAAATCCAAAATAATCTGGCTGTCAGCAGAAAGTGTTGAAAATTCCTGCATGTTGATAACCAGTGCTTCCCATTGCCACCAGATGCCACTGTTACCCTAGGTAAAGAACAGTTTGAGTGTGCTCGCACTATCAGTGCCAGCTGGCTCTCATAGACGTGGGCATGGCTCGTAGCTTTGGATTTTTATAGACGATGAAAGCATAGCTTCCGTTCTAGTAAAAATCTTAGCTGCTTTTGGATGGCTTATTTGAATTCATAAGCTCTCACCTGTGAGGAGTCAGGCTGTGAAGTTGTTGAAGTTGTATGACTTTTTCAGTCTGCTTCTTACAATGTTTAGCTGTGATGCTAAGCATTTGAAATACAAGGTCTAAGATCATCGTTGACCATTGACTCAGCCCACTGGGTTTCATGACAGTGTCACTGTCAGATATGGATTATGGAGCAACTTGAAAATTCAATATCCATTGTGTTCTTGCAGCTGGAACATCTTGATGAGGACTGTGTAACAGAGCTTTCTGTGTTTCATGAGCAGAGCAGGGAGACTATATTGCAATTAATAACAGAGGTAAGAAGTATATGTGAGTAATTTACAGTAATTAAATACAGTAATAGAGTAAATAAGTTTACTGTGTTATCAGACTGATACTTATATATCTCAAGTATGACATTTTACATACATTTCAGGTTTAAGGAGCCTCTGCAGAACTCTAGAATCTGGCTGTAGCTTGTAACTACAGGCTACTGGTCTGGAAGTTCAAATTTGTTTATTTCTTTCCCTCCTTTAATTGCAATCTTCATGTTTCCTAAATCTTACTGTTATTTCCCACTATGGTAAAATCGTTCCGAATTTCTGAAAGTCAGAATAGACTTGTGGAAAATTATAGTTGAACAGCAGATACCATTTGCTGGGTTAACTCTTTGCTTTGAAATGGTTAAGTAAAGAGCAGAAAAAGAAAAAAAATAAAAATATCAGAGCAACACCCAGGCAGTCTACAAAATACAGGGTTTTTTTGAGTTGCTGTTCACAGATTTTTAAAAATAGTGAGTATGTTTAGTCATTTTTGACTACAAATGACAAAAGTTGAACTGAATACTTCTAGAAGAATTGTGCAAATGTTAGTAATAACATTGCAGGCTGCAGAAAAGACTTGAAGCATGGTGTGGACTCCAGCTTTTACCTGAATCTGAACATTCTTCCTTAAAATTGAATTTTCCGCTTCTTTGTACTTGTTAGCAGTGACAATAGTTTTGGGGTTTTTTTAAACACTTGGGTTTTCCACATAACTGTAGCAGAAACAGACTTTTAAAATGTGTGTGATACTTATGATAGATTTGTGGAGTTAATTCTCCTTGTTCTTCAGCTATAGCAAATAATCAGAATAATCTGTCTACAGAGGGAAAAGTCCTTCCAAATAGGTTTGTGATATTTGCACAGTCCTTTACTGGAAGACTTCTAATCCCTCATAAGTTATTCAAACTAACTGTGCTACGCTGCAAACCAGTCAGAAGTGGTGTCTGTGTTCCTCACACATACAGAGTTGCTGAAAATCATGCAAAAAGGTGGCACTTGGGGAAGAATGGGCAGGAGTTACTTCCAACAAATTTATACTCTGGCTGAAGTATTGGATAAACTGAATTATTAGGTTTGCATTCACTTCAGGAGATAGATCCTTACTCCAGCATTTCCATGCTACTGCATGAACTACAAACTACCTTGAAAAGAACAACCAACATAATGCCTTCTTGATCTTAGACACATAATGCGAATCACTTTAAGTGTGAAATTACACTTATGGGTAACGAGGGTTGCGTATCAGGTAGAAAAACTTGTAAAGACATAGAAATTTTCAGAAGGCTGAGCCTGACTTGTACTTGCAATGTTTCCAAAGAGGAGATTAAAATACAAAATACTCTTTCTTTCTTCCTGACCCCACAGTGGAAATATGACCATATGTCAGCAACATACCTGTTGCTTCTATCCAAGAAGGCTCGTGGCAAGCATGTTCGTTTAAGGTTTCCGTGTCTTACAGGGCATGCCAGTACCATGATGTCGACAGGCTTTGAGGTAAGCTTGAGTTCAGCAAGACAGCATCTTGCTTAAAATTCTGCTCTGCATTGACAAAGCTCTTCCTGGAGAAACATTCTGGTGCTCTAGACATCAGGAAGAGAAAATGATTCTGAGTTTAGCTCAACTGGTTAGAGCATGGTGCTAATAACACCAGGGTGGTTTTGATCCTTGTATGGCCCATTCACTTAAGAGTTGGACTTGGTGATCTTTGAGAGTCCCTTCCAACTCGGAATATTTTGTGATGTATGCAGTCAGCCAGAGTCTTGGTCATTAAACAGTTCAATCTTCTCATTAACATGATTTAGCAAGCTAGGCTGCCTCTATGGATTTGCTTTACTGGAATAGCCATCTGGGAGGTTATGATGCATCAGGTGCTGCAAAGAATCCCTCCTTCTTAATGGGCTCAAATCCCCTGTTCTCTGGCCTGGGTGATCATTCCAGACCTTGTTCTGTGATGACTAATTACACTCTATGTTTGTCTTTATGTATTTTTGTACCTTGCGGGTTGCATTTAGTAACGAAAATCTTTTGATACCTCATGGTATGTCACCTGGGCAGTGTGCTCTGAGACAACATGGGCACTATGTGAGCTGGTGGTCAAATCAGAGGGAGTCATCTGTTTCTCATCTCTTTCACTTGAGAGCATAACCCTAGAGAGGACGCTGTTTACTTTGAGTAAAGGAAACATGTTGCTGCTGGTTTTTTGATGATTTGGATTCTGAAGCAGTTCTGTATATCTTGGGGGAATTTCTATTCCTAGTTTCTATTCCTAGTTTGGTAGCAATAGGGCCCTTTAGAACATGGCTAAAGTTGCTAAACTCCTTGCAATGTCATTTATAATATGCAGCTATATGTGACGTCAGTGATACTAGTCTGTTCAACAAATTCCAAAGCATTCAGTGGAATTACAGACTTGTGTTAGCTGTTCCCCCTTGAGACAAAACATCTGTGAAGTGGTCTGAGTGTTCTGCTTTCTGTGTAGAGGCAAACACTCAGAATAAATACTTTATGTATTTGATTCAGTTGTGTGTAAATCGTTTCAGTTCACTCATACAGCTTTTTTGAGATGAGAATTCTAGGATTACTAGACCTGCATAATAGATCATGAATCGTAAGTGTTCCTGAACATGCATTGTGTGATTTCCATGATCATGGTGGGTTAGCCTTCTACACGCCAGTGATTAAGGTGGAGGTTCACTAGGTTCAGTTGTGCTGATACTGTGAAGCTACTTCATCTCAAGTAAAGGTAAATTGGCAAATGCTATTAATTAACATATGCATTATGCCTTCCTAGGTGATGGTGAAATTCATGTCTACACAATACAGCAATCCATTAGTCCTCCTGCAGTGCTCAGGACACATTTAACTTGCCTGAGTGTAGCTACTGGGTGAATATTAAGTGAATTTTCTGAAACACGCAGCTAGCAAAGCTCTCTAGCTGGACCTGGTCTAAGGTGAAGACAACCAAGCAAACAGAACCTTTAACTTAGCCATTTCAGAATTTGGCGGCACAAGCTTCTACATAATACTGCTTGATTTCAAGCAGTTTGATGTAGAAGCATATTGCAAAATATTCACGATGCCATGAATAACATCTAGAACATGGTAGCCAAGGTGTCCTAATCATGCATTCATGTTTAATGGAATGTGATTTCAACTATAGTATCAGGGTCCTAGCTTCTTGTAGTTAGCAACCCTCTGTTAAGGGATTTTGAGTAAGGCATCATAGAAGCCTCTGGCAGCTTATCAGAGAGCTCTCTATTCCAGTAGTAATGAGAGATCTGTTCATTATGATATCCTTGATATGGGGCAGCAGTAACATAGGTTACTAAAATGTCATTCCAGCTTCCTAAAACAGTATCCATTCCAGGCAAAGACTGACAATTTAAAATGACTGTGTACCGTTTCACTGAAATAGTGTGAAATAACTTCTTGGGAAGAGTTTCCTGTAAATAACAAAAGGTGTTAGAAACTAAGGATGCTTTGATATATATCTGCATGCATGTGATCTGAACCATGAAGGTTAGCAACCTTGGCTGAAGTTACAAATCCATTGATTTAATAAATGACAACTTTTGAGGGGGCAGAGCTAGCCAGATGAAGAGTTCCAAATGCTAGTTCCAATTAGTGTTGTGGATTCAGTAGTGATATGTTTTGGATATATGTGTTTACCTTTATCCAGCCCCCTTTCAAACATTACTCCATTCTTCTCTTGGATTCTTTCCACATTATTAGGGCTTTTGGTAAAAAGAGGTTTTGGTCCAAGCCTTGAATTCAAAGGTGGGTATTTTTGTGAGCTGCTTCTCTTCTTGACACAGGTCAAGAAAGATGATTTGGCAATGGTGCTTTGAGAATAGTTACAAATCTGCTTTTGATACAAATGACAAATCAACAACAATATTGAAGTCATATTATAAAACTTGGGTCATCATAATGGGAACTTCCATTATTAGCAACTTAGAAACAAATCAGATTTAGACTTTAATGGCAGTCTTTTCTGACAAAGTCTTTTAAGTGTGAAGTGGAATCTCAACTGAATATTTCTTTTCAGTCTGAAAAACCTGGTGTGTGAAGATATGCCAGACTGCAGCGAAGTACCATATGCATTTGTATTTATGGAATTTACAGATACAGCTTCACTGTTTGAAGAATCTCTGTTAGAAGAATTTACTATAAATACTCATGGAATGAAGCAGGTGTTTGATATAGTGTTCTTAATCCAAAAAACATTGTACATAAAAATTATTGTATATGTAAATGTTTGGTTTAGACCCTAGCCTAATGGAATTACAAACTGAGTAAAGAGGTGTTTTAGATATATAGCCGAACATACATTGTGCCTTCCTCTTGCTGTAGGTAATTTGACTAAAACTTGAGCTTTGAGCATCTGGAAAATGAGTAAATAAGGATTTTAAAACCAACAGAAAAAAAATAAAGTGCAACAAACAAGGTCTCAGACCTAGGCTAGAGCTGGACAAGTCTCTGAAAAAGTGCAACCTGTCTGTATGGGACAAGGAAATCAAATGAAGCCATTAAAATTTTACAGTTAAGCCAAATGAAAGTTCCTAGCCGTGCTTAGGTGAGTTCGTGAGCAATAGTCTTAAATGTGCAAGCTAAAGAATTTAGAAGAGCAGGTAAAGAAGTGGCAAATTACTTGCAAACCTTATGAGCAAATTCTAGAGGGAATCAGAAGTATTGAGGAGTTTTTAACTATTACTCTGTAGTCAAGCATTGTATGGTATTTTTAACCTGCTTCAGAATTTCCTTGTCTGTAACATTCCTGAATGTGATCAGAATACAGCACGGGATAACTTTTTCCTTTTCTTTACATCTCTTGTAGCATTTGAGGCCTCATGCCCAACTGGAGGATACAGAATTCACAGTGTCAACTCCAGTGACAAGAAGAGTGGCATCGAAGAAGCATAAAAACAAAGAGAATGTTGAGACAGTGTCAGCTTTCAGAAATGAAATGCCCTTTGCACTTCCTGCTCCAAAGACTCCTTCTGCAAAGAGTCAGATTGAGACACAGGTACAAGCCGTTCCCCTTAGGGCACCTGCTTTCAAAGGTATGTAGAATGTAACTAATGAAAGCTAAGAACATGTATGTTGCTTTAGAATCACTGAAACTCAAGTATGAGCACAATACTTGTTCATCCAATACATCTGTTTCTGGAACACTTAACTTTTTTTGCCCTATGCACCACCCTGGTTCTTCTAGTACAGCTGGTGGGGTGCTGCAAGAATTTTAACCATCCATCAGGGTATGTTACTTGTGTGTTACTTACAGGAGTCATTGCTGCTCTCAGTTATCGTATGTGAGCCCCTTTTGGTACACTCTAACTTGGAGCCAAGCACTGTGTTCTTAAAGCTTGCACCTGGTTCCACTTTTCCATGAAGGTTGAGATCACAGTTTCGTCAACACTGTTTTTCCTTTGTGATTACCTTGAATGAAAATAAAAGCATACTTTTAGTTAAATCTGCTTTAATTGCTGCTTCTAAGAGAAATCTAACTTTTGGATTTCTTATGATTGCATATCAGCATTTTCACAGGAACAGTCCAGTGTTACAGTGAAAATGCTTCTGTTAACAACATGTAGGTCTTGCAACTATGCAATAGACCACAGAAATCTCTCTGAATTATATCAGCTTTTCTCAGTTACCAGAAATTTCTGTCATCAGCCTGTCTAGTCATGTATATATCCCGTATGTACATTACCATTTCCTTCAGTGATTACCATAGAAGTTTTGGTGTTGATACTGTAAATTCTAACTCTGTCCTTCAGATGCCAAGGGCTCCTTGCAATAGGAGACTCTTTAGTTTCAGGTGCTAAGGAGCATTGTTCAGGAACAGTAAGTCTTTGCAGGCTGATTCAAGGAATAAGGGATTTTGAACATCCTGCTGTTCGATGAGATCATTCATAGAAAATAGCAATACAAAGACTAGTTTATGAGTTTGCCTTAGATTGTATGTGATAACTTGTAACATTTGATGTCTGTGTATGTTTAAAAACAAAAGAGATGCTATCTGAAATGGGAAATGTAGAAACACTTTTAGCTTATTTATTTAGTGACATTTCTAAGGATTGAACTCAGAAAGCTAATTCTTTGATGCCTTGAAAGATCTCTGATTCAGGAAACAGAAAAGTGGAAGTATCCACTGGAAATTTTGAGGTTGTTTGTCTGGAGTCAGGTGCAATTCTGTAGAGAGCTGAAACTTTGAACATTGAAGTTGGGTTTAATTGTGACAACTTATTTGCTGACTGTTTCACTTGGTGCTTTCTCCTGTACCTTTAAAACCATGCTCTGCAGACACTGACTTTTTAGGCTGTTGTGTAGCATGTACATTGTGTATTAAACATGACTATATAGACTTACACTCTTCCCATAAGGGAAATGGGTCAGTGAAGAATACAACTACTCGATGCAGTGGATTGCTCAGAATTTATTCATGGACCGGTGGCAGAGCAAGAAGGCAATTCTAATCCTCAAATTTCTAATATTGAGCTGCTTAAGGTTTGACTTGTAGAGCCCTAGGGAAATCAGTCACAGTTTTAATTTGTAGAGTAGAGGTAGTATTAAAAACATATTTTATAATTCCCGAAATATAGACCTGAGATAGAAAAGGGGGTCTGGTGTTAGAAATAGATTATTAATAATGAGACATCATCACTGAAGAAAAGAAAATCCTTTTATGCGAAGACATACCTGGTTTGGCTTGGATGTTTTCTTTCAGAGAGTCCATTCACTGCAGTCACCCCAGTTAAGAAACCCACAAACCCAACAAATACAGATGAATTGGCAGCAGCTGAGATTCTTCCTGAAAGAAGGTAAGTGTCCAGTTATTTGTGTACATTCCTGATTTAGAGCAGGACTACCTTCATCGAAGTGCTGCCTGGGAAGCCTTGTTACAACAGCAAGCTGCTGTTCCTATTCTCTTGGTGAAAACCGTTCTAAAGCCTCTATTTACAGTCACTAGAAAACAATGAAGGTAGGGAAAAGTTTTAAAACTATGTAAGGCAATATCACCTATTTTTCATAACGTAGCTGCCTTCTTATTCCAGGTCTCCAAAGGACTTCAGTTTCTAGATACATCTCTGGGTTTAAACTTCAACAGACTTCCGAACAGAAACTTCTATAATACATTGCACTTCATTTCATTTTCTTTTTTCTGCCTTGTCTGGTAATATTTTAGTGACATCTCTGAAATGATTAGTTTTTTAACACTGAGGGAAAAATAACAGATTAATTTGTTCATGTAACAGGTGTCAGTCAGTGGAATTCGATCTCAACCTTGCACTTGTGGATAGCAGCCAAAAGAAGAGAAAAGCCAAAATATTTGGAAGTCTTGAAAGAGGCCTAGATAAAGTGATCACAATGCTTACACCAAGCAAGAAGAAACGATGTGCTAGAGACTGTCCAAGGAAACTTAAGGTACGGTTGCTGCAAAGGTCTTACATAAGAACAAGTATTATTATATTAATTAATTATATTAATTATATATTAATTATTATCTTACAATAATTGTGATTTAAAACATCCAGTAGCTTCAGAAACGGTTTTGTGAAAGCTTCTGTGACGACCTGTCTTGCATGAATTCTACACTAAAGTGCTCTTACAGCATCACTGATAGCAAGACAAGTGCCCCAGTTATCACATTCAGTTATCTGTTAGTCTGTGTTCAGGCAACAGATCCAAGGAGGAGTTTGGCCATTTCTGCTTATAGCCCATCTAAAACAAATGTGAAGGAAGCAGCATGGTTTTAAAGGACAGTTTTTAATTATGTTATTTCTATAGAGATCCCCCACTAAAAACCTGGCTTCTTTCTACTGGAGAAAAGGCTGCACAAAGTGTGCCCAGGTTGATGGCCTGCTGTGACAGATGGCTGAATAATAAGAGACAGTTAACAGGCTGTGCAGTATTAGAGGGGCTGAAATGGAGATAGTTGTGGCTTCGAGACCATCCACCTACAATGGATACCACTGAACAGGAGACACCTTGAGCCCTTGTGACTGACAAAGCCAGTGCTCCAATTCACCTTCCAGACCAAAACCAGACATGATGCTTTAAAGATTTTAGATGTCTACGGGCAAGGTTACCATAAAAATAAACACTGAATACTTGCAGAGGGTGACTCTCTGTTAAAGGGCACTGAGACACCCATCTGCTGGCCTAATAAACAGTCACAAGAAGTTTGCTGCCTACCAGGTGCTAGGATCCATGATGTTGCTCAGAGGGTACCCCAACTTCTCAAGAGCATGGACTACTACCTGCTACTACCTTATAATGTGGGTAACAAATGGTGCTGCAAGCCAAGCAACAGACAGGATCAAGGAAGACTATTAACACCTGGTGAGGCAGGTGAAAAACATTGGTACCCAAGTCGTCTTCTCATAGTTAGAGAAAAAGGGACAGCCAGAAGGAGATGCATAGTGCAGATCAACGTCTGGCTGCATGGCTGGTGCCACTGAGAAGGCTTTGCCTTTTATAACAATGGGTTGTACTTTAGTGATTGTAGCCTGTTAAGCAGAGATGGGATGGATCCACCTGTCTAAAGCAGGCAAGAGAATCTTTGGCAGGCCCTTGGCCAATTTGGAGAGACAGACTTTAAACTGAAGGACTTGGGAGAGGGGTTCAAAATGGCAGCACTTATGCCATTGCTTCCTCCTGGTGATTGAGTGACACCAACCAGTGCAGTGACAGATGTTCCTTGGCTGCCTCTCAAGATGAGGATCAAAGGGCAGACCACACTGAGGCTATGTATGGCTGTGGTGATTGCTCTTACACCCCTTCTGTGCAACCCAATTGCTTGATTACCTCTATGAAATGCCTGGACACAAACATGTACAGCATGGGCAATAAACAAGAACTAGAAATCTATCTATGGTCACACGGCCATGATCTCATTGTAATGACAGAACATGGTGGGATAGCTCATGTGACTGAAATGTTGTCATGTATGGCCAAATCAGTATGATGAGGTAGTGGAGTTGCTCATTATGTGAGAGACCAACTGTTACGTATTGAGCTCTATGTAGGGTCAGGTGAATGAGTTGAGAGTTCATAGGTGAGAATTTAAGAGAAAGATTTAAATAGGTGACACTGTTGTGGGTGTTTACTATAGCTGACCTTATCAGGAGGAGGAAGTTGATGAGCCTTTCTGTGGACAGATGGAAGTAGCCTCATGATCACAGGCCCTGGTTCTGTTGGGGGACTTCAACCATGCCGATTTTTGTTGGAGGGACAACATGACACAGCACACACAGTCCAGGAAGTTCTTGTAGATTACTGAAGATGACTTTTTGACACAAGTGGTGGAAGAACCAACAAGGCAAGGTGTGTTGCTGGACCTTGTACTAACAAACCAGGAGGGACTAAGTGAGAATGTGAAGGCTGTGGTGACCTTCGCTGTAGTGACCATGAGATAATGGAACATGAGATCTGTGTGCAGGAAGCAGAGTGGTAAAAGGACTAGAACCCTAAACTTCAAGAGAGTTAACTTCAACTTCTTCAAAGATCTACTTAGAGGAATCCCATGGGGTGGGGCTCTAGAAGAGAAGGGAGTCCAAGAGAGCAGGTCAATATTCAGGCATCACTTCCTCCAAGCTCAAATCCAGCATATCCCTGTGATAAAGAAATTAGGCAAAGGGGGCAGGAGATATGCATGAATGAGCAGGGAGCTTCTAGCAAACCTCAAATGGAAGAAAGAAATGTATGAGATGTGGAAAAGGGGACAGGCCATGTGGGAGGACTAGGAACATTGTCAGAATACGCAGGGATGTGAGTAGGAAGGTTAAGGCCTACTTGGAATTGAGTCTGGCAAAGGATATCAATGAAAACAAGAGGGCATTCTACAAGTACATCAGCAGCAAAAGTAAGATTAGGGAAAACGTGGGGATGCTGTTGAATCAGATGGGTGTCCTGGTTGATGCCATGATTTTTTGCTTTTTCATATACCACTCTCATATACCCCTTCACATACCCTTTTATACATCTTTGCATGTATTCTTAGTGCTTTTTAGCCCACATACTTGTAATTCCCCAAGTCTGATAACTAGCTTAGACCCAAAGTTCCATTAAGCCGGGAGACTAAACATCTTGAAAACCCCGAAGTTGAGTCAGTAAGCCCCAGACACCAAGGTCCTCTCCAGAACACATTCTGTAAACCAAGATAGGCCCATCCAGGGGGAAGGTTCCTCAAGATGGGGGCTTCTCTTGAGCCTCTCATTGGGGAATCTTTGATAGATATGCTAATTTGCAAGGTCTGTAACTGTATACGCGAATTATCATGTGCGTGCATCTTGGGGTGTGCGTCTTGGGGGGTGCATCTTTCGGGTGTGCACTTTCGGTGTGCATTTGGGGGTGCTTTCTATCTGGATGTGGTGCACCAGAGGATCCTTAAATAAATACTGAGGTAAAACCCTTTTTCCCCTCTAAACGTGTTTGGCTTTTAATTCTAAGCCCAGGGAAAGGCATCATGGTAATGAAACACACAGAGAAGGCAGAATTACTGAATGCCTTCTTTGCCTCAGTGTTGGAGCTGGGGGTCTGGCTGATGCACCTGGAGGCTGTGATGTCATTCAGTTGGGAAGTTGATAGGCTGGAAAGCTGGGCAGAGAGAAACCTAATGAAGTTCAACAAGGGCAAGTACAGGTCCTGCACTGGGGAGGAATAACCCCAAGTACCAGAACAGATTGGGAATGACCTACAGGAGACCAGCTCTGTGGAGAAGGACATGGGGGTACTGGTGGATGACAAGCTGACCATGAGCTGACAGAGTGTCCTGGGGGCCAGGAAGGCCAGTGGGATCCTGGAGTGCATCAGGAAGAGTATGGCCAACAGGTCAGGGAGGGGATCCTGCCCCTCTGCCCTGGCCAGGTGAGGCCACATCTGGAATGCTGTGTTCAGTTCTGGGCTCCATGGTTCAAAGAAGACAATGAGTTGCTGCAGAGGGTCCAGCGGAGGCCATAAAGATGATAAGAGGCTGGAGCATCTCTTATGAGGAGAGACTGGGAGCTGAGCCTGTTTAGTCTAAAGAAGAGATGACTTAGTGGGGATCTCGTCAATCCATATAAATACCTCAAAGAGTTGTCAAAGGATGGTGCCAGACTCTCTTCAATGGTGCCCCGTGGCAGGATGAAGAGCAATGGCCATAAAATAAACCACAAGAAGTTCAACCTCAACCTCTCATGAGGAAGAACTTCTCTACATTGAGAGTGGCAGTGCACTGAAACAAGCTGCCCAGGGTGGTCATGGAATCTCCCTCTCTGGAGACATTCCAAACCCACATGGACACATTTCTGTGTCACTTGCTCTAGGGCACCCTTGGCAAGGGGATTTGCATGATCTCCGGAGGTCCTTTCCAACTCTAGTGATTCTGTGATTCTGTATACATCACTCAAATGCAACTTATATACTTCTGAAGCTATACAAGTCAAAATTTGTACTTGAATATGTAGGCAACATGTTCGAAAAATATAATTACCATGAAAGAGGGCAGGTTGTTTACCATGGCATAAGCAGTTGTGTCTGCTAGAAGCCAGTGATACGTCCCTTCAGGTGACTGGCTGCTGGGATACCTACTACACACTGAGAGCTGTCTGTCAGTCATACAAGTTCAGGACAAGATGTTGGGCTACAAAAAAGACAGGAGTGTAGACTGTGCAAATAGTCCAGGAACCTGAGCAACTGGAAGCTAGCTATTCTGTCACTAAATGCCTTTAGCCTCTGCCCTCAGTTTCTCTTGGCTATAGTATATGCAAAATTCCTGAGGCATGTCTTGAGACACTGGATTACAGTACAGCAAGACAGTGTTACAGCAGGTATGTCAGAGAGTTGCATACATTTAAATCCGAATAAGGAGCACAAGAACCACTCTTCTACTGACTTTGCATCCTCAACCTATGTTCATTTTTCGAGCTGTTTTTCAGTCTTGTCTTCTCTTGGCTGCTTCTGTGACTTCAGAAGCCAGACAGGACATGTTGGCATGTTACAATTGTCATACACTTCCTCCTGCTACCTCCAGGCATCTGCTAGTTGTTCAAGAGGTCACTTAGTGCACAAGACTGTTACATGAAGTACTAGATGTGATTGAAAGCCCCTATAACAGTAAATTTAAAAGTAGTAAGTAACCTTTTTTCTTCATACATGAAAAGTTGCATGGTGCTATGCCCATTCCTTGATATCAGAAGCACTCTGTCTCAGCTTAAGGCCATTTCACAACTCTGGAGCACACAGCAAGGTGATAGTTTGGGGATGCTGAAGTATTTGTCACTATGGTTAACTGTTCTGAAACTTCCTTAGTGAAAACTTTTTGCAATGTCTTCAGTTTTAGGGGAGAGCTTTTTGGGGTTTTTTTTATTCCTTAAATTGTTTTAACAAGCTGACTACTTTTAGGCACACTGTAACATTACCACCACTCATCTACTGAATCCAGACGAACTGTTGAATGAAATAATCATTGTTCTTTCAAAGAAGCATGTGGAATATGTTCAGAAGGGGTAAGTGTAAAATATGATGACTTCAACTTGTATTTGTCTAAATGGTTGCTAGTCCAGCCCTTAAAAAGCAAGGTATTTAATATTAGTTTCTTGACCCCATTGTAAAATAATCTTTATAGAAATAATCTTTATAGAAAGTGTACAAAATGAAAGTGTTCAAAAATGTATGTGTGCAATAAAACCTGCCCACCCAGAGCAAAACCATGTTAAGTGTGTTCTAGCAGAGCTCTTTCACCAACAGGTATAAACCAATAGTAGTAGGGTAACTCTTAGGAAATTTTTAAATACAAAAAGTTGGTTTAGGTATAGTCACATGACAAAATGGGATAATTTTGGAAGATAGTGTGGATACCTTTTAACTCTCATTCTTGGCAGTTAAACGACATTAGCCTTTAGGCAAGAGGTCAGTGCATTTTAGAAGGTGTGCAGAAGCCACACACCTTTTTGTGGATTATTTGAATTTGTACCGTTTAGTAGCTAAACTAAGCTACTGATTGGTTAGATTGGTTCTTACTTTTGATCAAATTAAATGACTATTTTCGGAGCTCCCAATGCATGAAATAACCATTGTGCTCATTTTTCAATATGCATTTTCTCAAGTTCTTGAGTATTTCAGTGATGGGTCTTGGTAGAACATCAGAGTATACATCAACCTCTGATGCATTTCCAAACACATAATCTGGACGGATGCTGGATTGCACAGCAGCACCTGCTCCCATTGTAATGATTCAAACTCTGCATTCAGTTTTTCCTATTTTCACACCAGCTGAGCTGTAACCAACACAGATGAGAGTGATCTTGTCTAGGAAAAACATGGAAAATTTCCATCAGTCCAGCTCTGAGGATGGGGGTCTTTGGCTAACAGGGGTTCCTGTGGCAGGGTAGGACATTGGTGCTGCATATTGGTTCTAGGGCATAATGATAAATATAGTGCCCTGAAACTACAGTATTCACAAAGCTCCCAGGTGACTAAATTGTGGATTGTTTCACAGTATTCTGAACAGCAATGGGATATTTTCTTTACAAAACAAATATGAAATGGTTCAATGAGTATTCTGTTTTCCCTTCTATTTTACAGTTATACCCTGAAATGTCAAACACTGTCAGATTTTGGTAAAGTAACTATGGAGTTTGAGTTAGAAGTGTGTCAGCTCACTAAGCCTGAAGCAGTGGGTATCCGACGACAACGGCTTAAAGGTGACGCCTGGGTCTACAAGAGGCTGATGGAAGACATCTTATCTAGCTGCCAAGTGTGAGTGGCAGAGTCTTTTATCACGATGTTTTAGAAAGGTCTTTTCAGAGAAGTAATTCTTTGTCACAGTCACAGCTATATGTGAAAAATCTGTCATCTTGGGTTTTTAACCAGCCTTCTTTGTACATATTCCTTCTGTATGCTTCCTTTAATATTAGGTTTGTAATAAATGTTCTGCAACTGCAACTTTTCTGAAATTAAATTCTGTAAGCCGTTCCCTTGCTTACATATTTTTCACATATCTGGGTTAAAAAAGTACTGGTGTTTATGTGCTGAAGCTCATTGTGGGATGTCTTCAGTTATCAAGTGCATGGTGCACAGTAATAATCATTTGCATAATTCTCTTCCTGTCTCTGCTTAAGTAGGATTTATTGAGATCATTAACTAAGTCACAGCTGTGGTTCCCAGAGTTACACTCTATGCTCAGTGTTGTACAAAATAGGACGGGCTTCAATAAATGTGAAGTCAAGAGTGCTAGGATTTAAACTGATCCCATATAAAGCATTGCGCTACCTCATTATGAAGCCTCAGTGATGCTTAACAAGCCTCTGCACTTTCTGATGCTCTTGTGTTAATGTGATGATGTGAGGATCGCTGAAGAACAACACCACCTTTGAACTGTTCTGAATGGAGAAGGCATTTGTAACCCAACTGTCTACAAGGAATTCAGTGACACCTTTAAGAGAACTTAAGCACCAGAAATAAAACTTGAAATATGCAGAACAAGCAAGAACATCTAAGAGTTCGTTGGGGGGTTGCAATCATACCTTAAAAATGGTGCATATCTCCCTCTGCTTGTGCTGGGTGTTGTGTGGAGTGTTTATTTCTGCCTTTACTTGTGCTACAGCAGAAACCACACCAGGCTAAGCCCAAGCAGCAGCAGTGGGAAGACACATGTTGAAGCCTTTCTCTATGCAAAGACATCCAGTTGTTGGTGTTGGATGGTGTTGGACAAAGTTGATGGTGTGCTGCAGCTTTTTCTTAAACTGGAGTTAACTGCCATATGCTGCTTGTAAACCCCACGTTATTGCCCCTTAACTGAAGCCTGAGGCACATCCACCCAAGGTTTGGGTGAGTGAGAGAGCTGAGTATTGCTGGAAGCTTGCAGTGACAGACATGAGATATGGCTGCTAATGAAAGCTGGCTGCTTGTTCTCTGTGACCATTACCTCAGGAACTGGAGGGTTACTTTGTCTGTATCAAGATAGAGGCATCCATCAATTTTTTTCCCAGAGCCAAGCTGTCCATTTGCTTTGCATAGACAGGTAAAGGAACAGGAACATTTTTAGTGGATTTCAAGAAAAAGTAGAAATGTTTGCAAGGAGGGAGAGCAAAGAGAGAACTGCTGCTCCTTGAAATGTTTCTGGTCAAGAACCTTTTAGATGCAGAAGGGACTAGTAGGAAAAGCAGGACAGCATGAACAATGGCACAAGCCTGCCTGAGAGATGGTAAGAGAGGTAGTAACGAGAGCCAGGGGTGGTTGGTCACAGTAATTGATAAGAGGGTGTGAAACATGGTCATGTTCACTTTGGAAAGGTTATCTAATCAAGGACCTTGTCAAATGGGATGCTAAGGAAAAGTGGGAAAGTCAGAAATTAAAATGGAGGGATGCAAATCTGACAGGCAGTCCTGTGAGAAGAGTAGGATTTGATGATTATGAGTCCTTTCAACTTGACACGTTTTATGATTCTAGTCTGTGACAGAAAGACAACAAAACAACCCTGTGAGTCACAGCAAGTACAGCGGCTCTGGGGAAACTGGATCAAAATGCAAGTTTGCACTTGGTAAGGCTGGAATCTTGAGGGTCTGGGGTGTTGAGAGTGCTGGTGTAATGGTGCCAGCTGATGGGGCAATGCCAGAGGTCTCAGCCTGGTGCTGGCTATGTCCCCCCCACCCAGGTGTGTAATATGTATTCCCCAGCAAATGAGAAGCTGGACCAGCAAGTAAGCAGGAGGCCTCAGGTCTGGGCAGGGGTGTCACACAGGCAGAGGGTGGGTGCTCGTTTTGAGTGGGACACAGAAGCCTAGAGTGTGACCACGGGCCAGTGCGCAAGTGGTGCATGCTTGCAGTGAGCACCAAGCTGGACCAGATGGTGAGCAGGGGACCCATATGGGGTCAATGGTCCAGGGTCTAGAATTGGTTCTGGGGTACCCTTGACTATGCCTGTGCTGTAGTAGGCAACTATGCTCTTGACATCCATTAACTGCTAGTACTGAAATGTAAATGGTGATGCCCATACCAGCACAGGAGATCTCATATGTAGTGTGTGACTGGCACATGAATTAAAGATTTGTGTTGCTTAAAAGCATAGCTAGCTTAGTTTTCTAATAAATTGGTACTTAAAGCTTCATATCAGCACTTAAATACTTTCAGTATTCCCAGTTGCAACATGACACTTCTGTTTGGTTTCTGCATGCTGAAATTTGAGTCTGCTAAATATCAGATATCAGTTGGAAATCACCTAAAAGTGTCGGTGGAGCAGCCGAGGGTTGTAGCTGATGTGTCTCTAGGGTGCTGCAGTACCCTGTGATCTCTGATTTTCCTTGCTTTCTCGTTTCAATACAAACTTCTCCCCAATAATTTGGCTTCTGACTGGAATTTGATCAGAATGAAATAAGAGTAGAAGATAGAAGGGCTGATAGAAGGAGGCATATTGATAGCAGTTTCACTAATGAATAGCATAACATGTGTTTTAAATCGCCAATCACAATCATAAAGCCCAAGGGCTGCAGAATTGAAACATTTACTTGCCTTTGCATTCCTTGAGTTTTACATTCAGGAATGACTACAGAAGTATCCTGGAACACCCGAACTGCCACTGCTCTAAAGCACATTCTCTGTGTTTATTTATCTTTTCCCTATGGTGACAAAACTGATGTTGTGAACAGACAAGAAGTAATTAGGATGTCTTGTTCATTCTTTTTAAGCTAAAGATCACTGATTTGATTCACGTTGTCTTACAAGCTCTGATGTGTGAAATAAGGTTCTTCATAGGCTACTGTCCTGAGTTTTTTTACTAATATTCGTTGCTGTGAATGCATAACATTTGGTGATAGGAATTAGAAAACAGTCAAGAAACAAGAACCATGTGTGCCTTTTTTTTTTTTCACACTGAACTGCTGCTACTCTATCAGTAATTTCTTTTAATGACATTGCTGGAAATCTATTTCAGCTGACCTCACGTAGAACTCAAAGGCAAAAACGAGGACTAACAGATAAAGGAGCTATATGAATCTCACAAGCAGCAGTCCTCCTGAAACTGCTGCAGTGTGGGACACTCTTCCACAGGGTGCAGTCATCCAAGAACAGGCTGCTCCAGTTTGGAAGCAGGAGCCCCCTCTCTCCACCGGGTCTCCCACCGCATCACAGCCTTCTCTGGTGTGGGCACCTCCCCCACGGGCTGCAGGTGGATCTCTGCATCCACCATGGATCCCCATGGGCTGCAGGGGTACAGCCTGCTTTGCCATGGTCATCACCACAGCCTGCAGAGGCATCTCGGCTCCAGCACCTGGAGCACCTCCTCCCCCTCCTTCTCCACTGCCCTTGGTGTGTCCATGTTGTTTCCCTCACATGTTCTCACATCTTCTCTACCTGGAATTAAAACTGCGCCACTACCTTTGGTTTTGATTTCTTCTTAAATATGTCATCACAGAGGTATTACCATCATCTCTAACTGGCCCACCCATGGCCAGCAGCATGTCCATCTTCAGAGCCATCAGGGATCGGCTCTGCCAGACATCGTGGAAGCTTCTAGCAGCTTCTCACAGAAGCTACCTCTGTGGCCACCCTGCTACCAAAAACCAGGCCATGCAAGACCAACACATGGGAGAAGGAAGAAGGGAGGGACAGCATTTGTCTTCTTGAGTCATGGTTAGGCATGAAGGAGTCTTGCTGTCCTGGGTTTGGCTGAGCACCTTCCTGCCCACGGAAAGTGGGGAATTAATTCTTTGATTTACTTTGCTTGTGTGCTTTATCTTTGCCTGTTAAACTGTCTTGATCTCAAGCCAAGGGTTTTAACTCTGACCCTTCCATTTCTTTACCCCCCTCACTGAGAAGGAGTGAGCAAGTGGCTCTGTGGGGCTGAGCTGTCAGCTGGGATGAAATCATGACAATTGTACGTGAACATTGTCTTGGCGTTACCATTAAGCTTAAGTCTTATCTCTCCATGATACTACCATTTGTCCAAGTATATGAGTAATTACAACTTACCAGTGTATGATTTTTAAGACTGAATTCATCAAACTTTGAGGCCTTGTCTTGACTCTCCATTTCATCATCCTGGTGTTGAGGTGATCTTGGTTCATCTTCCTTTAAAAGCAGGTGATCAAGTGGTCCCTATTCTTTTAAGTCCCTGTATGGATTTCATGCAATAGCCACACTCTTTGTTCCCTTTCTACCAGAACTATTGCTTCTAGTACTTTGTGCTATGGATATTCATGTTCTTTCCACTGCACATGTTCTCAGTTCCTCCTTTCTGTTCCTATCCAATCATCTTCAGTTTTGGGTCCATCATGACAAGAAAGACACTTGTCTGTTGATGAGGCAGCATCAGTGGCAACCGAGATAAGTCTAGGGGTGAGACTTAGAATCAGCTATACAGGGGGGTTCCTGAGCTTTGGGATACCTGAGCAGCAGCCCCCAGCCCCGTCCAAACCTGGAAGCACTTGGCAGCCAACCACCAAGGAGGGCGCAGTGCCAGCAGCAGCAGGGGAGATTTAAATGGCTCTAGGGAGTGCGAATGACCCAGAACCAGCAGAATAGGAGTGAGCAAATGGGGGCGTGGCATGTCAGTTTCTATGGATGGGATGAGCAGAAGGGCTGCTTTTCAGCTATCTGGGAGCAGCCAATAGAGGCAGAAAACAGACCAAGTAGTTGGTGAAGGATGCAAAGAGATCTTTTCAGCAACAGTCTTAATAGTCTATCCTCTCTCAGGTATGGTTTTGGCATGCCCCTGTATCTGCTGGAGACACTGCACCAGCCATGTCAGAGGCCTCCAGCCAGCCAGACCTGCTGATGCTACATGCAGCTCTCCAGGTCTCAGGTTATCAGGAGTGCTGGATGCCTCTCTGTGGGGCTGAGGCTGACGATCATTCCTTTTTCAGGTGTGCTGTTGTCGATGTGCTGCATCACCAGGTGAAGAAATGAGGGAAGTGAATACACAGTATTCAAGAGAATGAGAGATGATTGATGAATTCTCAGAGATGCTACAGTCCCAGGAGTCTTGAACTTCCACTGTAGTAGAGAGCCAGATGGATTCAGAACGCTGTCACATAGCTGGTCAATGGTCTGTTGAACAGGGGAGCTGGAAGCTGATGGCTGCCAGTTCTATGAGAAAAGCTCCTCCTCCTGGAAACACGAGGAAATGACAAGGACAAGTAGGACTGGCACTTTTTACAACAGGTAGGAAGGCCTGGAGCCAGAAAGACAGTCAGCTGATGAGGTGGATGAAGGTACTTCTGGGATGCAGGGACCAACTAGGGCAACACAATCTACCTCTGCGTCACACCCTCATTTGTTAAGAGGGAAAGAAGAATAGTTCTCATGACTCCCTTCTAAGCAGAATAGAGGGTTCGATATGGAGTCTAGGCTCAATTTACAGGGAAGTGTTCTGTTTCCCAGAAGCTCAGGTAAGGGACATTACTAGAAAACTCTCCAGTCTACTAAGGCTCTCTGATTATTATCCGTTACTGGTTCTTCAAATCGGCAATGATGAGACATTGATGAGAAAGAGAAGTCTGAGGGCAGTTAAAAGGGATTTCAGGACCTAGGGATGATTGGTTGAAGGGTCAGGACCACAGGTAGTGCTTTCCACGGTCCCTCCAGTACCAAGGAGTAATATTCAAAGAAACAATATTCAAAGGAACAGGCATGTCCATCATATCAACACTGGGCTTTTGGTCTGATGTCATTAGAATAATGGTTTTTTGACCATGAGGTGGTCCATATAACACGTGGTATGCTGACACCTGATGGGATGCACCTCTCAGAGGAGAAAAAGGTTTCTAGCGTAGGAACCAGAAGGACTTGTTGATAGAGCTTTAAACTCGTTTGGAAGGGGAAAAGGGACAAAACCAGGCTGGGTAGTGAGAGACAGTGGGGTGATGCACCTAAACGTGAGGAACTGAGCGCTGGCGGGAGGTGCTGGCTACAACAAACTGCACCTGAAGTGTTTCTGTTCCAACACACACAGCATGAGGAAGAAACAAGAGGAGCTTGAATCCTTTGCCCAGTCCCAGTGATTTGACATCACTGGCATAAGTAAAACCTTACTGGGATGAGTCCTGTGATTGAAGTGCCCTATTGAACAGTTACAGACTCTTTAGGAAGAATAGGTAGGGCAGATGAGGCAGAGGAAGGCATTGTGTGTAACAGAGGAGTTAGAATGTAGGGAGGCCACAGTTGGCAATGGCACAGTTGAGAGCCTCTGGGTAAGAATCAAGGGGCAGTCAAA
>VZTD01005874.1:46927-62299 GCA_013397725.1 Rhagologus leucostigma
GGCTTGAGAATGATAAACTCACAGTTTATCCTGATCCTGAAGTTGTAGGGATCTGCTGCACCAGCTGGATCCCTATAAATCTATGGGGCCTGATGGGATTCATCTGAGAATACTCAAAGAGCTGTCTGATGTCACTGTGAGGCTTCTCTCGATATTTGAACAGTCTTGGGAATCTGGAGAAGTCCCAGATGATTGGAAGCTGTTCTAATTTTCAAAAAGCACAAGAAGGATGACCCTGCAGTGCCTGATAAGGTTGTGGAGAAGATTATTCTGGGAAGTATTAAAAAACACCTGAAGGACAACACAGGCATAGGTCACAGCCAGCATGATTTCATGAGAGTTAAGTCCTGTTTATCAAATCTGATTTCCCTTCCTTGACAAGGTAACTCACCTAGATGATCAAGAGAAGCCAGTAGAAATAATATTTTTGGATTTCAGTAAAGGTTTTGATACTGTGTAGGAGACTTAAAGATCACAATGTCCTCAAACCAAGGACTCTGTCTATTGTAGCAAATTGTGCAACTGCTCTTCTGTGACCACCAAAACCCACTCCCCCCATTCCGCTCCCCACGCTTCCCCCTCCCCCATTCTACCCCACCCCAAATACGCCTCCTGGATTCCTGGAATCTAGACTGAGTTAAGCCACGTAATGGGAACTAGAGATAAGACAAAGGTGGTACTGTTGTCCATTTATGTCAGGCCTAAGGAAAGGTAAACAAGCCTTTGAGAGACTATATCCACAAGGAAAGTGCAATCAGCAGCTATGGTGAAAATCAGCTCTGACAGGTCTGCCAGGGGGATACCATAGCCCACTGACTAAAGACAAGAAACCCACTGAAACAAAAGAAGAGAAAGACTGAGCATGGGACTAATTAGCATTAGAAGAAAAAGAATCATTTAACCAATAGAATAAGAGAACTGTGTAGTCAATGAGAGTTAATTTCTTTGTTGCTAAAATGTATAAATGGTGAGACGTTTTGAGCGACCTCAGGACCCCTACAGCTAAGAAGCCCAGGGTGAAGAGGACCATGGGATGCTGTCTGGATCCACAGGGATGGTGACTATCTTTCTACTTCATCTGTCTCTTTCTGTCACTCTTTCTCTGCCCCCTGCTCCCTTTTATATATATTTTTTTAATGTCTCTACCTCACATTTACTGTTAAATAAAATCCATACTATTAACTGGTCTTGTTTGCAGCTTAATTTGGGTAGAGGCATCTCTCTCTGATAATCAGATTGTAACATACTGCCTCTCACAGGGTCCTTCTAGACAACTCAGCCCACAGCTGGATTAACACATCATGCAATGGGTGAGCGGCTGGCTCGTGGGTTGGGCACTAAATGAATGGTCTAACATCAGGCTGGTGACAGGCCCCTAGTAGGGTTCTGCAAGGTTCCATCCTTGGCCCAGTCTTCTTCAACATCTTCATAAACAACTTGGATGCAGGACTCAAAGGGATACTAAGTAAGTTTGCAGATGATTCAGTTTACAGGCTCCCCAGGAAAGTGGTCACAGCACCAAGACTAACAGAGTTCAAGAAGCGTTTGGACAATGCTCTCAGGTACATGGTGTGATTCTTGGGACTGTTCTGTGCAGGGCTAGGCGTTGGACTTTGATGATCCTAGTAGGTCCCTTCCAACTTAGACTATTCTGTTGATCTGCTGGATTGTGTCCAGAAAAGGGCAATAGAACTGAGGAGAAGTCTGGAGCAGAAGTCTGATGAGGAGCAGCTGAGGGACCTGAAGGGGTTTAGCCTGGAGAAAAGGAGGTTTGGTGGGGACCTTCTCATTTTCTACAACTCCCAGACAGAAGGTTATAGCAAGGTGTGGGTTGGGCTCTTCTCCCAGTCAACTAGCTGCAGGACCAGAGGAAACAGCCTCAAGTTGCAACAAGGGAAGTTTGGATGGATATTAGAGAAAACTTCATCACTGGAGGGGTTGTCAAGCCCTGGCACGGGCTGCCCAGGACAGTGGTGAAGTCACCATCCCTGGAAGTGTTCCAAAGTCATGTGCATATGGCATTTGGGGATATGGGTTAGCGGTGAACACAATGATGCTGCATTAACCCTTTTACTTATTTGATCTTAGAGGTCTTTTCCAACCTTAGTGATTCTCTAATTCTGTGATCTCTAACTTAATATGCAAATTTCTGTAGTGCCTTCTACAGTTTGTGTCTAGGCCACTAATAAAGACTCTTTAGCAAAAGTAGTCCCAAGACCAATACTTGAAGAACCTACTAGAAGTTCTACCCTCTTCAGCAAGTGACCTTTCTTCTCTTTTACTCTCTTATCTCAGTAATTCGTGGAGTAACCTCTGTCCTTCTGGCAATCGCATTTACTATCCATTGCAGTATGAAGTGCCTTTTGCCTTTTTGTTAAAGATTACTAAGAAAACCAGTTCACAAAGGAGGACTGGAGTAATTTTGATATCTTAGCAAGCTGTGTGGCATGTTGATTATATTTTGAGGAACAGACAACAGGGAACCCTTCCTGCTTTACTCCTATGGCTCACCAGTTCACATGTTTAAATTACTTTTCCATTCAAAGCTTAATGTGAAGATCCTTTTTAAAGACTCTGCTTTAAAATTATAACAAGGAAGACATATTTCATAGAGATTATCACTCTTGCTGCTTTTCTTTGTCTCTTTTCTTCAGAACTTGTCTGGCTGGATGGCTTTGCAGGAGAGTGGGTGGGTAGATGGTTCAGGTGCTAGGGTCAGAGGAACTCATGAGAAATTGCAGCTGGTCCACTTTAAGATGGGAACAAATGTGTAATCTGAGCAGATAAAAATAGAATTAAATTTTGAGAAGGGAAAATCAAAATACATTTACGTATTGAAGTTAAGCTAATTATTGGGCCTATAGAGTAAGTTTTGGTGTAGACGCCATGCAAAGGAAAACCATACAGACTTGGCTATCCAGCTTCGGTCAGGCTTGAGGCTATTAGACTGATTGCTTACCTTTTGTTTTACTAAATTAAAGTCAATATACTAACTAAGTGAATTACAATACTGACATCTGTAATTTATGAAAACAAGAAAGTGAAAAAACAACTGGGAATGCCAAATGGAAAGCTCTTCAAAATGTATAAATGCAGCCAATTTTCGTTGGGAGAGATCGATAATAAAATTTTAGTTGTTCCATTATGATATATTTGATAGTAACTGCTGGTCCCTAAAGCTTTAAGTTCTTTAAGTTCTGTTTGAGAGCTATAATAGCAAACAGGCTTCGAAAAAGTTTTGCTTTACACCTTCCTGTCACTAAAGTCTGCTGAATGTTAGGGAGATGTTTTGCATGACCTCAGAACACCTCTTTACATTCACATCTGAGAGTTGCCATCCATCCCACATGGCACATCCCACCCTTCTGCAGGTGCAGGCATTGCACGGAATTGCATGGCACACTGATTTGCTAATGACGATGCAAGAACAGACCCCACTAACAAATCTCTAGCTGGTGCTGACAGGTATTGAGGCACTTACAGACAGGATGTGTTCCTTTACATTTTGAGCACAGGAGCAGGAGGGAGATTCTTCCCTTTAGGAGTGAAGGTAGCTGCACTGTTCAGAGCAGCAGGTCAACGGATGGTTTTTCCCCCACAGCTGAGGTCCTACCTGCACCACTGGGAGTCAAGATGGGGTGAGCTCCAGGTTCTTAGCATTTCTCTGGAATCCAGGTATAGAGCTGGTGCGCAAAGCAGGCAAAACACATTGTCTTGCTCTTTATGAAAACTGGCTAGCACTCTCAGCACAGCAGCTGCTGCTCCCAGATCCCAAGTACCTTCTGAATTGTAAAAGCCCTTCAGGCTCACCTGAACACTGTATTTGGCTTGGTGAATGGGTACATTTTGATTGGTCAGATCATAGTGTTTAAGTAGACTTGAATAATGCAACTCAGTTAAATCCTCTGTTTCTGAAAATGTGTTTTGCAATGGTTAAAGCTCAATCGCTAAGCAAAATCTTAAAAGAGAGTAAGCCAACTTTCCCTACATCAGGGATATTGGATAGACTATAGTGACTTATTTTGCATAGTCTAGGTGAAGGAGGGATGACTGTACATTTAGATAGCACTGTTGTAGTTTGTGAATAAGTTATGCAGCATCATTTACACAGGCACTTGTCAGGTTAGAAAAATATATCTGGCAGACTTTATTTTATTAGTCAGCTCAGGTTAAACCATGTAGACTTGTACACCCTGTGAACTGTTTCTTTGGTTTAATATGAGGGCTGCACTTCATTTGAGAAAATAAACTCATCTACTGCCATTTTTTGGTTTTATCATATTAGTATTTTGGCAGAGAATTTATTCAGTTTCCAATATTTAGTTATTTATGTGGTACTAACTAGTTTTGCTGCATTCCCTAGAGAAAGCGCCATCAAAACTCTTAATGTGACACCACATATTTTTAGTAGACTAGAAAACAGTTGCAATTTTAATTTAAATTGAAATGACTGTGTAATGGCTGGACAAATCACTCTCCAATCCCTAGAGCTCTTAATTGTAATTCTCCATTGTTTCTATGCATAAATTTTCTTTTTAAGTGCTCATTCTGAAATACTTACTAATTTTTTTTAATGTACTGTATTAATTTAATAGTTTTTTTATGGTTAACAACTTCATGATTAAACTTAAGTGTTAAATATAAAAGGTGGAAATGATATGCCTAATCAAGTGTTGGGAAAATGAACTGTGTTTGTATCTCAAGATGACATTAATTTAAGGACCTTCTCTTTGAGGAAGGAAAGGGAAGGGGAAAAATATCCTACTGGGAGTAATGGGCAGAATTCATTGTATTTCTGTAGCAGAGGAACAATAATCATAATGAGCAGCTCTTCTTTAGCCCTTCCTACTGCCTTGAGTCATCATCACAAGAAAACAACCCTTTAGCAAGCAATTCCCCAAAAAGAAATCAAGTAGTTTGTATCTTGCATCAACAACATTCTGGTTTGTTTTGGACTGGACAGACCAAGCGGCAGTTCCTATTTCCTGGGAGCTGGCAGCTGTCCCAGTCCAAGATCTTCACAGGAAGCTGTCACAAGGTCTTAGCTCATTTTCCAAAGTCCAAGACATACGCCTGCCAAACCCTGTCCTTAGCATCAGCTCCTGGGGTGTGAGCTATCATCGTTGGTCACAGACCTGGAGATGCAGACTGTGGCCTTTCTCCACTCTCAGCACTACTTTTTTACCTACAGCAAATTTTCCTTCCACACAGCCTGCCTCACAGCCCTGTGGCCCTTCTTACCTGTATCACCTTCTTTCTCCTCCTCCCTGCCTGTTCCACCAGTTTCTCCTTTCTTCCACAACATTTGTACCTTCTCAGTTTGTGACAGCTCTTAGGTCCTTTGCCTTCCACTCAAAGCCTTCCTTTGAAGGATGCTCTTGGCCTTCCTTCCCCAAGTGCTCATTACATCTCATAACCTCTCTGAGTCCTTGGCTGCTTCTCACAGATTTCAGTTTTCTCGGGGAAAAAATGTTTAATGTCCCTTTCTAGGACAAAATTCTCCCTTTTATCTGCTGGCAAAAAGACAAAATTCTGTCTTGGACAAACTGTTGGTTTCAACAGCAAGACGAGGTTGAACCTTCAGAATACATCACAATCCCAAGGAAGAACTATGAGTCATAAGAAACTCTATAAAGAAAAGTAAATACCCCAAGATATCCTACAGGAGACAGCTTCCATGTCCCACTGCTGATGCCAAGCAGTATTCATAGAATTAAAAAAAACATTCGGGTTGGAAGAGACCTGTAATGGCCATCTAGTCCAACCCCCTTACAATGAGCAACAACATCTTCAAAAGCTTTATTTTGTGATACGTGCCACCATGCTCATAAAACAATGTGTGAACACCTGTCTATCCCATCAGGAGGCAGCTTACTCATACATGCGGGAGAGGAGATGTTCATTGCAGGGGATTTGGACAAAATGACCTTTAATATCGCTTCAGTTCAAACTGTTCAGTGATTCTATGATTTTATGAATGCCAGTGGAACTGGCAAGCTGAGGTACAGTAGCAGGTTTGGGACCTCCAGGGCTGGACCTCTATTTTCTCTTGACCTCTACCAGGCCTTCCCCTGGAGTGCAGGAGTTGGATGTCCCTGCAAAGGTCTGGCCAGAGAAAGGATTCCCCATATCTGACCTCAGAGAAGGTCACCATCAGCGCCAGACAGTATACTCATGGTGCTCAGGAAACACCAGGGAAGTTTTAAGGGGTTTCATGAGGCTGAGGAGCAGTATAGGAAGCAAGCACAGAGACTGACATGATTAGGTAAAGTTGGCCCTGCATCAGAAGAAAAAGCAATAAACTTTTTCCCAAGAAGAGAAATTATTCGGATTTACCTTATAAAGTGGTGCTAGCAATTGTGAAAAATCAAATTTTCATTTACAATTTGAAATTCCCCACCAAGCCAGTTTTCTTGAAAATCTATAGCTATCTGGGAAAGGAAGAAGCACAGGAAAATATTCAGCCTTGCTCCAGTGTTTATTTTCAGGGTTTCAGCTTCACAAGACAGCTGGGAAAATGTAACTGAGTTGCTGGATGTGTTGACCTCAAGTGCTAGCAAAGGGAAATTTAGCCAAGATAAAGCAAAGTCCCTAAATGTGGAGCAGTAAAGTGGCTTCCAGTTGTTGGTAGCAACATCTTCATTTTGAAACAGAGATCTGCACTCAAGTCTTCTAAACTTTCTCAATACCACTCTGCAGCAATACTTTACAGCCCCCTCATGCAAATGTTCAGGATAATACCAATTTTCTTTTAATTAAAAGCTCAGCAGCTAGAAATTCATCCATTTTAAATTAATTGTATAGTAATAGATTTTCAGTTTTGTTTAACTTGTGGGATAAAAGAGAGTTTTAACATTGGGATCTGGGCTGCTTAGAGAAAATCCTGTTCAATACCTACAGAAAAAAACTGTAAAGCAAAACCAAGAGAACACCTGTGATGTGTGAATTCTGAAAGGCCAGCTGTAAACCTGTATGTTTCTAGCTGAACCTGCTTATATCATAATCCTTTAGACACAGACTGTGACCAGATCTGAAACTAAGTAAACCTAGACTTCTCTGGACAGTTCAGACAAAGAGTACGTCTTGCCAAGGCTTGTGACTCAACAGGAGAGACCGTGACTCGATGATCCTGTAATCCATTTTAATAGGTGAGTTATTATTGTTATGAGTTGTTATTTAGATACTTTTTTAGGTAGTTTTATGTACATATCAGCAATTCTTAGATACTGTTTTAGTAATAAATTTATTCATAAATTTAATCATCCCTAAATTAACTGTCTCTCATTTCTGATGCATGGCTGAGAGCCTTCCCTCGGCCGCTCAGCCACAGTACCACTACACAGACATACTCACTTTTAGAGAAATAGTCCTATGCCAGATGATTTTGGTTGTGTGTGGATGGAAAGGACATTGCACTACGAGGGGACGTGACAGGATGCTGGGGTTCCCAACCTACTGCAGCGCAGGAGTCAGAGGAACAATCTTGGATGCAGAGCCCTGAAGGGCAGCAGTGAGGCACAGGTCCAGAGTAGGATGCTAGACTCAGGCTTTAGTGGGGACATTCCTCCTATGTCCTCCTGGGAGCTCATGGTACAGAGTGGGTGTTGGTGGCTTTCTCCTCCCTCAGGGGCTGGCAAGTGTTTTGGGAAAGACAGGAGAAGAAGGCAGTGTGCTGCAGCTGAGAGCAGGTTCCTGTTTTTCTGTTCATTCACGACCCTCTGCTCTCCCTCTTGGCAGGCACCAGCTTCCAAGGAAATGTCTTATGCTGGGGAGAGCCTCTGTGGGGAAAGTACCTGAGGCTAAGGAGAAGCTGCAGAGTGAACTGACCCTGAAGCAGAGCACTGCAAAGGGGCCAGCAGCCACTCTGGCAGCGACAAGTGCTTTGGGCCAACCTGATCACAAAGCTGCACATCCAAATTGCAAGGGCTTTATGGATGTGTGAATTGTAAGTCTGGAGAAGAGAACTGCAAATGCACTTAAGGTGCAGAGTGGGTGATTTCTGTACCCCAAAGCCTGGAATCCTTGGTTCATAAAGCTGTGAATCCACAGCCACCCGGCCATGCTGATGGGCATGGGCTGCAACCAGCTGAGCTTCCATGAGGCTTTGGGAACAGGGCTGAGGCTCACAGATGCCCCATCCCTGGAAGTATTCAAGACCAGTTTGCATGGAGCTAGGGGCAAACTGATCTAATAGAAGCTGTTCCTGGCCATGACAGGAGCATTGGAACAAAATGGTCTTTAATGTCCCTTTCAATCCAAACCATTCTGTGATTCTTGCATTAACCTTGGCTTACCCTGGTCCTTGAAGAATGGTGAGCATTACGTGCATGCTCATCACTGGGCCTCCAGTGGGATGGGAAGTGACCAAGCAACATGGCAAGCTGTGGTAAAGGCCTGTGCAGGTTGCTACACTCTTCTGGTGTGTAGCACTCATTCCTTGGCAAGGGTTTTCTCTGTGACCTCTTCGCGACCAAGTCTATCCTGCCCAGGTAAGGAGCTGCTCCATACATCTGATCTTGGTTTGCTGATCTCCTTTCCGCATAAGAAGTCACTCAAGAGTCACCAAAAATTATTCTCCTTGACTTTGTTTTCAGCTTCAGGGCAGATGTTTTGTTCAGCCTGAAGCAAAATGCGTATCTTGACTTCCAGTGATCTCCCTCAGAAAGGAGCTTGTGCAGTAGAGGAGAAGAGAGGTCATTTCAATGTAACTACAGGGGGTAATTTAAAAAAAAAAGTAAAAACAACATAACATTTAAAGGAAGCCCGCTCTGCAGCAGAGAGCCTTGCGACCTCTGTTGACTCTGGAGATAGCTTTGATGATGGTGTAGTGGGCAGCAGTTCCCCCTCTTGGAGGTGCTGCTGTGACAGATGGGGACCAACATATCACAATGTTAGAATCTAGTCAGAGTGAAAAAGCTGGGATGGTGTCTCAGCACCCGGCTTGTTTTGAAGTTGTGTGTCACTCTGTGTGGCTTTTTTCAGTGTGCTGTGGCTTTGCAATTTTCCTGTGATTTTTTTTTGCAACTAGTTTATAAACTCAAGGACTGGTGTGGTAATTCTGCCCCTCTTTTCATGTTTCTGAGTTGGAAATCTTGCTAAAAATTAGATGGCTGACACTGTTGAAATGTAAATCATTATTTAGTGGAAGAATATTTGATTAAAACCTTAGTCAAGTAATGGCTATCTTACTATACTATATTCCATGGACATTCCATACTGGGATGATCCCATCACAATCAGATGGACTGAATGGACCTGTATGGCTGCTCTTACTGTTTTCCTTTTTTTGAGAGAAGTTAATCTACTCTTTATGTATATGGTTTCACTTAGCAATGGTCATAGAGAAAAAGCTAATTTCCTCTTAAGAAGACAAACCCAAGAACTTTGCTAACAGACGTGCACACACACACTCTCACCTCCTCCACCAAGATGTAACAAGAGTGGCCATGGAGTTTTTGGTCTATCAAACGGATTTGATTAAACTTGATATTAAGGACTGGGTAAGGTAAATTCATTAAATCGATTAAGTAGGGCTCAGGTGGTCATCGGCAGGTCACAATGGTCTCTGGGTTGCTGCTGGCATGGCAAGGTTTATTAAAATGATAAAGTTACAAAAGGAGAGGATCCTGCTTACTATGCACAGAACAGAAAGGAAAAAAGAGGTTAATCAAAAAATCATAATCATATAAATGGGCAGAAGCTCATCCTGAAAAGCAATTACTTTTTATTTGTCCTATCAAATGTAAACAAAATAAAAAATAAACCCTTGCAAATACATCCTCTTCAGTGATTTTCATGTATTAAAACATTTTATGTTAATTTAATCATAGAAAGGATCTTTAAGGATACGCCTTGTACATAATTAGTAGAACTCCATTTAACAGCAGTGTGCCAGACCTGTCCCTGTGGATTCCAAGCAGTGTGTTCTATTTTCTGCAGCCAGAGATCTGAATATCACTTCGGATTCTACTCCTCCAATCTC
This sequence comes from Rhagologus leucostigma, assembly GCA_013397725.1. Taxonomy (NCBI): domain Eukaryota; kingdom Metazoa; phylum Chordata; class Aves; order Passeriformes; genus Rhagologus; species Rhagologus leucostigma. The sequence goes on from VZTD01005874.1 coordinate 56,910, forward strand.
AGCATTGAGCCCTCTGCTGAAGGGATCCAGCCAGGCTGTTGTCACACGTGAAGTTATGAGGGATTTGCATTTTCCCTAAGGTTTTGAACATTTAACAAGGCAAAACTAGCATCTTTGCATGCTCTGTCTGCTCCTGACCAGTTGGCTTACACTGCCTCAAAGGTGTGAGATGTTGCTGCTGGTTTTGTCCATGCAAATAGTTTGCAATGGTCTTTTGGTTCTAGGAGGTGTATGCAGGTCAGAGAGGATTTGAGCTCCAGTCTATTGATAGGCACCCCAGATAAAGTCTCTTTGGGATAGTCCACCTCTCTGGACATGTCAGTTGTTGGGAAAGACAAAGATCTGGAACCTTTCTGTGTGTCTTAGGATAGAAAAATGCCCCTTCCCATTGCAGCTATTGTTTGGCACCAATGGAGGACAGGGCACATACACATGTGTTGGGGTGACTTTATGATGCTATATCCCCTATTGCCTGCTCTATGCCTAGACATGAATCCTGTGCCTTTCTGTGTCTTTAAGCTGGGTCCAAGAGAAAGGGAGAAAAAAAAGCCGAGCGGTTTTGTGTTCAAGGGCACATACACTCCCCTGTGTTCCTGCGGCAGAGCAGAGAAAGCACCTTCCTGCTTTTATCCAGCTCTCGGCTCCTTTTCTTGGGTGAGAGATGGAGTGTTAAAACTCTGCTTTTTAGCTAGCTTCTGGTTCGTTAGCTAAAGCATGAAGTTTCCTGGGACTTTGGCTTCTTCTTCTTTTCTTCTGGACTGTTCAGAAACACCAGGACATCACCGGGAGGCTCTACACCGTGGCCTGAAGGGGCCCACACTGAACCCCAGCTCCGGAGAGAGCAAAGCCACATCCACAGAAAGGACTTTGAAATCTTCACAGGTTTTCTCCACAGCGAGAGGTTTTATTATTTAACATTATTCTTCTTCCATGCCTGCGTGCACTTTGCTCGTTAAATAAATAGGGTTTTTTTCACTTTCCTCCAAGGATTTTTTTTTTCCCAAACCTGGTGGGGGAGGGGCTGCTGAAGCCTGTCTTCTATCAGAGAACGTTCATTTTGGACATTCCTCCAAATTTGTGTCAAACCAAGACAACATGGACCATATATCACAGCAAGCCCAGCAAGGGACTGTGCTGAAATGCTGACTGTACACTGTCCAGATGTGTTCAGTGTGTGTTTTCGTGAGTGCGCAAATTGACACGTCTTGTTCCATCCTCATAGTCTCACACCTCAGGTAAGACCATCTCTGTTTAGCTGACTACTACAAATGCAAATCCACTTATTACCTCATTCTCTTGAGAGTTTTTTCACTCTGACTAGATTCTAACAAGCCATAGGAGGCTTGAGGTTTCATGAAGTTCAAAAAAGTGAAAAGCCAAGTGCTGCCTATGGGGAGGAATGACCCCAGAAACCCAGCTGGAAAGCAGATGGCAGAAATAACTTTGGGGGGTCCTGGTGAACACAAAGTTGACCATGAATCAGCAAAGAAGGCAATGGCATCCTGGGCAGAGTGTCTCCAGAAGGCTGAGGGAGGCAAGTCTTCCTTTATACTCAATGCTGGTGAGACATATCTGGAGTATTGTGTGCAGTACTGGGCTTCCCGCAACCACAAAGGTGATGAAGGGAATAGAGCATCTCTCCTATGAGGACAGGCTGAGAGAGTTTAGACTATTCGGCCTGGAGAAGAGCAGGCTCAAGAGGATCTTATCCATGTGTATAAATAAGTGATGGAAGGAATGATGATGAGGAAGCCAGGCTCTCTTCAGTGGTGCCCAGTGACAGGACCAGAGACCATGGGCACTCGTAAGCACAGGAGGTTCCTCCTGAGTATCATCAAACCCTTCTTCACTGTGAAGGTGTCTGAGCAGCATCCCAGGGAGGTTGTGGAGCCACCATCTTTGGAGATGTCTAAAACCCAGCTGGCCGCAGTCCTGGTGGCCCTGATTGAGCAGGTAGTTGGAGTGGATGATCTCCAAGGTCCCTTCCAACTCCCAGCATTCTGAGATCCTGACCTAAATTTTTATGCAAAGATCAGTTTATAGAAACTTTCGCTTTTTTCTACCAGAGAAGTAAGCACAAGGCATTTCTAAGGCAATGGAAAAACCCTGACGCAGATGTAAGTAGCTGAGTCTGCTGACAGAAATTATACATGGGCAATATTTGGTAGCTCTATGAAACCAGTGTTTTTTCCCTCTCAAAGCAATGTATTACTAAGTATCATGAAAAACATGGAAATCTGGGACAGGACCCATGCTGCTCCATGTCTGGTGTTCCTGGGCACACAGACATTTATGTTGGAAAAAATGGGACTGCTGACCTGTGTTTCGTATTGTTATTCTGGCCCTTATTTGGAGACTGTTCTAACATTTTCAAGGAGGTCTAAGTGTAAAATGGTTTCTATCCTCTGGCTGAGCCAGTCAAAGCAAGAATGCCTATTTCTTCCCAATGCTTTGAATGCACTCATTTTTCTGTCCTCATTCTGCTGTTAAATGGAGGCTTGTTTTCTGTTTCAGTTAGATATATTGGCACTGAACAGTGAATGTGTCCTAAGACATGGCATTCTTTTCCCTAGAAGTATTCTGTAAGTTCCCAGAGAAGACATTAATATTGTGCTCTGACACAGATAACTATGCATCAGGAGGCGTGCACTTTAGTTACTACCATTACCACATGCAGCTGCTGAAATCTTTCAAAAGCAAACCAAAAAGCCCTTACAAAAGAGGCTTCAGTTCAGGATGGCATCCTATGCTGGCAGAGGAGATATCAAGTCTGCATTCATGTGTGGCTGTAGACATATATAAGGAATTCTGTACTTGTAACCCAGTCAGCAATCCTCATGAAAATAAAACAATAGATTTAAGATCAATTAAGATAGATTTGGAATACTGCAATCTTCTAAGCTTGTGGTACATGCAGAAAGGAGGAGCTGGTCATCATAGTCAAAAGGTTAAGCCTTGTGTCTGAATCCCTGACAATACCAACGTGAATTTTTTTAGACAGAGATTAAATGAATTTGGTTGTAATGGAAAAGAAAGAGAAAAAAAAAAAAGGGCACACCTAACAAGCCTGAACTGCACAGTGTTATGGATAGAGATGTCCTTGGCTTTTAAAACTGTTCCAGAAGAGGGATATAATTGTCTGGTAAAAGCTATTGGTTATCATTTTCTATTAGTTCTATAGGACACTTCCATTATGGAAGGTCACTTTTCTCCAGCTACAGTATCACATTTTGTACAACAATGTACTCATAGGATGTGACATTTGCTGTTCTGCAAAATAAATTACAATTCTTGTCCTCTGGAAGCAACTAAAAATAGGCAAGCGAGAGCAGACAGTTACCTTGCAGCATATGCCATCTCTAAATGCAGGCAAAGACCCCGATATTACAGGGTGAGAGTCTGAGCACTCATGTGCACAGCCAGTACCATCTGACTTGCTGATGCATGTTTTTATCTCGTGAGGGGGTCATGGCTCCATGGTTATTAAATACCAGTTTCCAAGCTTTGTAGCAGCTTTGTCCTGTTTTATAGCAGTGGTAACACGAGGCAAAATTATTTGAGTTTATTTTGATGGAACTTGGCATTTGGTTGGCTGATTGCTTACGTGAAGAAGTATTTTTCTGAAATGGCCGTGATGACTCAGCAGTGGTATGTATATGCTGTGGGCACCCTGAAGGCGAATGTGTGGTGTAACTTGCCTCCATCTCATGCCTGACTTCTGTGTGTTGTTGCCTGGATTCAGTGCTGAGCTCCACACCACAGTCCCACTTTGCAGAACTGAGGACTTGTCAGGAGTTTTCAACTTTCTAATCCTTATCTCCAAGAAAAGCACTACAAATATTTATCCATAGTAAGCAGGTAGTTGAAGGACTTTCCCTAACACCTATTCACGTGTCCTTGCCTAGAAAGAGTAAAAGTAAATAAGTAAAAAGAAGAAATGTCATCTTGCTTGCAAGCCTAAATGGAATATTTGCTAGGAAGTGCTTGCAGATATCTCATTATCTTTGAGGAGGCAGTTTCTAACCTTCGGTCTTCTTTCTGTATCATGTCTGTGTCTCCCACCCCTGCCATGTTTGAGCCTGGATATCTTTGCGGCTGTGCTGCTGGGCCCATGCCTTTTGTGAGGCCTTGCACAACATCACTGTGCTGCACACATTAGATACTAATTGCTGACTTATTACAGATAATAATAAAAACTTGCATTAATAGTTAAAAGTAGAGTATTAAACCTGTTCTTGACTCAGCAGTGATTGATGGCTTCTATTACACGCCATTAGATATTTTATTCTTGTTAAATGAAGAGCAGCGAACTTTGTCAAGTATTTTTAGTTCCCCCTGGTCTTATTGGCTCCATCTATTTTCAGGGATGTTCTGTAAATGGCCACATATGGCTTTGTGTCTGTAGGAGTGATGACCGTACAGCTGGCTTTCATTGCCCACCAATTTACCAGAGCCCCCTTTATTGTGAGCCTGACAGCACCAGGGAGCTTTGTAGAACTAACAAAATATATCTATTTTCTAATTGTCTATTTATCACCTTCCATGGATTGGTGGGCCTCTCATCTGAAAGCAAAGGGGGGACAGCCTTGAACAATGATCCTTGTCAGGGCAGTTGCTCACTTTAAATTAGGGTCTCATTGCTAAATAACTAATTTAGTCCTGCTATCAGACTGAAAAAGTGTGTATTCAGTGCAAAGTGCCAACTGGGGAATTGATTATATCTACTGTGCATGATAAAAGTACGAGGCCGGCAGGCGGTAGGTAGCTCCCCAGAGGCCGACAGCTTCCCAGCATGGAGGGTCCATGCCAGACAACCAGGAAGGGGCTCCACGAGGTGGCCAGGCCCTGGGAGTCTTGGCATGAACCTCAGGTGCTTGGGATCCCCGCTTCATATGCTAGAATGAGAGAGAGTCACTGCTACTGTCTCTGATGTGGAGTTGGAGAGGGAGACAGGGAACAGAGGTGGCTTGGGAACCAGAACAGAGAGAGGCTGTGGGGGCTGGCAGATGTGTGTTGGTCCCAGATTTTGTCCCCTTGAAGCAATTTGCCCAACCTCCCTGTCCACTGCAAGACCTTTTCCCACCAACATCCCAGGAGAACAACTGCAGCAACTTGCACTAACCGCAATCTCTCCATTGTGCCCAGGCTGCCCTTCTCCATCAGGTTCACTCCTATCACAGTAGTGTGGCTGGACCATTTGTCACTACAGATGAATAAAGCACACAATCTGAGCACCAGTGAACCTTTTTCCCACCTATAGGACAAGTCTGGACTTGCTCCAGAGCATTCTAGAGGATACTGGGGTGCCCCTCCAAGAGCTGCTTGCTAGGGATGAAACACCTGTGGTTATTCATTTTCAGATACAAAGCTCAGAAATTATTTCTCTTGAA
>VZTD01005874.1:62744-75693 GCA_013397725.1 Rhagologus leucostigma
GTCCTCTCCTCTCCTCTCCTCTCCTCTCCTCTCCTCTCGCCCAGTGCAGGCTTATCAACTGCAGGGTGGAAAAAGACTTCACTATAATAGCCAAATGCAGAAATTTTTCATTTTGTTCTCCCTTTGCACTACCTGGATGTTTGGTTCTCCAGGAGAGGAATCCTCAGCTGCAAGCAGGCCAGCACGAGCATGCACAGATGTATTTAGAACACATCTTCCCCTTTCTCAGCATGTCATAGCCTGGTGCTGGCCTATGGTCCAAAGCCCAGAGAAGCAAGAGGCAGAGGCAGGGTCTCCCTCACCCCAGGTTTCAGGTTCACTTGATACTGCACAGGTTTTCTTTTAATGTTGGAATGCGTTCCTCCAGGGAGGGAAACGAGATGAAAGACCTTTTCCTTCCTGCTCCCATGAGTTACTGGGGTTGGACTGCAATGCAGCTCACACCTGTGCATCCTCTCTGTGCTTGCCTTGTGCTGCATGACCCCCATCACATCCCCCAACAGTAGCTACGAAAACTGAGCACAACCATCAACAGCAAACATCAGCATCATCCCCTCAGCTGGCTCGGACCGGCCAAGCATAAAGCAGCACCTCTCTTTTCCTCCAAAGCTTCAGCCACTCAGGGCACCCTGCGCTCAGCTGTGGCATTTACCATTCACGTCCTGATTTTGGTCACTGCAGGCTCTTCTATTAACATTCCAGAGATGTCTGTTGGTTTTAAGGAAGCTAGAACTTTTGTAAAAATTAATGTCCATTTTCAGCAAAACCAGCAACTGAACACAATGACAAGCATCTTCCAGTGGACCGGTATACAGCAGCACCAAAAGATAGAATCATAGATTCATAGACTTGTTCGGGTGGGAAGGGACCCTAAAACTTATTTAGTTCCAAACCCCTGCCATGGACAGGGACATCTTCCACTAGACCAGGTTGCTCCAAACCCTGTCTGACCTGGCCTTAAACACTTTCAGGGATGAGGCATCCACAACTTCTGTAGGAAATCTGTTCCAGTGCCTCACCACCCTCACAATCAAGAATTTTTCCTAATACAAGTTGACCCTCTTTTAATTTAAAACCATTACCTCTTTTCCTATTGCAATAGGCCCTTGTTAAAAGGATGAAAATTTCTCTTCCCCTCCCCTAAAATACTGGGTTTGGAAATAAATTTGGCAAAACTACCTGCTATGAAGGGCTCTCTTCCTTTCAAGATCCACACTGTGCAATGTCAGAAAAGCAGAATTCAGAGTATATTTTTCCTTTAAGACAGGTCTCAGTCTCAGTCTGGTGGAGTCTCAGCATTGTGGAGGAACAGCAAGGCACCATGTCTTCAACACTGCTGGCAGGTGCATGGCCATCAGACATGGAGCAGCTGTGGTACTGCTGTTTGAGCTGCAGTGCACCACACTGGACCTGTGGCTAGGGGGAAAGTAGCAGGGAAGACTTACGATGCTGCTGCCCGTGGCAGGCACTTTCATCACTTACTGCAACACACCACAGGAGGTGTGGCATGGGCAACACGTGACAACACATGGCAAAGTTGTTGGGTCCCCATCAGCCACCCATCACTGGCTGTGCTCAGCCCACAGCACACAAGCTGTGTGTGATCCTCCTGGGAAGAAGAGGACATCACTGCTTTTCAGAATGTGCTCCCATGGTAATAAACCACCACATGCTACCGTGGAGATCGTCTTCTGCTCAGATTGCTATTAAGTGGCTAATGAGTGCTCATTTTTAGAGTTTCAAGAATGCCTGCTTCCATCCAAAGCTTTTATATACTTAGTAATTAAAACCTATAACCAGACATACAAGTAAGAAATTCTTTGCTGTGAGGATGGTCAGGCACTGGCAGTGCAAAGTCATACAGTGTCTAGAGGGTCACTAGACATAGATAGCTGTATGCTAGCAACCACTTGTAAGGACACTAATTCCTCCCACAAATTAGCACGGAGATAGTAACAACTTTAAGGGACTATTGCCCTAGGCTGGACTTAAGCAAGTGTCCAATCTTGTACCAAATCCAAGGCTTTGTCCTATTACTGCTCCCTAAGCCATTCTGTACCACATTCCTACGAATGATTAAACATAGAGTCAACATCAAGTGTATCCTGTGAACCTCAACTTCAGGTGCACATTTTTCCTCTGTCACCAAGCTGTGAGGGCTTCATGGATCTGAGGTATATAAGGCTATTTTGATCCCAAAAGAGAGCTTGAACCATGCATAGACCTCAGTATTGGTGCAGGTTTTGCTGCCACCAGGTTACCCTTCCCAACTGCCAAACTTATACTGGAACATAACAAAAGATGTGAATTTGTTTTTCTTTTTTACCAAAATTCACAGGAGATCTGGGAGTGGAATACTGACTGGATTGATCTTCTACCGAGTAACAGGGGTGGTATATGGAACCATAGAATAGCCTGGGTTGGAAGAGACCTTTGAATGTCATTTATTCCGACCCCCCTGTCATGGGCAGATGCCAGAGCAAAAACATTAGCATGTCACAACAAAAATTTCCAAGAGATAATTCCCTTGAAAGAGTTATCAAAACACGACAGTACAGCTACAATCAGCTCTACAGCCATGTAGTAATTTGACTTTGTAGTTGCTTTAAGTCTTCTTAGAAAGACAATTACAGCAAAATCAAAACACTGCAACTGATCAGCCGAATGGTGTCTTCTAAATATTGTGATCAATTTGCACATGCCATCACTTCAATAGCCACTGCTGCTCACCAGCTGAAGCTATTGTGCTTACAATTAGGGAGACACAGTCTCACCAAGACATCATCATGGCCAAAGTACTGTGGCCTTTGAGGATCATGCTGTTTTCCACACCCCAGAAGATGGAAATTCATACTAATTTTTCAATGTGTTTTACATTGAACATAAGGTACATGGGGAAAACAGGCAGTACCCAAATTGTGGCCAATTCATTCATGTCTCAGTTAAGATTCGGAATTAAAGCATAATCTCTTCCACATATATGTTATCCCCTTATGCCAGTAAATGAAAACATGGCACATGGGAATTAACGGAAGAATCCAACTTTTCCCCCTTGACATTTACCGTAGAGAGGATGTGTAAGGATGCACAGAAATTATACAACAGCTGTGAATATGTGTTAATTTTAAGGTTGAAATAACATTAGTGGTGTGAGCATGTCCTCTTGGTGGTCACAGTTGTCACAGCAACAAGGCAGCTAAAGGGTCCAAGAAGCAAAGGATCCTGAATTTTAAATTTAGGCTAAGCTACGCAGTGTGCACAGAGGCTTTGTGCCTGAGCTGCAGAAGCTGAGTTTGTTACACTGAACTGGTGAAAACTTGAAATAACACAATGACAGTCAGTACAGGGCTTTTGCATTTCTCCTCTAAGAATCCGAAGTATTTGAAGAGGAAGACTGCAAAGTGGTAAGCAGAAAACATGCCCTGTATTTATTGTTCGCTGTTCTCTCCTGCCTTTCTCCTGGCAGCAGTAGTCCAAAGCAGGGCGGCTGGGCTGGGGTTACTCCAGGTGTCCTCCTCCCACCTCAAAGCGGTTAATGGCGATGCCGCCTCCTGAACCGGCAGCTGCGGAATTCCCCCTCAAGCAGTCCCCAAAAATCGCCACCTCAGTTTTTTTTCAAGCCATGGACAACAACAACAACAACAAAAGGAAAAAGAAATCTTTGACTGAGCGCCGAGAGAACCGCTAGCGAAACAAACACGAGCCGTGAGAGAGCCAGAGCCTAGGCGGGCAGCTTTCTAAAAACGCCGAGCGAAAGCCAACTTCCCCCCGCCAAGACTGCCGGCTGCCGGCTCTTAAAGATACAGTAACAATTTTCGGGCATCAGATGATTTTTGGGATACATTATCATTATGATTCACTCCAAGACAGCACTACAAACTGCAAGGTCTCTGGGTGAGAGGACACACAGGGACAGCTTCCAGACAATGAACCCAACTCTCCAGATGATAGGATTGTATGTTAGGGCAACTTTTATTGGGGTGGCTTGGTATGGGAAAGAAATAGACCGGTCTTTGCAAAGTGAAGAACAGATCTCTGTAGCTGCCAAGACTGCTTGTCCATAATTTTAAATTATTCTGTATTTATATAATCGAATCTGGCTAATCAGATTCATTCACTCAACACATTTCATTTCCTTCTGAGTTTTTTCAAATGTATCATGAATGTCCTGGACATTCGAACAGCCTGAATGTTTCTGGTGCCTTGTTGATACCAGGATGCTGGAAGATTCTCCCAAGCCTAACATGGATTCAGAATTTGCCCCTGATGGCTGCCCAATGAAAACAAAACCTGAAATCTCACAGTAATATTTTGCATCAAGTAAGCCTGCGCCTCTGCATTCATTAGCTTTTTTATCTTAAACGACAAAGAATATTGGGGTTTACGGTCCTTCCATTGTGATGCCAGTATATGTAGGCGTACTGAAGCAGAATCCCATCCTGAAAGCAGAGAACTCTGCCATGGCTAAATTCCAAAGCTGTGGAGTAGGCAGTTTCCCCAACAGGTGCCCATCACTGGGTTCCTGCAGCCTGGAGAGCCAGCTGACAGCACCCGCAGCTGAGGAACAGAAGTAGCAGCATAGGGCTGATGACCTAGAGTCCAGGGACAACCGCTGCCCATTTGCTTAATCCCTTCAACAAAGGCATCACAGGTGTTTTCAGCAGTAGAGCAAGGGTACAGTGATACACTGTCGTGTCTCCTCTCCTCAGCCTCATCCCCTTAAGTGTCAGATGAGCACCTTCCATTCCATTTGCTGGCAGGGATGCCTCTCTTCCCAAAGCAGGGGCTGTTTTTTTACTTGAATATGTAATAGTCACCTCCACCTGGGTGACAGGCACCTCCCATGACTCTCTGGGACAACATGACAACAGCAGAGCTGCAATTTTAATAGACTCCAAGTAGTTTTCACAGAGCAAAGCCTTAAAAACTCCCCAAGGAGAGATCATCAAGCAGAATGGTCCCACGTGCTGAGTTTATTAGCAGGCAGGATGGGGAGGTTGATGAGCCTGTGCAGCTGAGCAGACAAGCTGTCAGACAGGACTCCTAATCCAATCAGTTACCTGTCGGAGGGGACTGGTCTGTAGTTTCTGACTGCAGCACCTCTGCGGAGCACCGTGTTGTGGCCCCCCACACTGGCAGCCCACTCCACTAGGAGCCAGGGATCCTGGGCATCCCCACCCTGTGGAGGAGAAAGCACAGTTAAAACCACACTTGGAGCATTCTTCCTGTGTGAAAGACACCACTGGGGTATACAGGTTACAGCATGCTCAGGTTCCCTGGGAAGCCCTTGTAGAGGCGTAATTAGACATTTTTATGGTTTTTCTTGCCTTTTCACCTTGCAACAACCTGGTGGAGAGCACACAAATATGTTTAAAGTAGCATGAGTGTTGTGCGGCTAGCATGACTGCAGTACAGCTGCTCTGCATGACAGGGCCTGAGGACTCTGCGAGGTTTTACTGGTGTGGAAGACTGCAGCACAGCAGGTACATGTGAGCACTGAGGTGAAAAAGCTCCCTCAGGGACTGGGACACCCAGTAGTGGGCTGTCTTGTGGTACACAAACTCCACGTGTCTCTTCACTGCCAACCAAGCTAGCTTGCTGTGCACCTTGAAACCACGCACTGCATGGTGTGCAGCGTGGGAAGAGCAAGCTGGGTGGGCAGCGTGGGCAGTGCCAGAATAGGAACCTGAGACCCGCTCTGAGCAGCAGGGAGGATGGGGTGTGGGCTTTGAATGAAAAGAGGTGACCCCTTGCCAGTCCAAGAGCTGTAGAGTGAATAGCATCATTAAACGGAACAAAAGTAAGAAAAAAAATTAAACAATAATATAACATTTGTCTAGAAAATATTACATAGCTTGGGAAAAAAACTGTTTTGCTTACAATAAAACCTAATTTTTCCTTAAAATAAATGCAAAACCTGTATCACTTTACACAGTTTCTGTGCAATCACAAATCGAATGTATGAGTTTCTTAATTTTCTGAAAAGATCAGAAGTCCTATATATGCCAAAAGTGGTTACTCTGTGATTTGTGAATGATCATTTCCAACACTTTGGTTGTTGGAAATGTGTGGAATTGTGTGTTGGTAATAATACTTTATGCCTGTATGTGTTTATGATTCTGGTGAATTTAAACAGGATTAATGACTCTCTCCTCTGCTGCAGAACCTGCCAGGAACATGCAGTGGCATTTTCTTTTTTTCTTCTAGTGGCTAGAACCACCTTTTTACCAAGGAAACAATTTTTAACGTGACTGCACTAATTGCATTTAGACCTGTCCCGTTCCACTATAAAAAGGAGGAGCCGGGAAGGATTCTTTTGATAGATTTTTCTGATGAAAAATCAAGCACAAACAACGGCAATATTATATCTTAAAACCGTTTATTTAAAAAAAAAAAAAAAAGAAGGAAAAAAAAGAGGTGGGAGGGGGAAGGAATAGAAGGCAGGGGACAAGGTTACCACAGAACCCTGGCTATCTATAGGCATTGATTTGGCAGATGGAGCGTGCGTATTGCGAATCGCGGTGCGCTTGCGTAGCCTCCGTGACGAGCTGGGCGCGATCTCCGAGCGGCCGCGGTGGGCGAAGCTGGGGGCGGGCAGCGGCTACGAATGAGCTGCAGACGGCGGCTGCGGAGCACGAGGTTCTCACGGTGACAAGCTAGTTCTCAGAACTGGCACAGCAGGGTGAAGCAGGCATGGGCAGGGAAACAGCACCACAGGGAAGAGAGCGCGAAGGCGGGAGCAGAAGGGGCCAAACTACCCCTCCCAGTGACCCAAAGCAAAAAGACCTCGTGGTGTGGCAGCTAGCTGCCTTTATGTGCTCCCAAACTCCTCCCCCAACTCGGCTTCGCGGGTCCGTTTTTGGCGGGCATTTGGGCACTGCCCCACCCCCCGCATGCTTCTGACAGTCCCGACAAGCAGACAAGCAGAGTTGAGGCAAACTAAAAATGGCTGAATTGGCTTCTCACAACACCAAAAATATTCTTCTGTCTGAACTCTTCTAGAAAGCAACATCACCAGGCTTTTTCAGAGGCTTGTGATACAATGTAGTGGGCTGACTACAAGAACACAGTTTACCTGCCGTTTATGTCTGATGGCTGTAAAGAAGCTTGTCACAGTCTCTGCAGAAATAGAAAGCAATTTATTGGGGTTTGTTCTTGTTCTGATCCCCTGTATTATATCCAAGGGCATCCTGTACTAGAACTGGATAGTTGTTCAGGTACATGTTTAAGTAATGAAGTTGACTTATATAGCAATGTAAATCTAGGAAAACAGTAATACGTGTCAGATTAACAGTACTTTTGACTAAAGGAAGTGACAACAGCAAACTCTCTAGCACTGCTAGAGGCAAAATCTAATGTATAGGCTTTATAGGAAGTTCTACTGAAGTCAAGTGAAAATTTAATTCTGAAAAGTGCTACAGATATCTAAAAACTCCGTAATTTACTGTAGAAGCCTGGGGTACTCTTCTCATAATTCCAGCCTTCAGAGAGAATGGACCTGCAACGTGTGAGTCAGACAGTGCCACTTCTGCCTCTGCTCCTGCAGATACTCCCCGGTTTTCTGTTTGTTGGTGCCTACCCCTCATAGAGGCAGCTTGGGTAGGCAAGCGTGCAATCTTTGACAGGCTTAGCAAGATTTTGCTCCTCTCACATTTGTGTACATTATATTTCAGGGATTTTGTTGAGATTTTAGAGTGGCACAAGTGGTGCGTGGGGGGCTGTACAGGGTGTTGGGATGGTTTAATCCTCCCCAGCCAGCAACCAAGTACCCCACAGCTGCTTGCTCACACCCCCCATCACATTGCCAGTGGGGAGGAGAATCAGAAAGAAACAGTGAACTTTGTGAGTTACAAACAATTTAGTAATTGAAACAAACTAAAATATAATACTAGTAATACTACTTAAAATAATTGTTATAATAGTAACAAAAAGGAGAGCAAGAGAGAGAGGACTAAAACCCAAGAGAAGTAAGTGATGCCCAATACAATTGTTCACCTCACACTGACAGATGCCCAGCCTGTCCCCAAAGCAGTAATCATTGCCTCCTGGCCAACTTTCCCATGTTTATATACACTAGGTAGGATGGTCTTTGGAATAGGATGTCCCTTTGGCCAGTTTGGGTCAGCTATCCTGGCCATGCTCTCTCACAGCTCCTTGTGCAGCTTCTCACTGGCAGAGCATGGGACACTGAAAAGTCCTTGATTTAGGGTAAGCACTACTGAGCAACTACCAAACATCAGTGTGTTACTAACAACATTGTTCTCATACCGAATCCAAAACACAACAGTGCGCCAGCTACTGGGAAGAAAAGTAGCTCTATCCCAGCCAAAACCAGTACAGAGATACAGCTTGTATTTGTATGGAAATTTGTCTGATTTGTGTTTGATTTCCTGAAAGAGATGCTGCTGCACCCAGAGTGGCAGTGATACAGTGCTCTCCAGGTCACCTGGGCAGCTGCTGCAGGCAAGACACACAGACACTGCTGCCATGGGGTCCAGGGGTGCTGAACTGCCCCAAACAGCATGGGCAGCGCTGATGTGCAGTGCTCCACACCACCTCATGCAGTGTGTGCAAGCACTTGCCACCTCTGTTCCTAATCTCCAGAAGGGATTCTATGCACAGATGCCCAACATAATTTTTGCAATTACATTGGCTTGCATGGTGCTGCTCTGTCCCTAGGATGACCTTTCAGTCAGTTACAGTGCCCTCCCACAGCTCCTCTAAGGGCCACATGGAGGATGAGAGGGTGCGGTGCCAGCATCACAACCCATCACTGTCATGGGGACAGAGGGACCACACTTCAGCGTGCCCTGATGCAAAACTCATGGCAGTAAGAGGAAGACCTGGCTTCACTGGTCTGGGTGTTTGTAATTAAAGCCCAAGTGCCTCAGAGTCATACACACTAGTTAGTAATTTTCTTCTACCAGTGGTGTTTCTCTGCTCTAATTAAGGAGCCCAAGTTTGAAGACAATTAAGGGAACACAGCTTTGCTGTAGATAGGTGGCAATACCTGTAGACTTATGGACAATTTTCAAGACAAAGGTGTGCTTTTTGCCTTCTGCATTAATTGTTCATCAGCTTCTGCCAGATACCCTTTCATCAGTTTCTTCATTTTTATTTCTGCATTGTCAAAATCTTTCCCAAAGAAGGGGAAGGGGAGTTGGGGCAGAAGACTAATCACAGGTGCACAAGAAACACTTCTTATCACTTCACCTATGACTCAAGATTTGCTTTTGTGGGTTTCTGTCATTTTGCAGATTAAGACCAGTAGCGCCTTAAGCCATCAGAAATGCTCAGCAAGGCCCACTTTATTCCTTTCCTCTGTCTTGTGCCAGGCAGTGCCTTTGCTTATGACGGGTAAATTTTGACCAAATTCTGTTGTGTTTGATGTCAGGTGTGAGATGCCCATTAATTTATTATGGGAGAAACAGGTATCCATGCTGCTGATCTCCATGGCTGAAGACCTAGTGCTGTCTGGAAGGACCACGGTGGGCCTCAGTTAACAGCATCTGCCTGTGTGCTGCCTACGTCTTGCATTTTGTATAGAAGGACACCCATTAATTGTACTCCAGCAACTGATTTTTGATTAGTTATGTTGTGTGGTACATATAAAGTGCAAGTCATTTCTTAGTCTCTACCTGGATTTGAGGACTGTGTTACAGAACTTCAATTTTTTAATGTGGTGTTCAGGGGTAAAAAGAGAGAAATGAAACACCATGCATTTTTCCATTAATTGCAAAGATATAAAGTAAGAAATCCAGATATGTTTAAATTATAATGTCCTGAGGTGGTTAAACTTTAGTGGGGAAAAGAAGGTAATTAAAAGAAGGTAGTGAAAAAGAGTGATTTAGTCATAGTGTGATATTGTTATAGAGCAGCATACTGTCATATTTCAGGTGTTATGTGATGCTAAAGCTACAGAATTTTACATAACTCAGTTTTTTTAATGTAATACATAAGGTATAAGCTGTTAGAAAAACAGGCACCGAGAAAAGGAGAATATTCCCAGTTTTTTTCCTTTCCTTTTCTTTATACAGCAAATGCAGGTTTGTGGGATTTAGGCAGATTTAGGGATTTAGGGTCCCTAGGATATTTTCAGGCAGGCAAAGAAGTCCACTCAGTGGGGACAGCCTCTAGGGTTCCAAATGGGAGCAGAATTCCCCCAAAGTATGCAAAGCAGTGCAGAAAGTGGGAAGTGGGGGAGACGTTGCTGCCAATTGCATTGCTGTTGGAGAGTGGGGTGGGGGGCTGCATGCTTGCTGCCATGGGCCAGTACCCCACACATTTTCAAGTCCAGTCAATTTCAACTTCTGCATATACCTGTTGTCATCATAGAGGTTGGTGCTGGTCAGAAGTGGGATGGAGTCTACATGCAAGCAAAGGAGATGAATGGATGGGATGTACTCAGATAGCTGTGAAAGCCAGACAGGGTTGTTTTCTGTGGAGTTAGGACCTGGTCTGACACGATACATGGTTCTACCAGTGTGGGATATGCACACAGTGAAGGTTAGCAGGTAGCACTGGTGTTGCCTGTCAAAGAGAAGATGAAGCCTTCAGTACACTTCTCAAGATTTCTGAAGATCCATTGAGCACTCTCAGTGCCCATGGGTGTGTTTAGTCTGAGTCAAGTTCTTCAGGCATTCTGCTACCTGTGCAAGGTGCTCTGCCCTCCACTGAGTGAGCCTATAGGCATCAACGAAACACCCCACCTGGGGTAGGGAGGAAACCCCAAAATGAAGAGGCTTTCCAGAAGGGCCTTGACAGGACTCATTACAGATACTAGCATTTGACCATATTTGCAAATCTAATCCAAACTGCTCAACTGCTGAAAATAAATCTTGAGATATTTTAAAACTTCATCTTACATGCTGTTCTAGAAAATTGGGGTGGGAACCTTAAAAAGATGTGGCTTCAGTGCTGTGTAAAGAGACATGTATAAGCTAACTGTAATGGAAGCTCAGGGAGGGATAGGACAGTGAGGTTCAACTACAAATCTGATTTGTAGAAATGTTTTTTCAAGATTTTATTCTTAAATGAGAGGTAGACCTAGGTGACTCCAGCATGCCAAAACCAGGCAGACTATGAAAGTCCAGAGGCTGGCTTGAAGGCATATCATTTTATGGGAAGAAACTGACTGGCTTCATGTGCAAAGTCATCAGTAAACTGAATTGTTAACTCAGTTGTCTGAAATCTGAGCGTAAGAGACTAAATGTGGACACTTATTATGGATAAAATAGCCCCTTTCTATGTTCAAATGTGACATGGAAATACTGTCTCTTGCCTTGGAGACATGAAAGGCTTTCAGCCAGGTCACATTTTTTTTGCCTGCCAGCAGACATGCCTGTAAGCACAAGAACAGTAAGGAACACAGTGCCCGAAAACCTTCTTGGCATTAAGTCAAAGAGGAGGCACTGGTGCCCAGAATCCTCAGGAATAAATGAAATTTTCTTGGACCTCCAAAGGATCCAAAAATGAAAGTGATCAAAGAGTTGACAAGATGTATCTATTGATTCTCAAGCATCACTACATGTGAGACATCCACTCTGAAGCAGGAAGTCCTCTTTGATGACAACAGATGAGAGCAGTGACAGCTCTCAGGGGACCCACAGGAGGTGGCAGATGTGTGACAAGTGATGACCACCTTGGAAGGGACTTGGCAGGAGTAGAGCATTTTGTACATCAACAAAGTCTAGTTTTCTCTGTGAAACACCAGTTTTTCTCTTTTGTTATTGGTTGGAATGTCACTGCAAGAAGGGAGAAGCATGAATTGCCCAGCAGCAGCAGGCAGCTTTTTCACTTCTTAGAAATGACAGAGGGACAGGAAGACTAACTCCAAACTTGTCCTGGACAGGGCCTTTTATATGCAAAATTCTGGGATTGCGATAGGTACTGTAGCTTGGTGCAGAGATTGAATGTAAGGATGGTTCAGCAACTAAGTTTCATCTCAGAGCCCTTCCATGCATCTCACACAGAGGTATTTTGGAGGTTGAGATTACTGTTGGACATAGAAGAGCATAGAAAATCGAGAGTAACAGTAGAATCCATTTTTATCTTTAAATTGCAGATAGTATCTCATAACTATCAGTTTTAGAAAGAAAAGGAGGAATACTTTACTGGAGCCTATCACAAGATCAACATCCTGCAAGCTTAAGCAGAGATCTGGAAAAGTAGTCTCCATCACTAATCTGAATCCAGTTGTATCGTGATGCACTTCATTGCAGCATTTTGCAGGAAAAGACAAAGCCAATGTTATATTCATTACTTGTAACAGTAAAACATCAGCAACAGCTTGTGGTTTCCATTTACACCTGTGCAAAAAACTTCTGAATCACTCTGACGATTTCACTCCAGATTTCTGTGTGCAGATGTAATAGAGATTTAAAAGTAATTGGTGGGGAGAAAGAAGCTTCTGCCCTGAAGAGTGCAGGTGGGTGCACTGGATAGTTGTTGTAGGTCCCTTCCATCTGTCCTGTCCTGTCCTATCCTATCCTATCCTATCCTATCCTATCCTATCCTATCCTATCCTATCCTATCCTATCCTATCCTATCCTATCCCACCCTACCCATTTTAGTGGAATCAATGTTTTTAATTCCATTAGAAATTAGTCACTGGAAAAGCAGGTATCTTCCTCCTAGTGTAGCATTTTAGAGCTGCCCAGGCTCCTAAACCAAATATTTCTGGTCCTCACTCATATTTTCCCCTCATTTCCCCTCATATTTTTAAGGGGAATTAACCTGAATAATGAATGAATGAATGATAAGCTGAAAATCCCTGAGAAGTTAGCTCTTCTAACACACCCAAGTTCACCTTATTTTTGTGTTGTACTGTTGTCTGTCCCTCAACACAAAGCTGTCTGACCACCCTAGCTGCAGGCAGTGGAGCTAAGCACCCAGAGAGTGCCCTGGATGTTAATGGTTCCTGGACTCAGGATGCAGGGAGGGAATGGGG
>VZTD01005874.1:75885-87196 GCA_013397725.1 Rhagologus leucostigma
GGGGGAAGGATTTCACATGTGACCTCCAGTCCTGGCATCTCCATGCAGAAGTGTTCCACTATGCCCATATGCTGATCTGGCAGAGACGTCCTGATCTAGGTATCTTGTGGGGAGCTGTGGACATAGTTGTGGGTCAGGAGAGTCTGCTGGGGTTTCCAGGAGACCCAAAAGATGTGTGTGCTTGTTCATGATCTGAGTGTTTACTGACAGCAGGTGAGAGGAAAATGTGCAAGTGGACATGCACACAGAAGAGAATTCTTTTGGATATAAGAATTTCATTGCCATCAAGACTGACAGTTCGGCATTAGCAGGTGGAGATAGAAAACCCCCAACAGGTAAACCAAGTGGCGTGTAACAAGACAGCCCCATGCCAAGTCAGAGGCTCACGGCATGGACCCTTTGGTGTTCCCCTGTGGTGTCAAGCCCTTGTGGGGGACCCCTGGATCTGCAGCGAGCAAGGAGGACCTCCTGCATGGTAATCCCCCTTCTCAACTGTAAGGGGCAGGGGCAGGTTATCTGCCTCAGATATCCCCGGGTCCCCCCACAAGGGTGCTATGAGGATATATGCTGTGGGCACAGTGAGCCTCTACATTTCCTCCATGCATTTTAGCTACAGCAATGCTTCCTCCCAGATGGCGCTAATTTTACAGCAGCTGAAGATGGGTCCTGAGGCTCTCGCCTTAGTCATGTATCCTTTTAACTTCTAATTTCTTGGATTTGTCACACACCCTGTAGATTAAAACACAGTATTTTATCTCTGAATCATTAACTTTTGTTGCTTTCTTATGCCTGCTTGAATCTTTCTCTGCTCCAGACAACTCTGAATATAAGTAGTTCAATAACACATGTCCTCCTTATTTAAAGACTATCATTTATATGACTGGAAGTATGAATGTGCAGTATGTTACCAGTGATGCCATAAAGAGGCTAAAATAATTAATCACTTTGCTGCAGTTAATGGATTCAAGGGCACAGGAACACCTACATGAGCTCCTGCCACAGGTTTCAAGAATGAGGCTAGGAAATAGGAAAAAGCAAAGGCTTAAGTAGATATTTGGGATGAAAGTTTTGGTCAGATGGTGTGCAAACACCTGTGTCTGCTGAACACTAAGGATTCCAAATACGTGTCTGGGTGTGTCTCCCAGACCTGCAAGGACCAGCAAACAGCAGCTGGTGCAGAGGGTTGCCCAGCAGAGCCATCCGGAGGGGGAGCAGAAGGACAGCAACAAAACTAATGCAATTCCTCCAGAAAGAGAGCATGCAGAATGCTCTCTCTGCTCCTGCTTGGTAAACGTCCAAACTACAGGAAAGGCACTGCTAACTCATGTGGTAGTACAAACCTTGACTCTGTGTCATTCCTTGTGTGATGTGCCACCTGCTCTTAGGGACTTAAGAGACTGTCCAGTTCCATCCCCTGCCAGGCACAGAGACTCCTCCTGCTAGGCCAGGTTGCTCCAACCCTGCCCAACTTGGTCCTGAAGACTTCTAGGGATGAGGCAGCCACATCTTCTCTGGACAACCTGTGCCAGTGCTTCACCACCCTCACAGAGAAGAACTTCTCCCTAATATATCTAGTGCTGCCCTCTGCCAGTATGAAGCTATTCCCCCTTGTCCTGTCCCTTCATGCCCTTGTCCAAAGTCTTTCTTCAGCTCCTCAACCATGGGGGCAACCTGTGTGCTGACTTGCATGCCATAGGTTTTAACGGTGCAGCAGGTGTCAGTGGCTCATAAGGTGTGTGTGTGTGTGTGTGAAAGTCTTTTAGAGTTGCTCCTGGGTTGTCCTCCCTTTCATTAATCAAAGTCTTGAGCTCACTGTTCTGTGCCTCAATTAAATGTTGGTCCCATAAACTGCTGACTGAAATGCTCTGACAGATGCTGAGACTGGGTGGCCAGAGACTTCAGCTGCAATGGGAAGTGCAGCCGGCAATGGATCTGTTCACTGTTCACTGTGTGTGGGGATGAACATCGACATTGAAGTTTGTTGTAAAGTGGTGTTAAACATCATGGCATCTGCAGCCAACAGTGTATGCTGTCCTCATCCTTTCCCAGCCACTACCTGGAACAGCTGCTGGTGGCATCAGTGGGGTGCTTGCCTCCACTGCCCCATGACTCTGCATGGACAGCCTGTGGGGCTTCCCTTAGAAAAGCATAATGGGAAATAAACTGACAGGCCAAGGAAAGTATTTCAGTAAGTCCAATTCCCTCACATTCCCCAAACTGTGGTATTTTAGCTTCAGAGAAGAAGCTGCACAGATTTGAAGTGAAATCTGTAACAAGAGCTGAGCTGAGCTGAGCCTCCAAATCAAAATTAAAACTCCCCTTAACAAAAGCACACACTTGCCCAAGAGGTGCTTGCTTACCTAAAAATGCTATAAGGACTACAGTTATATTTGTGGCATATTGAGATTCATGGGTAGAGTACTTAAGGGTTATTTTGGTGTGGAAAGCTGGAGTTCCTCAGGTTTTGCTCCTGCTCCTTCAAAGCTAACCCCAGGTTTGAGACAAAGCCACTGGCACATCCAGACCAGTCACTGACATTGGGAATGATGCCAGTGATAACTAGCAGCTAATTCTGCAGATTTAAATGTTTCTCGCAGAATACATTGCTGTTATTCCTAGATACCTAGCTATCTCTATCATCAGCTTGGGGATGAACTGTTTTTTGGCATGAGTGTGTGAAGTTAGGTCTCTGAGTGTTGCATCTCCTCTTGCTTGCCAGATTTTGTCCATCTTGTGCAAGACTCCGCATGCAAGCCTTCAGAGCTTCAGAAAAACCTTGCACAATGCCTAGGACAAAGAGATAACCAAAACAGGAACTCCCGTGGAACACAGCTCTATGACCCTGGCTGAAATTTTATCCTAAAGCAAAGCAATAGGTGCACGGAGGGAAGGGGAGAATGCCACACCCGGACATAACAAAGGAGCAGATGGCCAGAAACATTTCTACTCACCCATTATGTGTATTGTCAGTGTTAGATGTTCCTTTGTAGGACCAGCTTTTCTCTTTTTCTTTTTTTTTTCAAAATATTTTTTCTGTCTCTTTTCCAGCCCACTCAGCACTGAAACAGTGAGAGTGCTATCACAGATTACAGGCAGGTCAGAGAGGGCAAATTACTTGCCAAAATAGTCACTCTGAAGGGTCTTATTGGTGTTACGTGCTAAGTTATGTGATAAGTCAAAGTTAGTGTTACATAACATTCTTCCAGTACTTCTTGTAGCTACTGTTGCAGTACATGGTGATTCACTTTCTGCAATACTGTTACTGGTTTCTGCTGAAACTTTCCAAATGCGTGCATTGGTTTAATGTTCACTAATTCCCGCTTCTTGTTCCTTCCTTTGTAAACTAGACATGCTTGCTTTTCCTTGTTGATATTCCTCTGAATTAAATTCCTCTGAATAAAATTACAGCTCAATGCAGGTTCAGTAAGAATGACTTACACTCGGTGAATTTATGGCTTTTTAAACCTTGGCTAATGGAAAAGTCACTCTGAAAGCCCTAAAAAGGGTGAGGTATTTGATTTACACTGACCCAAGAGACCTAAAACTCTAGAGCCTGCAGGACCCTTGTCTGCAGATCTCAATGGAGAGCAAATGCTTGGGAGTAGGCCAGGAGGAAAGGGTAAGGAGTGCTGCTGGGCCAGTTCCCATGAACCAAAAAGCCAAGACCAAGTATAATGTGTTGGATGATACCTCTGTACATCTGAGAGGACTGGGCTGTGGGCCTGTGAGCTGATTTTTCTGGGATGGAGGTCGAGCCAATATGTGGCGACAGCTCCTGTAGTCTAGTTCTGCAAGGTCAGAAACAGGCATGAAGGTTTTCTGCTGGCACCAATGGCACTCAGTGGTCAAACCAGGAGGTTTGGAGGAGGAGGCAGTCCTTGTGATATTTTCATTACCAATAGTAAAAAACAATTGTCATGTCTTGCTTCTTCCTTCTAATGAAGTTGTAGATGGAGAGGTTTTTGACTCCTTGCCTCAAAGGAAGGCCCTCTTGGCATTGTGGCATTGCTGTTGATGAGACTGCTCTGTTCACCCAGTGCAGTGGCTCAGCCACATATGTTGTATCAATTATGGAATACAAAACCGTACAAACCACTAGCAGGCTAACCAGGCAATTACCACTGTTGTTCATTTTTTAAAGGAAAAAATTGCGAGGAAGTATTTCTGATAATTTGTGATAATCATTCCTCTAGTTTGAGTCTCAACAGCAGCAAGGGTACATGCAGGTCCAATCAGGCACACTGACAAGAGTGCCTGATTTGTCTTAGATACTGTGACGTTATAAGCCTTGCCCTCTGCCTTCTTCCCTGTTTCTCCATTATCTCACTCCTCAAATACTCCAGCAATGTGCTCCCTCCCCTATACACGTGCAAAAAGCACCAGCCATGGCGTGCAACCAGGGGCGCTGCCTAGTGTCCGTGTTCACCATTCATATGTTCCTGCAGTACCGATACACTTCCTGTAGCCCCGGGGAATAGATGGAAAGGCAGAACATCGGCAAACAAGGGTTCAGATTAAAGGACAAATGTAGTTGGCCAAAGTGAACAATTATATGAAACAAAGGAAAATAATGACTAAAGATCCTTCATTGTAGCTAGCTAATTAAAGTTCTGGAGAACTGTTCCAGCACAGAATTAAAAACCTTAATTATATTGTCACCTTCTTCTTTCAGCTCCCATTGCCCACAAATGAATTTATTCATTGTAACTCCTGCTGATGAGAAGAAATTGATGGCAATCCAAGTGAGGTGGGATAGGAGAGCTGGGGAAAAAAAATTAGAGGCAACATGGTGATGGCTGCACAAATGGGTGACAACTGCATTCCAGGACCTTATAAATTAAAAATACTTCCAGTGAGACAAATACGAGTTTGATGAATTTTGTGCTTTTCTTCTCCTTCCTTCCCACTTCCCATTCTCTTGCCACTACCACCATTGCCTCTCTAATTTTAAGTCATGCCTCCTGTCAGATCATTCTCCCTCCTTTGCCACTGGTCTGTAGCACTGCAAAAATCTGTCACATTCGGGCTCTGGAGAGGAGGGGTGCTGCTGGAGAGCCGTGGCTGTGGGTCCCTGCCAGGACAGGGCGATTCTGCTGATCACAAACACAAGTGTTGGATGCTCAGGAGCTGCAAACCAGGCAGCTGGGCATCCACGCAGCACTGCTGTCTCCTCACAGAAAGAAAAACATTTTGGTACTTGCCTGAAATCTTCCTATTTGGCTGAAGACAATTTCCTGGTTTTTTTTTTTTTCCCTCTTGATTCTGAGGAATTTTTTCAAGACCTTTCAAACTGACAGTCTGTGAGCAGAGGTGTTCCTGATGAACAAAATTAAGGGGCCTCATTAAGGGTTTGCTCCCCACTGGCATGGCCACCAGGGCTGAGCTCAGCAGAGCTGGATCTGGACCTGCCAACAGCGTGTTTTTCACACGTTGCCATGGCTACGCAGGATGAGTTAATGTGACGGAACCGGCACACAGAGCAGAGGGCTTGCTGTGGATGCGGCCAGTGCACATGGCCATGTTGGAGGCGGTGCACGTTCACACCGGTTTATTACCCTCATGTAGCGGCAAGGCTTCCTGCTGTGGCTTTGAAAGCTTGGACTTCCAACTCTATCTGTGCTCGACGGCTGGGCTGTGCCACCAGTGCCTCAGCCCCTTGGCTACCTGCCAGTCCCTGTGCTGGCCAGAGAGTCTGTGCTTGCACCCTGCACTCTTCTCCACCATGGACACTGGAATTAAGGTTTTGAGGCGGAGAAGGGATGTTCCCCGGGGTGGGCTGCCCAGAGCTGGAAGCCTAAAGAAACAGCATCAAACCCAAAGTTTGGTGATTGACCCTGGCTGTCCAGGCTACAGGGTTGCTTTCAGCCAGTTTTACCTGCACCCTCCTAACCACTCATAGCCATCATACTCTAACATCTGCTTTCTCTGGTTTTCGTGAATATCTTTTTTTTTACAATCATAATGTGAAAAACTGCTCTCCTCTATTTAAATACTCACTGCAGCATCTTCTGTCATTTCCTGCAATTGCAGTATACTGAACTCTGGATTTTACACCTGTTTTATGCTGAATTACCCTGTGAAGCTTCCTCTCTGTTGCAAACATTTATGTGTCTATCCTGCACTGCCACCGTGGATGCTGATAGCTGAACCATGTGAAATCTAGTCAGTCATTACTGCTCAATCTTTGCTGACATATAAAGTCAAAAGAGCTCTCTTGGTCCAGTGTTATTGATGGGGTTTTACGTTATTGGGACAGACCCACGGACCTGTGGTCACAAACTCTCCATTGGTGCTGATGTGTTCCTCTGCCAGTGTAGATTCTGGCAGCTTGAAGAAACATGTGGAGCAAACCAGGATGAGGATTCCTATTTTGCTGTGGTTGATTTATTTATTTTTTTATTTTTATTTCCAAAAAGTGAAACTCAAGCTACAAGTTTAACAGGAGAAAAAAGCCCCACAACATTTTAAACCATGTGAAAGTCCAATAGCATCTAGTGAGAGGGCACATCAAGATTGGACTAGATGATCTGTAAAAGTCCCTTCCAATCCAAACTTCTGTGATTCTATGATTCTGTCAAAAAATTGCAGCAGAGCATTATAAATGGCTTAACAGAATAAGAAAACAAGAATGAAACTGAGGAAGTGAAAAATGATTTTTATCTTCTTAGAATTACATAAATTTATTTATCGCTGTGTGGGTGTTCGGTGAAGAAGCTGCTGCGTTACTCCTGAAGCATTCCTAGCAAGGAACACTCCGGCAGTGCTATTTGGCACACTCGCAAGCCAGCTCTCTCACCCATGGGGTGGAAGCACGCAGCACACGCTCACACTAAGCTGAATAGCTCAGGCATCACTGGAGGCAAAGAGTCAGGAGGCGGCTCTTCGTATAGAGCTCCGAGGGGTTTATCTCTAAACCACAGCGAAGCAGTCCATAGACGAAAGACAGCAACCTGATGCCCGTAACACACTTATAAAGGGATACAGACGGGAGGCGGGGTAATACAACAATAACCAATGGGAGGAAGGAAGGGGCAGAGTGGGGGCTGGATTACAATCTTTTAAGGGATACAAGGGGCGTCTGGCTACTGGCCAACCAGACAGACCAAATCTACATAGAATCCCAAGGCCTGATGGGAGAAGGTTTTCTCACCCTAACTCGGGGTGATCTTAGACTTTGGAGCTAGTCCATCAGCAAGTTCCTTTTGTATTTCAGCTCTTTGGCCATTCAGCCATAACAGCTGTCTCAGCTGCTGCAACATTCATTTGATTAAGTTCAACTGTCAACGTATTTTTGATTTCAAATAACAGATCAGCTTTGTAATATGCTTTGATGCTGGAACAACTGCGTTTTCCCGCTGAGAGCTCTTACCCAGACTCCTGAAACTTTCAGAAAACCTGCTTACCTGTACTTCTAAATAGAAGGAAAAGTACTAAGAATCCTTAAAAACTGTTTGGACTGCAAAAGTAGTCCTCTGGAAGAGCAGTACCTTGCCATAGCAGTGTGCAGGAGGTCTAGTGTTGCTGGCAGGCTGCTGTGACAACTCCTGGACATGATGCTCCATGTGAGTGTTCATTAGCCCTGTGGGAGCTCTCCTTGCCTGGCCCATCTCTGTGACCAGCTCAGCTCTTATCCATCATCCATCTGCTCCAGCCCAGGCACGGAACTGTCACCATAGTTACTGCCAGGGTGACCTGGAAAGTATCAAGGATGACTACATGCGTCTGGGCTAATGGTCAGTGAGGACCTTGATCCTGTCAGTGAGAGGCAAGGGCTGGAGGAGGAGTAGGGATGTGTTGCAGGTCAACAGTTAGATCTGCCTTTGATGTTGGCAACAGGGTTCTGGTGCTTATGACCATGAGATTCTCTTAGAGAACTGAGACCTCCTTGAAAGAAATGGGATCCACCTGACCAAGCACAGCAAAAGTATCTTTGGCAACAGGCTGGGCAGCCTGATAGAGAACTGAAAACTAGGATCTGTGGGGTGGAGAGGGGATCACCAAAACAAGGTGAGAAAGTGGTAGACAAACAAAGAATATGATGCAAAGTGAAGGGAGCTTGTCATCAAAAAAACCAGGAGCTTGTCATCAAAAAAACCAGGGCTAAAGGGTGTCCAGCACAAGGCTACCCACATAAAGAAGGAAGACCCTACCAGAGGGAGTTGTGGGGAAAGCTTTCATGCCCTTTTTGGGAAACCAGCATGTGGGGTTCCCATTCTGAAATGCTCTTCACCAACACACGCCATGTGGGACACGACCAGGAGAAATGAGGCTTCTGTTGTGCTTTAGCAGAGTTATGCTGTCATTGGGATGATGGAAAGGTGGTGATGTATCTCACAGGGCTGGGATTCTGCACTCAGTGGATATGGGCTCTTCAGAAAGGACGCATTGGGAATGCAAGGAGGGGGAGATGTGAGAGAAAGCAAGGCTCTGTCTGGTGACAGGTGATGACACCAAGCGGGAAAACCAGGGCAGGGTGTACTTAGTTTTGGTAGGGTGGAAAAGTTAGGGAATTGTTAAACAATCTGGATACAACCTTAAATCCATGGGACCTGATGGGATGCATCTGTAAGAGCTAAGTGAGCTAGCTGGTGTCATTGCAGAACCTCTCTTGATTATCCTTTAAAGGTTGTGGTGCTGGGAGGAGGTTCCTCAGGACTGGAAGAAAACAAATGTCACTCCTTTTTTCAAGAGGGAGAGGAAGGAAAATCCTGGGAACTACAGACCTGCCAGCCTCACACTGATCTGTTGGAAGGTGATGGAGCAAATATTCCAGGAATCCATTTCCAAATGCATGAAGAAGAAAGTGGTGACCGTGAGTAGTCACCATAGACTTACAAAGGGAAAGCCATGCCTGTCCAGCCTGATAGCTTCTACAAAAGGCTAAGTGGAGAAGGAGGGAAAAATTAGTCTTTCCTTGACTTTAAACAAGACTTTCAACATTACCTCCCATAAAATACTTGTAGAGAAACTGCTGGAGTGGATAAACTAATTGATAGCTGATGAAACAATGGGTCCAGGATATTGTTATGAGTGACAAGAAGTCTTGCTGGTGGCAGTGACTAGCAGTGCACCTCAGGGGCCCATACCATGGGCAATATCCTTTAACATTTTTGCTAATGGCCCGGATGATGGGGCAGAGTCCACCCTCAAAAAGTTCACAGGCAATACAAAGGTGTGAACAGGTTAATGTGCTGCCTGTTAGAAGGGGCAGGCTGGAGAACTGGACAAAGAGGTGGCTCATAAAGTTCAACAAAGAGAAATGTGAGGCCCACCTTCTGGGGAGGAATAATCCCAATCACCTGGACAGGCTGCAGAATAATGGGCTGGGAAGTAGCTTTGCAGATGAGGAATTTAGCATCCTCATGGACAAAAGGTGAACATGAGCCAGTAGTGTGTTCTCATGGCAGAGAGGGCTGATTGTCTTTGGTCTACATTAGATGTCATCAGCAGGATGTGGTCCTGCCCTTTGCTCAGCACTGATGAGACACATCTGGACTGCTGGGTACAACTCAGTGTTTCTCTGTACAAAAGATATGGACTTACTGGAAGAGGTTACTAAAATGCCAGAGGCACAGGAGTATATAACCATACAGGGAGAGGCTGAGAGCACTGGGGCTGTCCAGCCTGGGGAAAGGGAGGTTGTGGCGAGATCTTGTCAGTGTGTATAAATATCTGATGCGGAGGAGCAAAGACTTCAGAGCCAGGCATTTCACAGTGGTAAGCAGTGAGCTAATTAGAGTATATTGGCAGAAGATTAAAAAAAATCCAAGAAGCCCCAAGCGGTGCCAGGGGAGATTTCGGATGGACTTCAGGAAGAATTCCTTCACATAAACGGTGCTTGAACACTGGAATGGACTGCCTAGGGAGGTGGCAGAGTCACTATCCTTGGACATGTACAAGAAATGACTAAACATGGCACTCAGTTCTCTGGTCTGGTTGACAAGGTGGTGATCGGTCACAGGTTGGACTCAATGATTTTGGAGGTCTTTTCCAACCTAAATGACTCAGTAATTCTGAAAATAATTGTCATTTAAACATACAAAAAAACTTTTTTGGTGTGAGGGTGGAGCACTGGAACAGGTTTGTTCAAGAGAAGTCATGGTGTCTCTGCCCTCAGAGATACTCAAAACCAGACTTGACGTGGTCCTGAGAAATCTGCTGTAGGTGAGCCTGTGATGAGACAAGGGGCTGGACAAGATGACCTCCAGCCATGCTGTGATCCTGGAATCTTCCTGAGACACAACTGGCAGAAGATCTGATCCCTGGAGTCTACATGCTGCTGACCACAGTGTCAAAAGATGGCAACTGGAGAAAAAAAATCCTTGTGGGCACAGTCCTGCACCAGAAAGAGGCAGAAACAATGTCTCTTTTTCCAGGGGAAGTCCTCTTCCCTGTGAAGCTAGAGTAGGAGAAATGACCTTTCCCATGTAAAAACACTCAGAGTTACCAGGGAGGGTCACTGTTGATCAACCACAGACCTCAGCTTACTAACTGCAGAGTCTTGTTGGGCACAGGAATGTGTAGCAGATCCTGTTTCTTTTTTATTATCTGTGTAATTTAGGAATAGCTGAAGATCAGATATGGACCAAAGCATATTATTATTGCCACTATGAGTTTACATTGCTCTTCTTGAATTATTTGGCTTTACTTATCTTCTTCACTCTTCCTTTAATTTTTTTACTAGTCAGATGCTGCCATTCCCACCTATAGTGAGCAAGTCATCCTTACAGCAGCAGGTCCACTCCAGTCTGTAAAGGTCATTTAGTTTAAATGTTAAAACAATTAACCGGAAATGAGAAAGTTTAAGAAAAGTCATGATGTTTCTCTGTAAAGAGGCTTTACAAGCCTGTGCTGGCCTTTACCCCAGGAATTTTCATGATTTTTAAGAAAAATACTCATGTGTCTTGGTTTGAAAGACAGGTGTCTTCTAAGGAAGGCAGGAGCCTCCCTTGGAATGGAGAATGTAACCCCCTTCCCTCCAAATCACTATAATTTTGAAATTAAGGGGCTTTCATGTAACAACATGAGGAATAGGAATAACAGTTCTTTACTTTAGATAGATAGATAGATAGATAGATAGATAGATAGATAGATAGATAGATAGATAGATATAGCAAGGCAAACAAAACAACAATAACTATGACAGTAACAACAGAGCCAGAAGCCAGTGCAGCCTTCTCGGCTGTCGGGCACGTTCCCCTTTGGTGCAGTGACGGTCACGGCCGGCAGGGGCGCTGGCGGCTCCCGGTGAGCAGGGCGGGTGCGATGGTTCCCCCGCGGCTGCAGGGGGCGCTCCGGAGCGAGCTCGGGG
>VZTD01005874.1:87538-112285 GCA_013397725.1 Rhagologus leucostigma
CCAACCCCCCCCCCAGTTCCAAATCTCGCGGCACCTTCCTCCCTCACCAGAGAAGAAAAAAGTAAAAGAGGACAAACTGGCCTCCCCCTCCCATGGCCATGTCCTTTGTCTTCCTTAAGTACCCATCAATTGTCCCTTAGCATGGGGAAAAAATTCTTTAAGAGGGAAAGAAAGGAACAAACAAACAAACACAAAAACTCCTAAAAACCCCCAACATCATGTCAGTGAGCAAATGCCAGAGGCAATGCACATTTGGAAGAGGCTTCACCTCAGCTACTTAAACCCATGATATCCAGGCAAAGCCAATTGTTCCTAAACTGGGGTCCCACTCCATGGGTGGCAGGAGGCCATGCAAAAGGACTTTTCTCTCTACTCCATCTCTGATACCACCAGCCACAGCGTGGAACAGCACAGGAGCCACCAATCTCTCCCTGCTCAGGGGAGCTGGTAGTGCAGCAAACTGAAAGACAACTTTTTATCATGCCATCTGCTGCACACTGGCTCCCTGTGAGAAGGAACTTTGGTGGGCATGTTGTGATATAGGGTTGAGATGGCACCAGGGGAGTCCATGTTCGGCAGAGTCATCGATGCCAGTATCCATTAGTACCAAAGTAATGAGGGGTGAGACTGCATGTCACAGTCATTAATGAATGGTGAAGATCTGAACAGGACTCCTGAAGCTTCACATTTTCTTCCAATGGCTCTGTCTGAGATGGTTGTCCAACAGGGAGGAGTCTGCTTTTCTCCCTCTCTCTGCTCAGCTCTGCAGTGATTACAAACTAAAACTCCAGCAGCAGCTCTCTATGCGTCTTTCTAACTTCTACTTCCTCCCTGAGGCTCTGCGCCCTGTACGCAGAGATTTATAAAAGAAAATAAATTCACTGCATTCTCTAGATTTGCCCTCTAGTCCTGGAAATATTCTTTGCTGATAGGGGAAAGACTTTCACTTCAAAGTGAAAACCGGTGTTTTCATTTTTCATTGTTATTCTGGCACATAAAAGTTTAAACAGAACACTAGCCAACAAACTTAGGTCAAATGCTGAAAGCAATGCTGGTGTAGCTGATGGTGTTTAAGTACTTTATATTCTAATCCTTCTATTGCAAGAGCAAGGAAGTAAAGTCTTTTACTGACTAGGGGCCTGGACAGGCTTGAGAGGTGGGCCAATGCAAACCTCATGGAGTTCAACAAAGCAAAGTGCAAGGTCCTACACCTGGGTTGGGACAATCCCAGACACACCTACCAGCTGGGCAGAGAAGTGATTGAGAGCACCCCTGTTGAGAGGGACTTGGAGGTGATGGTTGATGAAAAAACCAACATGAGCCATCAGTGTGCGCTCGCAGCCCAGAAAGCCAATGGAATTCTTGGCTGCATCCAAAGGAGTATAAGCAGCAGGTTGAAGGAGGGGATTCTGCTCCTCTGGCCTTATGAGACTCCACCTGGAGCACTGCATACAGTTCTGGTACACCCAACATAAGAAGGACGTGGAACTGTTGCAGCAAGTCCAGAGGAGGCCATGAAGTTGATAAGAGGACTGGAGCACGTCCCCTGTGAAGACAGGCTGAGGAACGTGGGACTCTTCAGCCTGGGGAAGAGAAGGTTGTGTGGAGACCTCATAGCAGCCCTCCAGTATCTAAAGGATGCTTCTGGTATTTACAGGGAGGCTGAAGAGGGATTCTCCATCAAGAATTGCAGTGACAGGACAAGGAGAAATGGGGAAAAATTGGAAGAGGTAAATCCAATTTATGCTAAATATTAGGAAGAAATTTTTTACTCTGAGGGTGGTGAGACACAGGAACAGGTTGCCCAGGGAGGTTGTGAATACCCCAAGCCTGGCAGTGTTCAAGGTCAGGTTGCATAAGGCCTTGAGCAATCCAATCTAGTGACAGGTGACCCTGCTTATAGTGGGGGTTGGGACCAGATGATCTTTAAAGTCTGTTGCGGTGGTTGAGGCCACTGCAGGAAGGACCAAGGAACCATATGGCCCCAAGACAGCAGAGGTTCACTGGTGGGCCTGCACCAATGTCTAAAGACACCTTCTTGGTCACGGCAAGTTCCCACAGTCCCTTCTATTATGTAGATTTGACCAGTTGGTTGGCCCGTTGGCCTACCGCCCCTTTTACTCCTTATAAGTTCACGTTCTGTAAAGTTCTTCCTTAATACCCCCTTGGTCGCTGGTTCCCTTGTTCCGCCCCTCGCCTTCCCCATTGGTTGCTGTTCGATTACCCCACGTTTTCTCCTCCCCTTGGCCTTCAGTTGATTGGTTCTGATGCTTTGCCCTCCCTTTGTACCGCCCCTGTATAAAACCCTGGACCGGTCTGTGTTCTGGGTCCTTTGTCCCTGGGTCCCTCCGTGAATAAAGCTCTTGGAACTCCATACAAAGGATCCCTCCCGCCTCTTTGCCTTTGGCTGCCCTAGAAGAGCTATCCTGCCTTTGAGTGAGTGTGTGTGGCTGTGTGCATCCATCAGCGCAGTGTGTCTGGGTGTGTCCTTACGTGTGTTGTGTGGCACCCCTGAGCTGATCCCCACGGGACACTTTTGGACTGGCATCCATTCCATCCACTGCCTCACCGCGTCAAAGGCCCATTCAAGTACCTTAACCTTCTACGTTTCTATGACTCTACACCTGCTGCCTGAGGGCCCTTCTCAATCAATCCCTGTTTCTGCATGTTAATGGACAACCTAAGCTTTGCCCTGGAGGGTGATAGTGGGGAGCTCTTAGGAAGAAGCTCCTTGTCTTTCATGCTGATGGTAGTGATGGGTGAGCTGGATGCCCATCAGTGGTGCCTGACCTGAGGGCTGCAGCCAGGCCAGGGATGGAACTGGATGATGCTGTTCACCCAGAGAAGGAAATACTGCAGAAATCACCAGAGCAAATGTGTAGCCACGTCTTGCTCATTACGAGAAAAGTATGTTTGGTTATGACCCAGCTTTCACTAGGTGTGCTAAGCAATGGAGCGAGAGACATGAACGATTTCTGAAGTCCACCTGGAGTAATTCAAACCTATCCTGAGAGAGGTCATGATAAGTAAGATGAATTTCTATCTTTCCTTTTCTTTACAGTACCAACCTTTGGCTTCTATAAATTTGCCTAAGCAGTGATAGTTTGGTGATGCCTTGAACTCACTGACTCTCTGAGGGCTACATCTTGCAGCATCTGGTAGAAACAGGTACATATTTCTTGGTTCTTTGAAAAAATCTCTGGAATTAAACACTGTAGGCAAGGAAAAGCATTTTGTGGAGCTTTTTGTGATGGAAAATGAACTGTCCAATTCTAATTTCAATAAGGTAGTGCCATTGATCCTTTTTTTTAAAATCTTCATTTTCTGTCAAAAGTTCTTCTAGCTTTCTGTACTGCTCTCATTAATAGCTGCAGACAAAATGATTGGAGGATGGCCTGTAAGAAATTCCCTGGATGCAAAAGGCAGATAAAAGAATATACGTATTTTTCAGATCAAAGCATTGTTTCTGCATCTACAGATACTCTGTCACATCAGAGAGTGTCACTTGAGGAAGACATGCATGGTCAGAATTGCAAGTCTGTCCCTGCCCTCTTTACCAGTTCTTCTCACTCCAGCTTGTCTCCAGATGTCTTCTTGCTTTTTTAATCTCTCAGGTTTCCTTTGGAGTTCTGAGGTGTTTCTTCTTCAAATCTCAAGTCAATGCTGCTTTGCAGCTCCATGCTGCACACAACCAGGTGTTTTCTCTTGCCAGCAAAAAGCTGCAGCCACTGAGCATCCAAGGTTGGTCTTCAAGGACTGTAGAGACTTGGGATGAGACTCTGAGCCCACGCAAGATCTGTTAAAATGCAATGACGGTCACATGGATTTTTCCTGTAACTCTCTGCTCAAAGAGCCTCAGATTCTGCAAATGTTTTCAAACAGAAGGTGCTCTAGAGTGGTTTTGAAAGGCTTGCACAGTAGTGCTTTAATCTAATTGAGCAGTTCTGAAATGAAATCTGTTGCCAGTAAAACCTAACCCTAAATATTCAAAAGCAAGAGATCTTTCCAAATTACAAGTAACTCATTAATGTCCTTTTCACAGGCTTTGTCAGCCCAACCTGAGCACCAGCAAGATATGTGTGTTCCCTAATAAGGCCCTTCCTGGTGACAAATGAGTGCAGTGATCATTTGTGTCCCATTCCTTAACTGCTTCAGCTCCATTAATGGGCTGGAAAGACTGTGTCCAGTCAAAACATGTCAAGCATGTTCCTTCCCATAGAGCCCAGTGCTGCAGCCAAGCCTGGCCGACCATCAAGGACCAGACTGAGTACCCAACTGTCTGCTGCAGAGATGGTGCTAACCCTTGACATTGACACCACATCTGCCTTCACCTGAGCCACAACAAAGTATTCTTGGGACAGAAGTAACAAAGGAATGTTAAATAGGGAATGATGCTTCTTCAAAGAATGAAAATTTTATTACAAAAATGAAAAATAATACTTTTTTCTTTGGTTGTATCAGCTAAATAATATTTTCAGAGATTTAATGGGAAGCAACTTTTTGCTCCCTACTAAAAAAAAGGCAAGAAAACCTGCTGAAATAAATAGTTTTGAAATCTTGAAAGAAGTGCATGAACAAACACGTTAATTTACTAAAAATAGATGGACAGGAAAATTATTGTTTTTTCCAAAAGCATTACTTCTTAGAAGAAATACCAAATAAAACTGCCTGTGAAAATTTACTCTAGCAAAGCTGTGTAGATGCATTTCCCTCCAGAATTACGGGACACCTCTCTGACAACATCTCTGCACATTTTATCAGTAGAGTTTTAGATTTCACTTTTCCTGCCTTGTAACTAATGATGGCTGAACCATTTAAGGTAGCATCTAGCCTGAGCCAGGAGAGGTTTCACTCACTGACATACCTTGCTATCTGTATAAGACAGCAGACAAGCAATAACTCCTGGAGAAGCACGGTTGCACCACACCCTATGGCTCAAGTAGTCAAGTTCATGGAATCATGGAATTGTAAAGGTTTGACAAGAGTTCTAGGGTCATCGCGCCCAACTGTGGACACTGAAAAGCTTCAGCAGAGAAATTTTCCAGTTTTCTGCAGCGTTCTGTGAGAACTCTGTGTTTCTCATGAAAGCTATGAAAAACACTGCTACGGGTTTTTTGTAAACTAACTCTCTATCTCACATCTGTTGTTTTCCACCAGAACTTGTTTTAGTATACTGAAGAAAATATTTGCAAATGGTCCCCACTAATCATTCGGAGAGGTGGTGGGTCAAAGAACCAATGACTTTATGCCATGCTGGCGACCCAAGTTATAAAAATTGATTTATAATTAATTCAATAAGCCATTTTCTCCAGATCTTGGTTGTGTAGTTTCTCACCACCCTGGGTACAACAGCGACACCCAACCATAAAACCAGCACTACCATGTTACCACTAAATTATGCTCCAGCCTGCTGCTTTTTCTTGGGATCACTGGTAATCCTGGCTGTCATTTCTCCTACATCCAAATATGCTACTGTGACCAGTCTGCTCTAAGTAGCAGGGGTTTTTTTTTCACTCAGTTTTTCATCTTCAGAGTTTCTAAAGATATTAGCACTATGCAAGGCTGACAAGATGAATTCCGACAAAAGATAATTGCATGAGTCCTTTGTCGCTGAGCCCTTTCAGTGTCTCCACACTGTCAGTTCCCATTTTGTTCAAGTGCATGTGTCAAAGGTGCCCACCACACATGGGGAGGCCAGGAGGTGCTTGGCCAAAGCTGTTTTGAGGATTGGAACAAGTGCATTCTCAGGGATTTTTTTTCTTTACAAAATGGAGGTGGATGGATAGATGGAAATGCAGGTTCCAAGGAGTACCTCAAGCAAGGTAATGCCTCCTGTGAGGGATCAGAGTGGACATGCCATGGTCAGAGCAGCCCTGGGTGGTCCCACAGGGGTGGCGGGATCCATCCTGTGTGATGGAACCACAGCTTCTTCCAATATAGGCATGAGTTCTGCAGAGGGAAGCTGATTGCTCTGGCAGCACTGGCACAGCTCCCTGTGCTCAGCACTGTGCAGCTTGACACGGGACTGGGCTATATCTCATCCAGACCCAATGCACATAGCAGCATCACTGTTCCTGCAGAGGAAAAAACACACACAAAACCCAGCAAAACTTCAAAGAAAGGTGGTGCATGAGTTTCCAGCCAGAAATATGGGGAACATAGGGACAATATTTTGCTTCTTCAGGGATCTCTTTTGGAAGAGCCTGTCCAGGGTGGGAGGACAGTGCCTGAGGCTGTGCATGGCTCTCAAGACATGAAGTTTCCCAAAAGAGAAGTTTTCCAGTTGTGCCCAAGTAAAATTTTTAACAAAATCCCTTGTCTGTAGCATTCTTGTGGATGTGAGCGGTCAAAGATTCCCCACACGCCCACTTTAGGGTTATTGTATTCATTTATTTATAGTCCCTCTTTCTTATTCATGATCCCTGGGGGCACTTAAGGCCGTGGGTTACAGGTGGCCTTGGCAGCACTGGGGTAATGTTTGGACTTGGTGGTCTTAGGTGCCTATTCCAACCTAAATGATTCTATTATTCTGTGATTCTGCTTCACAGTGCTACCAACTGATGGTTCTTCATCCAGGAGCACAGACCTTGACTAACTCCTAGCTTTAATGAGAACCTGTCACTGTACCATGGTTTTGTTTGCTTGCTCTGGCTATCAGCCAGCTGAAGTGGGTCATGAACTTTTCAGCACATTTTGTTTTAAAACATCAGTTTGACCCAAAAAGGGTGGTCTTAGCATATGTGTTCATTTTGAGAAAACCAAAATTTCTGCTAGAGAAACTTCCAAAAGATATTTTAAATTTTGGAGTCTTTATTTTAAAACAACCCAGAGCAGCAGTTTGAGGTTTGGTTTGGTTTTTTGGGGGAAGCGGGGGCAGGGAGTTGGCAGCGGGAGTTGGCAGGGGGAGGAGGGGTCCCCTTAGTTCCATTATTTTCATTCTTGCCATATTTTGATGTGATACCAAAAAATGCAAAATAAACATATTTGAAAACGCTTCATTTTCCTCATGAAAGGCCAGGGTTGTGGAATGCCAACTTTCTGGATCAAATCACTCTGAATGATAACTCTAGAAATACTTATTTCACTCTGAGTCAGGATGATAACAAATTTTGAAACCCTGATGTCTCCCTTAAATTAGAAACTGTAGATTTTGCCTGGCTAGCAGCTTTCCACACTCCACCCACTGGGGACTTTGTTCATATCAACAATGCTGATCAGGACAGAGAGGAGTTGGTAAGGGGCCGCCTGAGTAAACATTTCTTCCACTTCAAAGAAAACTGTGACTCTACCATTTAAATTTCAATGTTTTCTTATGTTGTCTTAAGATACCCTCTGTAAAGAGCTGATCTCTGGCAGCATTTTGCTGCTGTGACCCCAGTTCAAGACACCAAGCTGATTCCCAGTCCTTGCTGCGACTCTGTCCCCAAAGTAGGAGAAGCTGTGGCATTGGAACACCAATGGTGAGGACAAAAGGAAAGCAATTTGACCAAATCAGAGGTACAAAGCCAGTAGCTTACAGTCTGACTGCACTGTGTTGTTCTTCCAGCCACTTTAATGGCTGTGGGATGCCCCAAGGTGATGATGCTGACAGCCAAAGCTTAACTCAGTGCTCCGGATAAGAGCTGCAGGCAGGGACCAGCAAATATGCACTGGGACCAAAGGCAGCAGGCTGTCACTCTTGCAGGCTCTCACCTTACACCTGCAGCCAGCACCTGGGTTTGCAACCCTGATCAGGACGCTGTCCTGGTGCACTGGTATGGGAAGAGCCAAGCATCAGCAGGACACAGGGCTGACAGCGTCATGGGGCTGACTGGGACAGAAGTTTGTGCACAATTAAGAAAAAAACAGAAAGAGAGGAGAAATTAAAGAGGTGGCTTTCAATGAGCTGAACTCACTGCTGTGCATCACTCTAGGAAGCCCAGGATACTGTCTCCAGTAACTCTGATCTGCTGGGAAACACATGGAGTGAAAAAGTAAAGTCATCCTGAGCTTGACCTGCAGACTTCTGTTCATGCTGTGTGACCTTTTTTCTCCCCAGATTAGCGCTGCTGTCCTGGTTCCAACCAGTGACTGGGAAGGCAAAGGGATGAGAGAACTGCTGTTGGTCTGGAAGTCCACCTGCTGCCTGGCTGACCCAGTCCCACTGGGAAGAGAAATAACTTCCCACTCCACCCATCACCAGCACCAGGGCTGGCCAGTGACAGAGTTACTGCTGCCCAAAGTAATGCCACCTGCCTGGTGAGGGAAGTGGTAACATCCATGGCAGGCAGTTTGGCTTATTTAATTCATGGCCACCCTGGGACTGACAAGTAATTGCTGGTTTCTTGCTTCAGTAAAATTTGGAAAAACAGGTAGAAGAAACATGGCTCTTTGCTTTCCTCTGCTATCATATTCAGTCAATTCATTAACTTTACTCTCTCCCTAGCCTGCCTCCGGTTAGCCGTTAATTTCAGGTGCTAAAAATGTAATTTAGTAACTGCACAAGAGCAAGAGGGAGAATATAATTCACTCCCCTGCCTCTTATGGGACTTGTACATAAAGCAAATGAACCCAGACTTGCTGTTATATAAAAGTTGGTTTTAGCAGGGGAAAAAAAATCAGTATAAGCAGACAACTGGCAAAGTCAGCTGTCAAAAATTATGAGCCCAAATGGACTCAGTCAAAGACACTCTATCGCCAGTTGAAAGGGCTAGGTATTTGTCAACCAGATGTAATTAGAACCTGATGAGGCGCTGTGGTGTCCCAACCTAACGCATGCAACAATGTGGCCTTAATATAAAGCCCTTTTCCTTCACCATGGCATCCCTTCTGCATCCTCAGATTTATGTAGCATCTTGGCCATGGGCAAGTGAAATGAACAGTTAAGAGCTGACAGAAACACAGCTGATGATAACTCCAGGTTTAACCCAAAAAGAAGGAAAATCTATGGATGCCCATTCAACCTGAAACTCTAAGAAATCATTAGTAAGCCAAGTCCAATGATGATGACAAAAGAAATTTAGGGGTGAAATGGAATTATTGGCATTTGCTTAAATTTGCCAGTTTCGACAGCACAGGAGACAGATCTGTGCTGAGGAGCTTGCAAGAGGAAATACAGTTCAGGGTATGTACACAGCAGTGGGCTGGCAACTGCAGAAATGACAGGCATTGACCAATCCTCTCCCTGCACTGGCTGGGCTGAGCTCAGCTGGTCTTGGCTGCCTCCCGGCCAGGAGTGAAGTCTCTGTCCATCCTCTAGTGCATGTGCATGGGAAGGAGTAGCCACCTCCTAAGATGTCTTGACCCGAGGATATCTGAGGGCTTCCAAGTCTCTTCTTGTCAGCAAACCTGCAGTGGGACTGATGTGATGCCTCCAAAGCCTGCTATCTGTCTCCTGAGACAAGATGCCATTCTGTCTGTTGGACCAAGTTTCCACCATCCTTCTTGTGGTCAGGGAGGGTGCTCTCATGCTTCTGGCTGCATGAATGCTTTGCTACTGGTTTTGGCGGCCTCCGTTACCCTTCTGCTGAAAAGTAAAAGCAGAGTAATCAATGTTCAAATTCGACCCAAGTTTGATGCACACAAAGCTGTTTCCTTCCCTGTTCCAGCATTACGTGATCCTCCTTATGGATTGTTCACCCCAGTAAAGCAGGAAATCTCCCAAATCCTTATGAAATGTCAGGTTTCAGCTTTATTTAAAGTGGATTGTCCAGAAGGATGGTCTGCAAATGCAGTCCTCCCTCTATGAAACCCTAAGCAAAGAGAAAGAAATTCTGCCTGTTTTTAGCCTTTCTGGTTTAGTTTTGGTTTAAAATTTTTGGAGATATTTTACTGGGTTTGTATCAAATCATAAAAAAGAGTACTACTTCAAAGTGACAGATAGATTCATCTAAGCCTTACTGATAAAGCATTATACAGTTCTTCCTGCAAAACCAAATTTTTGTCATTAACATTTCAATTTTTAAAAAATTATCATTACTACCTTTTGCTTAATCCTTAATGGTACAACTTCAATTTGTCTGGGCTAAAGCCAGTCAGTTTTAGAGCCATGTTTTTTGACTAACCCAGAAAATACGTTCCAGTGTTGGAAAGTCCCTTTGCTGACTGTTACCATCTGTAACCAATCTGTCCCTCTCCTCATCCTTTGATTTTGTTTCAAGCACTGTGTCTTGGTTTGAAAGACAGGTGTCTGCCAATGAAGCCAGGAACTTCCCTTGGAATGGAAAATATGACCCCCTTCCCTACAAATTATTGTAACTTTGAATTTACAGGGCTGTCAGGCAAAGATATGGGAAAAGGAATAACAGTTCTTTACTAGAATACATATGTACACATAATATTTTATATATATATATGTATATAAAAATCAAGGCAAACAAACAACAATAACAGCAGCAACAACAAATAGGAAAAAACAGAGATCCAACAACAGCCTTCTCTTGGCCATCAAGCCTTTCCCCCTTCGGTGCAGTTACGGTCACAGCCGGCAGGGCGGGTGCGGTGATTCCCCTGCGGCTGCAGGGGGCGCTGTGGCGCGAGCTCAGCCGCCTCTCTCCATATGGCTAATGGCGGGTGAGCCAGCAGGAGAGAGAGCGAGCAGGGGCTTCCTTTACAAATTCACAGGGGGAGCCGATCCCAGTGCCCCTCCAGATGGTGAAATGGATTGTAGCAAAAACCTTGGAGCAGCAAGCTGGAACGGCAGAGGCGAGGAGACCCCGGGGTGGCAGGCAAAATGTAGCAGAAATTCCGCAGCCGTAGCAGGAGCCATGGGGTGTCCCGGCAGGCACGCGGTGTTGGGTTGAAGTGTAGTGAAAAACCTGAAGCAGTGGCAGAAAAACAGCAGGGCTGGGCAGCAGCAGCCGGGCTACCGCAAACAGCTGGGAGATGCTCCCTCGGAAGCGGTTGAGGGGATAGGGGTCCTGGGTTTTCTCCTGAGGCACCCAAGTAGATGGTGAGGGTCCTTTCCAGTGGAATCAGGTGTTGACAAAAGGTCCCAGTTCAATGGCCGCTCTTACGAGCAAAGCCTCACTTCATGGTAGGAGAAGCAGTAAAGACTGGACTCCACGGTGGAAGCAAATTTTCCCCGCGGTAGCAGCAACTCAACATTTCCCCTCTGGTCCCGAGAGCGAGAGCGAGAGATGAGCTGAGCCCAGCCCCTTACACCCTCTCCCCTCCCCCGCCAAAATCTCGCGGTATCTCTGCGCTTCCCAAGAGAAGGCCCCCAGCGAAGAGACTGCACCCAGCTGCATCCCTCCCCCTCCTCCTTGGCTACATCTTTTGTCTCTCGTAAGTATTGTCATTATCATCTCTTAGGTAACAAATGGGAGAAAACTCCCTGAGAGAACGATGAAAAAAAATCCTAACCTCCAACACACTGCCATCCCACATTTTTTCCTCTGTTTCTCCAGTGGTGGTGCCAGATGTAGGAGGGTTCTGCTGCAGAGTGGTGAGGGCAGATAGAAGCTGTGACATAGCTCTGCAGGAATGCAGATGAGTCAACAGCTCCCCTTCATCTCCACCCGTGGTCACATACCTTCTTGGGATTTCTGAAATTTCCTTTGATCTTGATTTTGAAGATTATGAATATCAGAGGGTATCACACCTCATAAGGACCTTCGTATTGTAAGAATTGCAGGGAAAGTTTTTCAGTCTATTGCTTTATTTATTTTTCTTTTCTTTAAGGGCCGTGAACCATCCAGTTGAAGTGCCTTTATGGGAAAGGTCTTCTCTTCTTCCCTGCCCCCAAGGTCAGGCAAGATACTAAAAATGGTGGATTGTTCTGCCATGCAGACATCACACAAGCTGTGGTAGTAAAGCCTGACACTGGGAGAACGCTTGTCTTCCCTGGTTGAGAGATGTAGGTCCTGTAGGAGCATGCAGGTGGGTGGGAGCCAGGGGGAGCAGGGTGCTGCTAGGTGAATGAGGGCTTGTCCATCCTGCAGGCACCAGGAGGCTGAAGGCTGGGACTGTGGTACAAAGACATGTCTTCTGGTGTAATCCTGGACAGCACTGGACCACTGCAGCCCATGGGGTGGGTTAACCGGTGGAGGTGTGGATGTACTACTCATGTATGCATATAGCTCCAGACACACTATCTTATCACTTAACTCCTCTGCTGCTCCTCATTACTATTTACAACAGCGAAGAAAACCTTTTAAACATACCTCCTGCTGTCTTATTTCTTCAATAACCCATAATTTAACAAAATCTGGGACATTTAATAAGCAATATATATATATAACTCATTTCTTATAAAATATGATAGGTTTGTTTCCCCTTAATCAGCAGAGTAACCGCTTGCTGGTTTTTTTCCCTGTAATTTTAAACTCTCACTCTTGCTTCATGCAGTGAAGCAGCTTGAGCAGACTTGAGAAGTTTAAAAGGCATCAAAATAGTTCAATTATTTAATTTCCATACTTTTAGCTCTGTTTAGATCTCCTAATCTGCAAGCCCTGTGCAGAAAGGAGCACTCGGTGTGGCCAGGAGATTTTCTCCTGGTCTTCATCAGTGACCACCACTCACCCCCCACAGCAGTTCCTTCATCTATGCATTCCTGTTCTCTGATCAGGTATAAATATATGCATGATGCTTCCTGCCTTTTTTGGCAAGAAACAAAGGGGACCATCTCAGTCAGAGTTGTTTTCTCACGAAGGCTGGGTTTATAAAGATGGAGTGGCTAGTGTGGAGAACAGCCCTTGGTAGAGGTCTGTGCCATGGGACAGCCACACTGAAGAGCAAGTGTGCATACACAGAGCTGCTTCAGTTCAACTGTTGACATTGCTCAACTGACTTTATTCCACTGATTGTCACGGGGTCCTGACATAAGACACAAAGATATTAATTCTCTTTGCACATGGCTTCCTTCACAGAAACTGTGGAGTGGTGTTTTTCACTGGAAAGTAGTAAGTCATGGCTCCAAAGTCCCAGATACACAAGGAACAATCTCACCTAAATGGAATTTTTCCATGAAACTTTGGGTAGAAGTTTAAACTGGGGGCTTTTAGCAGAAGGGGGACTGTAAACTAAACTAGCACCTGTGTCAGGCTGGAGGAAATGCTGGTCTTGGGGTAACAGGGCACCCCACAAGAGTGTGTGCTGTGTTCCAGGATCCAAACTGCAGACTTACTGGCTATGTCATACATCCTCCTCTAACCTTGCAGCAGAGGTAGCAAGGATGCTTTGGAAATCTGCAAAGGCTCCACAAACAGTCCTCAATGTGTCTACCCTGAATGTCAAGTGCTGACATAAATATGGTATTGCCTGCAACCAAATTTGTTTTCATGACTCCTACTAAAGTTGGAGGAAGCTGAGCCCTGTGTTGCTTGAAAATCTGTGCTTCTTCTTGGCAGACAACTTCTCCTACACTAATAAATAAAAAGTTCATAATCCACTTTAATAAAACAATTATTCTTTTTAATTAAGATAAGCATCACACACATTTTCTACCAGTTCCTCTATGCCTATCTGAGAACATCTTGCCATGAGAGACTTCTATCAGAACTGACTTTGCAACTAATAATGTGGTCTTCGTCACTTAACTCAAGAGTCCCTATTGGCTTTAGCACAGTGAAGCATTAAGGAAATAAAGTATTAAAAAAAATTCATACCCTGAAGTTTGATTTGTTGAAAGCATTTCCTAAACTGACAAGCTACATGCCGTGTCTATGAAACCCACTGGGAACTTTCAAAACTTGAGCAGCAGTTTCTAATCACTGACTATCATTAGCATTTTGGTGAATAGATTTTTGAGAAGAAAAATCTTTGCCCTG
Source organism: Rhagologus leucostigma (assembly GCA_013397725.1). Classification (NCBI taxonomy): domain Eukaryota; kingdom Metazoa; phylum Chordata; class Aves; order Passeriformes; genus Rhagologus; species Rhagologus leucostigma. The sequence continues at coordinate 101,287 of VZTD01005874.1, forward strand.
TAAAAAAAAGAGAACCAAATAACCTGACATTTTTAGTGCAAACAGAACTTCTCTTTAATTATTCCTTTAGCTATCCTCCAGGCTCTGGGTGCCACAGTGAGTGATTCTGTTGTGCTCCAGCAGCGAGTCCAATGCTCTAGAAGCAAATGCTAACATTATGCCAAAGCTTTACACTGTCACTTACACATTATTACACCATGAGATATGTCTTCTGCCATACACAGAGGTGAGGCAGAGGGTGGATTCCTGTGTGGATGGCAGATCAGCATTTCTGGTGGACCTTATGGCAGTTAAGCTGTGCCAATGGCGTTTCACAGCTGACTGTAGTGCAGGCTGCTGCATCATGAAACCAGAGCAAAGTGGATAGGACCCCTAACTTGGGACAATACTGGAAGGTACACACTGGGGCGACTATTGCAGAGAAAGCTTTGGCTGTTGCAAGCTTAAGGACAGGAAGGCTCTGCAGAGGGATCTGGACAGGCTGATCCTGTCAATGGGCTCAGGCCATGTTCAGTGGGCTGAGGCCAGCAGTATGAGGTTCAAGAAGTGCTGGGTCCTGCCCTTGGGTCACAACAACCCCAGGCAGCTTCAGGCTGAGGAAGAATGCCTGGAAAGCTGGAAAAGGAGGGGATGATCAAACTGATAGAGAGTAGGTTTAGATTAGATATTGGGAAAAATTCTTGACTGTAGGGGTGGTGAGGCACAGAGAAGTTGTTGATACCACATCACCAGAAGGCCAGAAATGTTCCAGACCAGGTTAGACAAGGGTTGGAATGAGATGATCTTTAAGCCATTCTATGATTCTATGAATCTATGGCTGGATGATGCCCCTGACTTGCATCTGCAAGGCTAGAGAGATCTGGCAGAGGTGAACAAAAGTCTTACTGCTATAGAGATTGTCCCCAGACAGGGAGAACCATCAAATGAAGCAGAGCCAGGACCAAGTTTACCAAGCTGTTAGTCTCTGCACAGCTGAATGGTTACTTTGTCCCTGCCACAACCCCTGCAGCCTTGACGAGTAAAGGATCAGGAGCAGGAGTTATAATATATTAGAGAACAGCCCAACTGGGCTGCCAGCTGCTCTCCACCCTGCCAGGCTGTGCATCCTTCATGTATCTCACCAAGAAATGCAATTTTTTTTCCCAGCTTCTCACTAGGTAAACACAACTTTCCTGGGCTGTGAGAGTGCTTGTGCGTTAACTTAGGTGCTTTGGCCAAACACCATGTCATGTACCCTGTCAGTAAAAATAACTAATCTGTTATTTTTAGTAATTATTCTAAGTGTGTGGCCAGAAAGAGAGATGGGGCAAGTCCTTTGTGATGTGACACAGCAGTGCTGAATAACAGCCTTTGGGTTTCACCAGCCTGGTGTTTTATCAAGAACTCGTACCATTGTAGGGACTGAGGCTGGAGGAAGAGGCTACTTCATCAAAAGCAATGCCGAGTTCTCCTTGAGATGTGGCTGGCCATGTCTGTATGTAGAGCAGGAGAAGAACCGTGGCTTTGGAGAAGGTTCTGGGAAGATCATCAGAAACACTCACTGAGTGTCATCCACTGTGCCAGAGTCGGCCGAGGAAAATTGGTTAAGTACTCATCCAGGTCAGCAGCTCTTCCTGACCTGCCTTCAGCTACCCCATCACTGCCTGCTTCTGCTGGTGATAGGCAGGCACCACATCAGGCAGGGGTCAGTGCTGAGCTGGCGAATGTGGGTGGGAGCGAGGCTGGTGGGATAAAGTGAGGACATGTGGGACAGGAGGTCCTGCATGCAGCAGATGAAATGTTCATCCAAAGCCACCCAACATATCTCTGCCTTCCTGAGGGAGAACATGGCCTCCAAGGGCTGATTTATCCATGGGCCCAGCCCCTGTCCACATGCAGCAGGGGAGACATCTCCTCAGGGCTTGGCTTTCCTAAACAGGAGGGGACGGGTGATGGGAGGGGACATGGTGGAGCAGGTAGGACCATTGTGTGGGCTCTGAGCAGCCCTTGCAGTGGTGTTGAGGGGGTTTTGGGACCAAGATGGAAAGGAGAGGGCTGGGGCTAGGGGTGAAGTGCCACGGCTGGATTTTTTGACAAAGATGAAGCAGAAGAATATATGAAGAGCTCACAGTGCCTTCTCTCCCCTGTCCCCACCTCTATATGTCCAAGTTGCCCGTGGCCGCTCAGCCGCCTCCCACCTGACAGGGAGGAGGCACGTGTCTGACAGCATTCAGTGGAGAAAAGGGATGGGGAAGAGACAGAGGCGGCTGCAATCCCCGCTCAAAGCTGATAATTAATAAATGAAATGCCCTGGGACTCCACTAAAGCTTCCTCAGATGACTTATCTGTCGTGGGCTCGGCAAAGCATTAAATGGCCATTTTCTGACAGAATGACTTCACTGCGCCAGAGCTTCCTTGACTTTGTGAGGAATATTTCTCCCCTCCTCCCACCTCTTGTTTTTTTTTGAAATCTTCTCTCTTTCTTCCTCCCTCCCTCCCTCTCCTTTTCTCTCTCCCTGGTTGACGGCTCTAGTTCATTTCTGCCTATTTAATTGGGCCCCGGATGAATTTACTCGACAGGGCCATTCATCATGTGGCAGCGGCTGGCGGACGAGCCCAGGGGGAGTGGGGCTGACAGCTCCGGCAGCCTTGGATGCTGCCTGACTCTGGAAGTTCACATATTTGGGCATTAGTGCAGCTATTAGTTTAACAAGCTTCGTTTATCCCTGTCACTACCACTTCAGCTTCCCATGTAATCATTTGAAATGTAGATTACTGCTAGACAAATGGGACAGAGCAAGAGTACACAGGAGGGAAAAAAAGTGACATGGATTGCTTGTTAAGAGCTGGCTTTTTTTCCCCCTTCCCTCTTTTAATCCCTTCCAATGTGAATGCTTTGATTAACTTAATATTCACATTATTTCTACTGTAAGCAGTTTGTCACCTGTGTACTCCCCTTTTTCGAAAATAGTTGGTAGGGATTTATTGACCCAAAGAGGAGGTTTAAAGCAATTATACAGGTGTCCAGGGGCCAAGGTCTCTGCGCACACAGCCTTCACCATGGGAGCTGCTGGAGGTCAGTCTCTTCCAGCCAGATACACCTATGGACTCCAAACCTGAACCTTCCCAGGACTTGTCTGTTCCACATGGTGGAATTCATCTGAGGTGTTGCAGCAGAGCAACATGGCACGTTTACTCAGCCTTCCAGCTTCTGTTTCCAAGGCTTCTGACTACCACATTGGTTTTGCACTGTAGGAGTCAAAATAGAACTACTGTCTCCAGTGTTTAGAGAAAAGTGTGTTTTGCCACTTCTTACCCAGGAGTAAAAGTGATGCTGCAGGCCCTCCACCCCCAAACTTTCACAGGTTTTATTGCACTCTTGTTGAAGTCCAGTGCATAGTACCCGATACGGCAAGGCCAGAAAGAGACACAACATCACCTGCCCTGTCTCCCAGAATGAGAGGGCTTTATACCATCAGCCTTTCTCAGCAAGTCCAAGGCCAGCACCAAATTTATCTTTTGAAGCTACACCGAGAGGAGTCAACAGTGAAAAACTCGTTTTATTGCAAAGGATACAGTGTTTGGTTATCTCCCCAACTTAAATATGTTCAATATATTCTGTATTTGCCCAACACAATTCTTGATTCCCGTTGTATTTCTGCTCAGTGCAGGAGCTCATTGCAGCCTTGTGCTCAAAGCTCAAGATTTGTAGACCAGGTAGGTCAAGTTGTTTTTAAATTGACAGTTGGAACAACCAAAGGGGCTGCTCTTCCTTCAGGTTCTCAAATCAAGTAAGATTTCCAGGCTCCAAGTTATTCTAGGAGACTTATGTAAAGCCATGACCAGTTTGCCTATGTATTTCCTGACCCTGACATACTTTACTTTGCTGTGGTACTCAGAACAGAGTTTCCCCAGCACTACCAAGGCTAGCACTAACCCTTGTCTCTAAGCATCAAATCTACACGGCTGTTAAATACTTCCAGGGATGGTGACTCAACAACTCCCCTCCTTCCCACAAGTCTGAGAACATTTCATGCACTTACCTGCTAGGCCTTGCATTTCATCATGTGAAAGATGTGTTTGTCAAGTAAAACCAGCATACTTTGCAGATTTGAGTGATCTACCAAATCAGACACTCCATTAACCTGTGGCATCTGCAGACATTACCACTGTGGTATTGGGAATTTCTTCCTGCTCCCTGATAGAGCTAAGTGTGGTTCACAAATTCTGCTCTGGGGGAATTCTGGTCGTTCAACACTCCAGTCTGCATTGGAGCACAATAAATCATTAAAAACCAGGAAGTTCTTCAGAATATTTTCCATATTTGAATTCATTTGAAGATACTGACAAATGTAATGAGAACATAGTCAAACCCTCCTAAATGGAAGTTGCCTAAATTCCCTGGAGTTAGAGGTGGGTGTGCTGTTGGTCTCTGGAATTGCAATTATATTGGTGAACTTCTTGCAAGGAACATGCTGGCAGCTCTAGTTTTGGATGTGATCACTGGCATCACCACAGTTTGCTCGTCTCCCAGCTCCTTCCCTATTTGCACAGTAAGATCTCCAAAGTGCTGCTTGTGATATGTTGTTATCCCTTTCCAAGTCACTGCAAAGTGACACAATTCATTTATCCCTCTCTCCTCTGCAACCCTGAGACTCTCCTGGGGGCCTCAGCAGCTGGTGTCTTCCCTTAATGAAAAGAGCTCACAGGTCCGTGTCAAGCCCAGAGGCAGCTGGTTTTCTTTCATCATCAACAAGCCGGAGTGTAGCAACCAGCCACCGTCCTGTTCCTCCACCAGTATGTCCAGGACAAAGAGGAAAGTCCTGGCTTGACTCTGGGACAGATCTCAGTCTTTCAGCCCTGGATTTGCTTCGCAAAGCCCCATCAGGATTTCTGCTCTTCTCTGTGCTATTCCACCCCTTTAGATGTGTGGGAATGCAGCAGGAGACCACATCTTCCTGTAACGCAGGATATACTGCAAATGATCCAGGGTCAGTGGGATGGGGAGTTAATCCAGGGGGAAAAGACAGGAGGAGAGAAATGGTGGGGGGGAAAGGGGGACCAGACAACTGGAGAGATTAATGGGTGCTTCTCTCTCTATCTGAGATTGGAAATTCAAAGTTCTGCAAAAGACTGGACATCCCTGGGCCTCCTGGCTGAGCTGGAGATCAGAGTCCCCAGCCATCTCTAGGCCCCTGCCCTGCTAGGATGGGTCAGTCCCTGCCCTCAGGGCTCTGGCCTTCAGAGAGCAGAAGAAAATATGTTGGTTTCAGGTCCTCTGGCTTGCCTGTCCCTCCATCTAGAGAGCTTCTTCCCCAGCAGTGCAGCTGGTGTTTCTCTGCTCCCTGGATAGCTCCCAGGCTATCCCAGGCACCTTCATCCATTTGTTACTGAATGCATCAAAAAGAATAACTTATCTGAAGCCACATCACCCAATGCAGGAATGCTGAAGCCATAAGTGAACACATCTAAGGTCCGGTGGTTTCTGACCTGTGTCACCACTAGAAAACCATCCTCTCAGGCTGTGCCCAAAAAGTCCTGGTGAGGAAGCAGGACTCACCAATCTCCAACTTCCTGCAGCACAATTTCAGTCACAATACAGACTGACAAAATGGTTTCATAGCCAGATTTTTTTGACCCCTACCTCTGCTGGAATGTCTGTGACTTTGGAATGAGGTGAATTGGACCTTCCAAGGTGCCAGTGCCACTGTTCACATGGTAGTCTCTTCTTTTGCAGAAGGTTCAACAGAGGGTTATTCTCTGGTACCATCTATTGGGAATTACCAAATTCCTGGGCTCTGATAAACCCCAGGCATGCCTTCTGACAGCAAATGCATCCTGATGAAATGTTAGATGTGCACATGTGCATTCAGCTGATACCTCAGGATGGAAGTTATTTTCCCACTACCCACCTGTCAAGGCTGAAGCTCTCAAAGCTCCCATCTCCAGCATTTTTCTGCTCCATTTCCAGAAGGCACTGACTGTTCAGGAGAGGTGCAATCACAGACCAAGTGGAGAACAGATGACACTGATCAGCAGCATCATGGTTTGTTGCTGGTTTTGCAGGCACTTCCCTCGTCCAGTCTGGCTCTTCTGCATTACAGGAGAACTAGGAATTGTTGTTCGTATTGTAATTAATTACAAGCTATCAGTTAATTATTAATTAGCTATTAAGTAACTGTGAGTAGTTTTAGAAGGATTTACATGCTCACTAATTTTGCGAGGCAGCTTTTCTAAATGAAAATATTTTCTACACCCTAATGAAATACCTCTTTGAATGAAAGGAGGAACATTACACATGCCTTGCAAAGCCAGGGAGTAAGCCCCAAGGTAACATGCTGACTCCATTCAGATGACTTCTGAATTGCAAGACATCAATTCTCTATGAACTGTGAACAACTCTGGGAAAGTTTTTTAGCCTGTCAAGTACCAATGCTTCCTCAAACTTGCATCCCCTTGATCCTGTGCAGCCTCTACAACTACATGAAAGTAGGTAGTAGGGAGACAGAGGTTGAACTTTGCTCTCAAGTACCAAGTGACAGGTCAAGAGGAAATTGGCCTTAAATTATACCAAGGGAGGTTTAGTTTGGATATTAGGAAAAAATTCTTCACCAAATGGGTTGTCCAGCCCTGGCAGAGGCTTCACAGAACATTGGTAGAGTCACCACCCCTGGAAGGATTTAAAAGATACATAGATGTGGCCCTTGGAGACATGGTTTAATGGTGGCCTTGGCAATGCTGATCTAACTGTTGGACTTGACCTTAAGGGGCTTTTCCAACCTAAAGGATTTCATAATTCGATGATTATTTGCTTCTATCCAAGCTAGCATGTGGCAGGATTGTGGAGAGTGAGCTGAATACTGCTCTTGGGTACTCAGGAAAGTGATTTCACATCATCTGCTGTGGTACTGACAACCACCTACCCTGGAGATACGACCTGTCCTCCTCTACTGTGAGATACGGGGTTTCCCCCCAGGTTTGTTTTTGCCACAGGATTTGCCTTTGCTCACCCTTTGCAAAACACACTCCACAGCATCCTGCACGGTCACATACGTCACACTGGGAGAACTTGAGAATCCTATTTTAAGATTGTCTGAGGTCTGCTCAGGCTAGAATGTTGCTGCTGTCAAATCCAATCCAAAAAAGCCATGATCATTCCTGGGTGCACACCAGCAAGACTGCTTCATTTACTAGGTGTTCATCAGTGGATAATCATTCTGAGTAAGAAGGTAAATGTTACCGTCATAGATGCATCTGAGAAGGACATTTTCCTCACCAAACAGCAGTCTTTCAAGCATTCTTCTTCCCAAAGAATTGTGGACAAACAAGAGTGATTTCCCATCCGAGGAAACAGATTTCCAGCAAACAATAATCCCGACCCTAAGTAAGCAGGATTGGTGCGGGACAAATAAATCTGGTCTCTGTTGTTCCCTTTTACCTGAGATGAAAAGCAAATAGCTCCTAGAAGAAATTATACTATTTGGACAGATCCCACCAGAACAGCGGTTTGGACTACTCGTGGTTTTCTACGTGTTTATTAGATCTGAGACCCAAAAGCTAATACATAATCCACAGTCCTTCAAGTAGTGGTGGAGTATGTGTGTGCTGAAACCTCATTTAACCTCAGGAAACTTCCCTCTCCATCTGCCAAACATTTCTCTTTCCTTTATGATTCAGCCTAAAAAAAACCCCAAAACCAACTTCACTCAACATTCAGGCAGTAATTACAAGACTGTATTTTACAAATGGAACATAAATAAAATTACATAGCTAATCAAGATGTATCATGAACTGAAGCTCATTTCTATGATACTAATTGCATATTTCACCTCCTTGTTAAATGGATTTGATGATCTGAAAATAAGCCATTCATTTTATGCAGTGGGGGAGGTTTAAATGAGTAGCAACTGCTTGCTGTCCAGTGGGACATTAGGTTTCCCTGGTTAGACCAAAGATTAACCGGGTGAATTGATGACCCTTTTTACCAACCTTTTGAAAAGCGTGAGTTTAAATGTGTCAGATACTTTTTCTGCCCCAGCCCCCTTTCTTCTGCAAGACATGCATGTCCAGAAGAGTAAAATTCATTGGAACAATGCAATTTTTAAAAAAATACTTACTCCAACTTTTCTGCACAGACTAGACAGGTTAAACAACTAGCTTGGGCACTGCTACCTCTACATAGCTACAGTCAGCCACAGCATTTATTGTGTTAACTCGATAATTAATTTAGCTTAGTTAGCAAGTTAAAGTCAAAACAAGTGACTAAGTTTAATACTGTAATTGTTTACATTTCTGTACAACAGACAGATGCCAGCACCCTGTGGCACATGAGGGTGTATTAGTGTTAACGTAGGACTTCGAAAGCATGATCTGAAGTCTTCACTCTGTAGAGGGTGTTCATTATGGACTTGGCCAAGTCCTAGGATCTTCCCCTTCTTGCCTCGCAGTAGGGATGCAGTTCTATACATGTACATAAGTGTATTTAATACCGCTAATACAGACATTAGTCCGGAATTTCTGAGGACCATTGCCTTTCTAACAAAATTCGGAAAATCACCACATGAGGGACAGGAATCCAGGATCTGAGAAACAGAGGGAAATATTAATTTAAGATTGAATGCTTTAAATCCTGCAGTGAGGAAGAACAGAGAGGCATTGCTGTACCATTGCAGGCAGGAGGTGCTGTGGAAGGAGGATGGTCTGTGACCTCATGCCATTCTCCTCAGAGGTGCAGGAGAGTGGGACCTGCACTGGGCAAGTGACCCTCATTCCTCCAGTTCTTATTGGAAAGTGTTTCTCAGCTGTTAGCAGCTCTGGAGAAAGGGCACAGTATCTGTGGAGGCTGAAGTACACCCCCAGGAAAAACTGCTAATTTTCTCCCAAAGGGCTGCTTGTGTTTGAACATGAGGTCCAATTTCCTGTCAGTGATAGATAAAATATCCATGATGTGGCTATTACATCAGGCAAGAGAAAGAGTGCAGATGCAAATTTTGCACATCTGATGATCTGAGACACTTTTTGCTGTGGAAAGGATCACATATTTGAGGAATGAAGCACTGTTTCAGTGAAATATGGGATATGTCTCACAGCTGGCAGGTGGTGAAGAATGATGGTATTAAGTTCTGGATCCAGCAGCCCACATGAAGTCCAGCTGGAAGCAGCTTGAGCATGTGCTCCAAGGAGGTGTATGCACAAGCACAGACATATGCTCACACATGTGAAGACAGCCAGCCACACAGATCAACACAGACTCATAGAGTCTCTGTTACACACAGAGTAGGACAGAGTCCATCAGTGGAAACATATATACATCCCTTCAAGAATATATATACATCCCTCCAGCAGCAGAGCACAGATTCTGTCTACTTGGTAGCTGCCCCTGTTTCCCTGACCCTTCCCTGGGACAAACCTGCCAAGGTCCAGTATGGGACGTTTCTTCCAATGAGTTCCTAATTTGGGTTCCCAGCTGCTTTTGTTCCCCTGTGCTCCTCTGGGCTTGTAGAAGTGGGTCTTGAATGGGCACCATGGACTAGCCCACTGTTCCTTCTGTCCCCCTGGTACTTGCACTTCAAGAGCAAAGCCAGATAACAGGGTTTGCATGCTTTTTCAGGGATGGGTTTAGTCTGTGCCTGATGCACTCAGCTGCATCTTCAGATTTTCACAATTTTGGACTTGTGTTTTGGATTCAGAGAGTGCATAGGGTTTGTGATTGAAGTTATAGTTTGCCTCAGTGAAACTGTACTCCATGAATTATTCCGAATGCTCAGAAATTATTTACAGAAATCTGGCCTCTCAGAGGGGGCCTGCAGAAGACATGAGATCTGGGGCATCTTCTTTTGGTATCCTGGTTCCCATTCATCTGATACTTCAGAATACCATAATTACAAGTTTAGAAGTAACTGCAATAATCTCTCCTGTATTTAATGATTTTGTTCAACACTGTTTCCAAAGTGCACAAATGCCATCAGGATCAGGGTGTAACCCAGCCCCAGGAACACCACTTGTCTCTGGGAGCATCACTTTGGCTCTGGGAATTCCCATCAACAGGCATCCTCACTCTGGCCTGTGTCCTGCGTGTTGGGTCACCCACAGAGAAGTGAGGAGATCCCCACCGAAGCAATGCCCTGGCTCCAAAAAGCAGAAACTTTTCTCATTCATTTGCCCCTTATTCCTCTCCACCTAGTGCCTGTTCTGGGTGTGATTCTTGACCTGTTCCCAGTGAGGACACAAAGCAGTGAAAACAACAAATCATAATCAACGCTGTTTCGTATTATTACAAAAGAGACATTATAAACTGAAAACACAAAGATCATTTTATCTTTATTAATAGTCTAATGCATATGAGAAAGGTATTTGACATTTTCTACACCTCCAACTCTTTTCTTCATGCATTGCTGAGCAGGCTGCACCAGAGTTCATCCATTTAAATCCACTTCATAACTCAGTGCATATACAACAAAAGGATTTCATGATACAGTAGTACTTCCTAGCTGTGCCTAAAAAATTGAGCCATCTCTTCCCTCAAAGTTTCCTGGTTAGAGAATTAAATTACTGCTAATAATGAAATTTAAATCAGACCTGATATTTAGAGTGAGGTAGACTGTCCCAAGCCATTACTTCAGCAATTTGTAGGCTTGTGTTGAATATTACCAGTACTTACTAGAAATGGCTTTGTTTTGCTGTGTTGAAGAGGTTGCCCTGCCCAAAGCTCCCCCAGAGTTTGCTCTTAGCTGTTTCTTGCCAAATGCTATCTTGCAATAAGCCACTGGTTTTTGTATGTCATTTCCTAGACAAAGCGTATTGCAAATATGCAGTGTGATTATTGTTGCAGACTGAACCCATGATAGGAAGGCTTTAAGGACCAATCAGCAGTATAAGGAGTTGTTTCAGCAGTCAGACCTTGCCCATGTCCCACCTTGGTCTTGTCTCTCTTTGGTAGGAACACAGTCCAGCTCCTGGCACCACAATAGGGTCCTTCCTCCTCTCCTCTCCTCTCCTCTCCTCTCCTCTCCTCTCCTCT
>VZTD01005874.1:112716-132308 GCA_013397725.1 Rhagologus leucostigma
CCTCTCCCTCTCCCTCTCCCTCTCCCTCACCAGCCTCTCTCCCAGCTTCACATGACTCCTAGCCTTCTTCTCTGAGGCCCTTCTTTGCCCCACCTAGACAAGAAAAAACTGCACACATGCCAATGCTTTCCTGCCAGATGGAATGACCATGGAAAGATGGGGCTGAGCAGCTCACAGGGATGGACCCTGAAGGAGTGGACTGATGGCACGCAACGTGCACACTGCCACCAGTGTTAGGGTTTATTCATTCCTATCCTTGACATTCATGCTGCCAAGTGGCTGAATAAGCCTCTTGTCCCACCAAACAGGGGCAGCCCACCTGCCCTTCAAATGAGGGCAGCCATGAGCCATTGCAAGGCTGCAGGCAGCAGGTAGTGCAGCACTGGGCTGCAAGGTAGCTCCAGTGTTTGTTTTCACAGAAAGTTGAACACTTCTGTGCAATTATCCCTGAAAAGATGTCCCTTTCCTATGCCTCAGCAGTTGGTCACCAGTGTAGTGGCATGTCCTGACACCCAAACTCTGTCTTGCAGAGAGGGTGAAGCACACCGCACAGGCTGCCCTGTGTGTGAGCTTGCCTAAGCAGGGTCACTGCGTGGACTACGTGGTCTGTGGGCCACAAACTGAAGGATGAGCCAGGAATTAATGTTTTGAGTCAGCTGGACTTGTGATGTGCTCCCTCTTCCTGCCCCACATCTGAGGACCAATGATACCTTCCCAGGGGTGTCTATGCCACTCTCATGGTGCTTGCTGCCATACTTATCAAGGGATCAAGGGTATGTGGAACATTCTTCCACCATTTTCCCTAGCTGCAGTGTGTTCATCTTTATCAGAGTAGTTATGGTGCCCTGAGTCACTGATGCCCTGTGAGAGCCCTACTTCTAAAATAGCAACTGCTGCACCGGGAACACGGGACAAACCCTTCCTCCATTCTGGATTCTCAGCACCTTTTGGCGTCCTTGTTTACTTAGATAGCAGTCTTATAAATTTCTAATCAAAAAAAGATTGAAAAAACTACCTTGCATTTTCTGAAAGTTGTTATCCTATTCAGCAAAGAATGGTCTCATGTCTTCATAACTTACACCATTATTCTTCTTGATTAACAACAAAAACTGATGAGCTGGCTTTTCCAGGGCCCATAAGCCAAATCAGCCAAGCAGAAAATACAAAAGAAGGGAAAACAATTAAAAGTTATTTTAGTTGTTACATCGGAGTTGAATGTTATATTTACTTTTTTTTCCCTGTACAGTAGGAAATCTTTTGCTGCGCACACACTTCTCTTCCAGTAATGGTATATGGATATACAGAGTCGGAGTTTCATATTGGTCACATTAGTTAGGGATTAGTAAGCAGCATGCATGTGATAGTTTTGAGACTTCCTTTTATGATTGTGAAAAAAATGAACACAGTGGAGAATTACTATGTCAGCTGGGACTGTAAGGTTTATGCAATGGGTCTATCTGGATCTTTGGTTCTTGCGAGGCAGTAATGTGCATGGTGCTACTTCAAACTGAGAAGGAATGTGCAGAGAGCACTGCGATCTGATGGCGTTTTGCAGGTTGTAAAGGAAAGAGGACTGCCCCTTGAATGTGGTGCAAATACAAGTTTCCACGTGTCAGGGGCAAGCTCCAGGCAAGCCTGTTGTCCTGGCAGAGTTATCTGTGCGAGATGTAGCCAAAAAGCTTTCTGTTTAGATTCAGACTACAAGAGAGGCAGAATGTGGTGGTACCTAGTGCTGAAAGTGCATGGCACAGGCATGCCATGAATATGAAAAGAATATGAACCACGTACAACTGGCTGTGACATAGCAAGGAGGAAATTACAGCTGGGGCAGCATGCATGCTATTCGTGAAATGCATGGCATGAAATAGAAAACTGTAGGCATATTGTCTAAAAACACACAAATCACAACAATTAAAAAAAATAGAAAGCTTCTTGATAGAATGCTGTGGTTCTGTCCTGAAAGGCTTAATTTTACAGAACAGGTTTCTGGGTATAATAGATTTTAAAGAATCAGCCAAAGTGTTCTCATTTAAATTTTTATTGATTATATGAAAAGGTGACAATATATTGAAAAATCATCCACACACTGGCACCTACTCACAACTAAACAGCTGCTGAGGGAGAAATACAGCAAAACCAACCAGCAGAGATTATGTGTGACGGAGAGACAATGTCCAAGCTGGGTCTGGAGATCTGAGTTCTGCAATAACTTCTAGGAGCTGGATTTGATGAATCTTGTGGGTCCCTTCCAACTAAGAATTTTTCTAGAACCTTGTATGACTCTCCAACACTTCTGTCTAACTCCAGAGTCAGGCTATACAGATAAACCTACAATGAGTTCCTGCAGTACTGGCATACAGACATTCAGAGATGTGAGGCTGGTGTGCCAGACTCCTCCCCTTTCTTACCATATAGGCACTCTGAATTACATTTTCCTCTGCTAATGGATCATTTTAGTTATCATATGCTTGCATCAGCTGTATATAAATGAAAAAGACCTTAATATGTTTGTTAATGAAAAAGTTACAGTGGTATATTAAAGAAGAGTTTATTTAACTTTATTTAATTTAAAGGCCACTTAGTAGACTGAGCCTTAATGATCTACAGTAAATGTATTTTTTCAAAGGATTTCTCCATTATTGGGTGTTCTTAGACAAGAGTCCACATTTCATACATAGGATTTAGATAAATTGCTGCTCTGGGTAACACAGTGTGATAAGGAGACATTAATTCATGCTAAATTACAGAGAGATTCCTTCAGAGGAATTATTATATCCCTATGAATATAAAAGACAACCTCTCTATCTGAGCATTTCCTGAGAAGTCAGATATACTCTGCATTATACCAAACTGCAGATGTATTCATTATAATAACATTAATCATGATGACTCCATTTGTCAGTTCCACCTTAATTAAGCATTGCTGCCATAATGGACAATTTAAAGTGTTATAGGAGACTGTTTACAAGGGGTTTAATAGAGTTAGGAGTCAGAATTAAGTGGTCTTCTATCAGGTGTTACTTTCCTGGTGCTGTGAGGTGGCAGAGGCTTAATAGGAACATAAGATGGAAGGGATGACTGGAGCATCACTCTCTGTCTGATCTAGATGTGTTACCTGCTGGCTGGGACAGGGTGTCCTGGTTTTGGCTGACATAATTTTCTTCCCATTAGCTGGTGCAGTGCTGCGTTTTGGATTCAGGATGAGAATAGGTTGATAACACACTGATGTTCCATTGATGCTAAGTAGTGTTCATCTTAAATCAAGGACTTTTCTGTTGTCCACAAACAAATTGTTCAGTTTCCCAACAGCGAGGAGGTGAGAAAGCATCCAGGAGAAAGCACGGCCAGGGCAGCTGTCCCAAACTGCTCAAAGGGATACTCTACACTATAGAATGCCATGTCCAGCATATAAATTAGGTGAGCTAGCCAGGAGCCAGTCCTTCCTTCCACAGGGCTCTTGCACTTTTTAGCACCACCGTGTCTTTTTGCACATACAGATGAGATTGTACATCATGATACATAAATTTATACCGTTTGGAAGTTCTCTATGGAGTTCATTCCTATTCTTTTGATGCTTCTGCAAAACATGTCTCATTGCTAATTCCTAGCCTTTACCTGTATTGGAGGTTGCTGCAGCCTACCAAATTCTACCTGTTTTGCTGTGTGTGGGTCAGTTTCTCATGCATATGGTAACAAACATTGGCTCTGCAGTTGTGGTTACATTTTCAATGCCTACTGTTCCATTTGAAGTAAGGGCATGGGATCCAGTTTCAGGTGGGCCCAAAGCCTCTTGTCCAGCAGCGCCTTTGAAGGGTGAATGAGTGAGAGTTACTACAAGTTTGTAGGCAGAAAGAAGTCCATTCAGCTGAGTGGCAGCTGGAGCATGCTTCTCAGTTCACTGTTCAAGTATGATCAGTAGCCGCACTGCTTTGGAAACACTGCCCTAAAAGATGCTTCCTAGAGGCTTCAAGAAAGTGCACATACACACAAGGGATTTTCTTTACTCCCTAGGGCATTTCAAGTCTTTGGGGTTTTTTGAGAATGAAAATAGGTCATGAAATCTTGAGACAGAAACCATAAGTCTTCACCAGCTGTCTGTGATATTATTTCCAGATGTTCCTGTGCATAGCCATCATGGCCCACTGCAGGAATCCTGGCAAAGGAGCTGTCACTTTGATCTCTTTGTACCAGCTCCTGTGTACCCACCTTCTCTGCTCCTGACTTTCCTGGCTGGACTGCATATTGCCCTTGTCTGCAAAATCTGTTACAATACAGAGACATTCCTTTGCTTAACCAAGAGTCTGCATTTCCTATTCATTAAAAGTATAAATGACAATTCCTGGGCATCTTAAACAATGGCCATTTGTATGAAGGTTTTTGCTAAAACTGCATTTGCATCCTTGAAGGGCATTCTTACTGAAGGAAGCAGTATGGGGCCTCACACCTGGAGAGACAGGAAGATTCCATGCCTCTCACCGCAGTTTTGTCAGGTCTAATCCCACTGTTCTGCTACCAGCAGGCTGCCATGGCATTTCACATGCAGACGTGGTAGGGCTTAATGAGGAACGGGCACTGCCTGCCTGCTGCAGGACAGATGACTTGTTCCTGTTCCTCTTTTAACCTAGCAAAGCTGAAAGACAGCAGAAGTACAAAAAGTAGAAAAAACAGAGCAAGAAATGGCAGTCCCTGCCATTGCAAAGACAGGACAGCCACAACACAGCTCCCGGTGTTCACCTGCTAAGTTCCTTCGCTGCTAGGCCACGAATCTCCAATGAAAGCTGTCCAGGCACTGGCACGCGCTCTGCAAGGAAAAGTCAGTTTGGTTCATCCGCTCTCTGCCCTCCTCAAGAAGTGCTGGGAGATGCACTAAGAGACTCTTAGAACCACAGAAAGTTTGTGTTGGAAGGGACCTTAAAGCTCATCTGGTTTCATGCCCTGCCATGGGAAAGGACACCTCCCACTAGACCAGATCTGAACTCCAAGCCTTGTCCAACCTGGCCTTGAACACTTCCTGGGATTGGGCAACCACAATTTCTCTGGGCAGCCTGTGCCAGGGCCTCATCAGGGAAGAATTTCTTCCTGATATCCAATTCAACCTTGTCCTCTGTCAGTGGGAAGCCTTGTCTGGTCTCTCCAGGCCCTTGCCCAAAGTCCCTCTTCAGCTCTCTTGGAGCCCTCTTAAGTCCTGGAAGGGACCCTAAGGTCTCCCTGAAGAGAAAGAGGGAGACCCCTTCTCCAGGCTGAACAACCCCATCTCTCATCCGGTCTCTAGAGGAAGAGCTGCTCCAGCTCTTTGAGCACCATCATGATGATGGACGGCTGCTGAGAGTGGTCTCCAAGCCCCAGACCCAGAGCCTTCGGGGACCTTGCTACCTGGGTGGTGAGACATGCATTGTGATGCAGTGGATTCAGAAGGTCTGAGGGCTTTCCTCCCTCCCCAGGAAGCATCTCTACCTGTTGCCTACAAGAAGCTGAGGCTTGCAGGACTCAGAGGGCAGCGCAAGGGATTCCTGCTCCATCTGGTGGTAGTGGGTTCCTCAGGGCACCAGTGCCTTGATAGGGGCCAGAGGCTGGCAAACACCAGCTCGCAGCAATGAGATGAACAGTGGCACTGGGAGGTTGTTGCTTCAGTCCACATAGGATGTGGGATGTGAAAGGCTCTTCCAAAAGCTGTGCATCCCAAAGAGCTGGTGCACGTGATGCATGGAGAATACATCAGGACATCAGGAGAGGAGTAGCAGGGGTGGAGCAAAAGGCACCAAGTCCAGACTGGCTGGGCAAATGCTGCTGGATGAACTTGGCAATTATGGAAAACTGATTTTTGAGCACTTGTTCTTCTCAAGTGCAATCCATTATACTGCAGGCTCAAGTGTAAGAATACTCACTCCACTCTGAAATACAAATGCATAGAAGTATCCCTGCTTTGTGCTGCCAGCACAGAGTGCAGGCTTCTTCCCAAAGTGGAGCCTGCTGGTCATCAAGTAAATACTGGATGTATGCTGCTGGTTGACTTAATTCTGCCTCTCTCTGCCCACTGTTTTTGCACCCAATGACTGTGATTTTATTTATCTACAACTATTTGCTGAATTGTGAAAAGTTCAGGGAGTTCCACTTCTCAGGTTTAAAACTGAAATGGATGGTACTGGGACACAGACCCATTGTCCTCAGCTTCCTGGAGGACTTTACCTGTCAGAATCAATGTCAATGTTTATTTTAAGGAGTGCATTACTGTGGAGAATTTAACACGGCCAGCAGCTCAGTGTTCACATAGCCTTTTGGTTAATCCTGCCACAACACGATGGGGGAGAAAACAGGAAGAGCAGTAGTGAGAGAACTCAAGGATTGAGACAAAAACAGGCTAAGCAAAGGATGGAGGAAAATAAAAACAAGTGATGCAAAGGCATCCACTCACCACCTGCCACAAATAGACTGATGGTGCCTAACCAGTCCCTAAGCAACATCTGCTTTGGAAAAACTCCCTTCCCAGTTTCTGCTGGTGAGTATGGCATTGTATTGTACAGATAGCCCTTTGGTCAGTTGGTGTCAGCCCTCCACTTGCCTCCCTTAGCAGCTTTTTTCCCACTCAAGGCTCCCCTCTTAGCCTTGATACTATGCAAACTTGCTCAGTGAGAGCCAATTTTTGGTCTGTTACCAACCCTGTTTCTGCCACAAATCCAGAACATGACACCATACTGGCTGCTGTGAAGGTAATTAACTCCATCCCAAATATCCTCAGTACATCATTAGGAATTCACAAAGTGTGAGGGTGAAAGTTCTTGACACCTTCACTGTCATTCCTTTATTGTCAATTACGTAGGTTTGTTGGCAGTTTGAGCAACATGGTCTAGTGGAACATGTCCCTGCCCATGGCAGGAAGATGAAACTAGATGGTCTTAGAGGTGTCTTCCAACCTAAACCATGCTGTGATTCCATTAATTAAAATTTGCAATATCTCAATTGCTAGAATGCTAGTCACACAGAGAATACAGTAGCTCAGGTCAAACATAAGCTGATGTCAAACAAAATGGGCATTTCCTTACTATTGTTTCATAAACCCCATGCTTGGGCAATTTTGGGTACTGTGGCAGAGTTGGCCAGTGCACTCAAGACACCTATGATGATGATCCAAGAATATTTCTCACAACTCAAGGCTACACAAGAGGTTTGGCTCTGGCCACACAGACCAGACAGCAGTCCCAAAGGCATGTATGCCCTTGGAGGACGACAGAGGTGCTGCCATGAGATGGCAGGTGGAGAGAAATATGAGCTTGAAAAACCATCAGAAGGAGTACAAAGCAACTCTCAAGTATGCCTGTGCATCCAAATGTAGATACATTTATATGTAATTCATTGAGAATAGATTATTCATCAATCATTAGCTGTAGCTCATTTTTAAAAGAAGGTTTTACGGCAATAGTGGTTAACAAGATTTTTCCAGCTATTAATGGTACATACATGTCAGTACAGGCAATTGATGACACAGCCAGGATGGACTCTAGGGCAGGGACAAGGAGAGTTCTCCCACCCTCCAGAGCCCAGTGCAACCCTGTCTCTGCTGGCGGCCAGCGGTCACATGTGCAGAAGTTGGAGCTCTTCCCATCTGTCCTACACTGGACAAGAGATTTTGGCTTGAAACAAAAAGGCAGCTGGGACAAAAATCCCCATGCCTGGCAGTCCCCTTCCCTCAGCAGCCAGAGGACACCCTCTCCCATAGAAGAGTGGCTGGGCAGCAGACCAGGGTAGCAGAGACCTGCTCCAAAGCAGGGAAGGCCTCAGCCAAACCACTGTGGTCTTCAGACACTGAAATATGCCTTCAGGTTCTTCTGAACAGTACCTGACTCCAGTCCCCAGCAAACTGTTCCATCTTGCATCTGGAGTTGTCTTGGAGGATGCCTCTGCTTCATGAGGAGAACAATCTGCCCACAGGACCAAGGACACTTGAGGACTTGACACTCCTCACCAACACTGACCTCATCATTTTGTGCTGACGTGGGCTCTGCCATAGCACGGAGCACCTTATTGGGTCCAGCTATGCTGCAATGGGGAGGGTGTTCGGTGACACTGGACTGCAATGTCTGCCCATGTCTGATGGACGCCTTTTCATGAGGGCCTTCAATGTTCCGCTTCAGATGCAACTATCTGGTAATGTTTTTTCCCAACGAAGGCAGGACACAAGGTTAGGACAAGAGTGAAAACAGGCATTTTGAACTTAAAAAAATTACTTTTATTTTAGGAACCAATAAAATTATGGTAAATATTTACAAATAATTATCTCACATAAAGGTTACATAAAACCAAATGTCCACAAGTAACAGTCACTCTCATGAAAAGACACACAGATATTGAACTACGCCAATCTTATTGCATGTTTCTTCAACTAATCTAGAAATAAAAAGTGTTGCAGTCAACCATTTAACTTAGAATAAAATCACAAATTTCAGTTTGACAAGAAAAAGAATTTAAAAAAAAAAAGAAAGAAAAAAGCCCCTTCAAACAGCCCCTCCTTTTTGACCCATGCCTTAGCACCCCTGGTCCCCGGCCCACCACCCTTTTTGCTACCCAAAACAAAACCCAAAACAAAATCCCCAAAATAATGTTCGACGTCTTTGGCAAATTGGCACTGCTGTAATTACATTCAAATATTATAACACACAAAAGCAACACACAGCACTAAGGAAAAAACACCAAGATTTCAAGTTTGTTCTTTTCCTACTAGAAAAAAAGAATACAAAACATACACATTTTAAGAAGCATTTTTTCATCTGTTTTGCAACAGATGTTATCCCCTACTTTCAAAGGCAATTCAACAGTTATTTTTACGATTTTTTTTGTAAGTGATTTTTTTGTTTGTATGTATTTTTCAAGGTGAGGAGGCTTTTCTTTTTCTCCCTCTCTTTCTTTTTCCTCTCTTTTTAAAGAAGTAAGGTTCAATGCAGGCATTGCAGACTTTGGTGGATACAATAGATACGTATTTCTTTGATGCTAAAAGTCCCTAATACAGAGTAGTTTGTCTGTAAGAAAAAAAAGTTGGTTTTTTTTTCTTGGAAAGGAATTCCATTTGCAATGAAATGAGTTTCTATAATTTCAGAATGTACAAAGGCCACTACAAAGTGAAAAACCAGGACAAGGTTTTTTCCCACAGGAGGCTGAGCAAAGGGAAAGGCAGGTCTAAATGCCTACTGGCTATTTTTCCTACCTCATTTAAACAGGGCTGAGCCTGAGACCGTGGACACAGGGGTCTGGCTAGGTGGTGTCTGGGGCTAATGCAGGACTAGGGTCCCTCTCTCCACAACCCCTGCAAGCTTCTAAGATACTCAAGTGTGCCTACACATGTAGTGTAGATAGCAATCCCTACAGGCATGTAGATAGCAATCCCTACAGGCATGCCTGCCCACCC
Organism: Rhagologus leucostigma; assembly: GCA_013397725.1. Taxonomy (NCBI): domain Eukaryota; kingdom Metazoa; phylum Chordata; class Aves; order Passeriformes; genus Rhagologus; species Rhagologus leucostigma. The sequence goes on from VZTD01005874.1 coordinate 122,114, forward strand.
AGCAATGCTGCAGCTGTGTCCAGCTCAGTCCTTTCAGTCTGGCTCCCACCCTGGAGCTCCTGCATTCTGTGAGCCTTTCACAGGACTTGTGAGTGAGGCCACTGCTGGAGCTGACACCTATGCCAGCTGTGATGCCAAGGTGAGCAATCCGGGCATCACTGACATGGTTTTCAGTGTTTGCATGTCAACTCTATCAGCTCAACCAGAAAAAGAACACTAACTAGTTTTGATCCTTTCAGATAATTTTGTTTCTCATGCTGTAGTAACATGTAACCATGACAAGAGCAGGTCTGAGGAACTACAGGGCTTTGTAGCTGGCATCCCCAGCCTTGTGTCACTACTGAGCACTCTGCCTCCAGAGCGGAGTGGCAGTGGCTGCGGCTCAGAACGTGTACCCAGTACCTCTGTCAGTGCAGGCTGCATGACCTGGCTCTGCCTAACAACACCCATGTGGGACCATCACTTGCACACTTCACAAGACTTCAGGGCACATTAGCCAAGAGCTGTTGGTCCTCTAACATTTCATCAACAAATCCAAAGAAAAACCAGGTTTTTCCAGAGTTTGCTGGGACAGAGTCATGGGGTGGGTCAGCCTAGTGCTGTGCTACCTCTTGTACCTGTGGCCTCATGCTTCCCAGTGGCACATGCATGCAGAAAAATGCACAGTACTGGGAAGGACACTTCGTCAGAGCCATGTTGCAGCCAGTGACAGCTACAGTGACTCTGCTACAGGCCACAGCTCTTGAAGCCATGGGTACCCGTGTCTGGAAATAAGCAAGACCATAACATGGCTTCCTCTCTCCTCCATACTGAAGGATGTGTAAAACACAGAAATTAAAGAAAAATAGGAATATAACCCCATTAGCTAAGACCAGCATGGCAAAGCACTTATCAACATCCAGTAGTTGCTAAAACCTGCCACAGTGAGCCAATCACACCTCCCTAACCCACCATGCTGCTCTCTCCCACTGCGCGGCCCTCACACTACAGCACCGAGAGGGCTCAGTCACAGGCAGTCAAGGCGGGGTGACAGATTGTGAGCTCCATGTACCCTGGTGCTGTTTCTTTCCTCGCCGTATCTTTCCCAAGTGCCTCAAGCACCGATGTTGTCCCAACACCTGCCAGTCCAATCAGAGAGCTTCTCAGACATCACAGAATGAACAAACACTCTCTGGCCCCCTGACCCCCAAGCCCCAAGAGTTTTTCTAATTTAACAGTGATCAAACAAAGCTTTTGATCTGTTGATCTGGTCCTGAGACATCCAGAGCTCTGCAGTCAGTAGAGGTGCCTAACAATAATATCTCCATAACTGAGCCTTCAGACACAGATGCTAAACAAACTCAGTGTCCACAACCTTTTTTGTCTTCTTTATGGTCACAGTCTGACAGCATTTAACTGAAGGTTTCCTCAACAAGTCAGTTCATGCAATCCTGGCTCCGGCCTCCACTGATTTAGTCTTACAGCAGCACTGTCCCTCTCCACCTCTCAGATTTCATTTCTTAGCCTGTGTCAGCAATGTATTTGATAAAATTATTGCTGGAGTTTCAAGTAGTGGAAAACCCTCCATCTAACCAAGCTTATTACAGAGTTTGGTGCTGAAACTGCCTGAAGGCACTTCGTGGGGTTGATTTCCACAAGGGTTTACTAATGATTCACCGCTCTACAGGGCATCCCACCTGAGTAGAGGATCAGCAGGACATCCCAAACCCCAGCACTGGGCTGCTCTCTCCCCTCCTTGCAGCCCCAAAGGGTCATTTGCTTCCTGTCTCCACCTCACCCAGTAACCCCTCCTCCATGAAATAGTGAGGCCACAGAGGATAGATGGAGGCAGGCAATCCTCCATCAACCCCAGATGACCACCTTCTACCAACAGTGCCTTTCAAAGATGCTCCCCAAGGAGGACGATTCCCACAATGAAGACTATGGACAGAAAGTCTTCCTGAAGAAAGCAGTTTGTAAATCTCAGGTGAAATATTCTCAGAACCAGAAAGTACTGTCAACATGTGCCTTTTCCAGCAGCATGATATGAATACTTCATGGTCTAACTCTTACTGGCTCTTCTTGACAGACGGATGTCCCAGCAGAAGTGAGTGAGCCATGGCTGCCATGTTTTGGGAGATGGGTCAGGCACAAGTCCCTGCTTTGCATGTGCAAGGCATGAGTTTTGCGTTTCCCCTCAGCAGCTGCCTGTGCACCCACAGAGTCCCTGGGATGGAGCCCACCACCATGCCTGGCAGGCCAAGGGCTGCCCTCAGGGAGTCCTGATGAAAGCCTTGAGGCCAGTCAGGCCTGAGCGTTTTGGGTCACTTCAGCCAGTGGCATCCACACATCCATCATTTGGAGAAAACACACCTGTCATGTCTTTCCTAAGTCTCCAGCCCAACTATAAGCACTTCTGGCATTACTATGCTAACATCTGCTGAAATCTCATGTTTGGTCTTCTCAGTGTTATCTGAATTAATGTACGTCACACAATCCATGCTGCTGAGGAAACAAGTAAAAGTAATGTGGTTGCAGGAGAGTAGGCAGAGTGGGTGAAGGACCCACATGCCAATGAGCTGCAGTTCCCTCACTGGGCACACAGACTTGTTTCAGCCAAGCCTGATGGTGTCCCAACAGCTAGTGTAACTCAGCACACCTCTGCTCCAGACGCAACATCAGCACGGGCGGTCAAACCCTTGTTTCTCATCTCTTCAGCAAAGGCACTGGACAGCCACATCCCTTTCTGAGCTCACAGAGAAGTGCATGTGCTCAGAGTGGAGACAGTGCATGCCTCTTGGCCAGGCTCTCTCACGTGGTCGCAGGGACAGAAGTGCCCTTTCCAGTATTGTCCAAGGGGTGCAAGCCATCATGGGGTAGTCAGATAGGTATGAACCCAAAGCAGGGCTTCAGAAGGTTCCTTTTGTTAAAAAAAGGGGTGTAACAGTTATTAATTGCCGAAAGATTAAAAGTGGCACTCATCTCACTGATAAGTTTGTCACAAAACTTATTTCTGGGTTAGGGGAACATTTTGAAAGACTCTGGCTAAAATTCCTGATGGGGTCTGTGAACATCACACTGAAATGTCACTGAGCTGGTGGGACCTAGATGTCTCCATGGCTGCTGAGGACTGGAACACATCTGCCCTGGAAACTTGGAAGTGATGGCTGCATTTCCATACCATGAGAAGATGCCACTGGAGCGGGAGAGGGAAGTTCTCAGCAGATCAGTGGCCACTACAGATATGCAGCACAAGTGATGAGGTGGGAAGGGAGCAGAGAGAATAGTGTTAACTCAGCTGCCAGAGAAAAGCTTGTACAGCTGGTAGCTGGTGAATACCTGCCTGAATGTTCATCCACAGGAATGCATCTCAGGTTTGACACCAACAAACTTTCTTCTGCAGGCAAGCACCAACAGGACCCCTCAGCAGAGGCCATGCTGCTCTGGGTGGATGAGAATGGTTGGGTTGAGAGTAAGGAGGCTACAGCCAGAACTTCACCTCAACAGGACCAGGCAGCTTCTCCACTGCCCTCAGGAGGGAAGGGATGGGGTCACGCTCATGATCCTTATGTGGCTGAGGTTGTCTGTGCCTTGGTCTGCGGTAAGGGGAGACTTCAGAGAGAGATCAGCAGTTCTCCTGGCTCCGTGGAGAGGCAGTGATTGATGTAGCTGCTTAGCAGGTCATTTGTAGCTGCTCTGCTCTCCTAATTTAGCCCCCCACAAGGTGCACATTGAAACGTGTGACTATTAGTGCTTCCTATTCAAGTGGGAGGGAAGAAAGATGGAACTAGCAGGACAAAATTCCTCTCAGGCATGTCTGGACTACAGTGCTGGAATCTGCAATGCCTTCACAGAAATGTACAGACACCACGAAACAAGCACTTTCCCCTCCAGCTTGGCTTGGAAAGTGAGTGCAGCTGCCCTCATGCCTGGTACACCCCACTCAATACATGCACTTAACAAAAATCATAACCATGGTATTTCTCTGCCTTCCTCTCAGGGTTTTCATGACTGGGATTTAGCACAGTCTCTAGAGATATACGTTAGGTGTCAACTGTTATTTAGGAATTCCTTCCTGGATGCTGCTTAACTTGAAACCAGTGAATTTGTTCCAGTGTTTAGTATGATGACAAATGAGCATAAATTAATATTAAGCAGTAAAATATCACAAAATTGCCTATGTCTTTCAGTTGCCCATGTGTTTGATACCAGCATATAGCATGATCACACACGACTGTCAAATAGGATGCTCTATATAGAAACAACATCAGCCCAAAATACAGCCACAATGAGTGTTAACCTGGTTCAAAGTTGCTTAAAGCTTGCTGAGTTCTTTGAATCAGTGCACCAGTTTCAAAACACACTTTTGGATGTGTTTTGAGTTCATATTTGTACAATGTTGCTATTTATGCTTAAGCTACTCTTACAGTAATACAAACAAGCAAATATTTACAGTGGTGTGCTTGTGTGAAATTGAGCAGACTGATTTCTTCTTTGCCACACACAAAAAANTTGCCTTGAGTCTCACAGCCTGTTTCAGTGTGCAGCAAGAGGGAGCTGTCCCAAGGGGAGCTGCTCACACCTCTTCCTTATCCCCAGATACAGCCATGGCACCCGCAGGCGATTAAAGCAGTAGCCAGCTGGCTGCAAAGAACATGAAGCTACCACGCATTTTTGACCACACAGAGCTTCAGGAGAACCACTGCCTCCTGTTCCTCTGTTTGATTCAAGACCCAACCAGATTTAAGAATACAATAATCAGTTCAACAAGTTTAAAGAGCAAAATTTCAATTATCATGTTCCTACTAGGTACTTTCTCCTTCCCTTTTGGAGTGGCTGGCATGGTGGCAGCAAGATGACTTGTCACGGTTCTCCCAGACGTGCGTGCCATCAGTGCCGATGCCATGAGCTCCGGCATCAGTGGCGGTCATAGGCAGCAGCAGCGGCTGGTGCGGCTGCCCCACGGGCTGTGGCGCTGTAGTAGTAGGGGGAGCCTGTGAGAGATGAGACCACTGTGAGGAAGACAAAGGTGGAAAGCTGCCAGCTTACAGTGTTCCGACAGTGGGTGTCAGAGAGCTCTCCAGCCAAAGCTTCAATAAAGGCTGGGTAAACAGACTAAAAACTGCATTCGTGCATTCTGCATGAGAGGGAGGCTACCATTGCTTTGCATTGCTGCTTGCTGTTTGATACCTTCTTCCCTTCCTTCACTCAAAACATCAACTTCATTTACTTCACCAAAAAAAAGTTAATTACTTTTCAGAATGGAAAATCAAGATATTCCAACCCCAACACACTACTGTATTCTGACTTCTTTGATTTTTCCCCCTCCTTTTGAAAGGAGAAGAGGAGGTTGAATCCCAAAGCATTCAAAATGTTTCACTGCAAGCATTTGTTTACCAAGAAAAGGCCTGAAAAACATTGGTGACAATTTTCTGTCCTGCAGGGCTAAGCACTGGTAGATAGGATTATTACCCAAGGATCACCAGGAACCTGGACTGTTTGTTTGAATGAGGAAGAGTCTTTGTCTTGTATCCAGAGAGATACCAATCTGTCCAGCCAGCACCAGTTTTAAGAAACTTTCCAAGCACACCTGCAACGAAACCAACTCTGATCCATCCTAAGAAGGGAGTTTCCTCCCTTCAAGGTGCTTACCAGTTCTGTCTGCAAGTCACCAGTTTCACACGCACAGGATGTAAGGCACATCACAGTGTGGAAGAACCCCCTTGGAAGGACTCGTACTTAGACATGTGCATCTGAGACCGCCAGGCAGGTTTGGATGAGCAACAAAGAGCCAATGCAAGGAACAGTTCTGAAGTAGTCAGGGCTGCAGGGTTTGTTTTCATGAGTGGCCCTGTCTGAGAGCTGCCTTCCACCCTAAGCTCCCTGCCTTCAACACTCATGGGACAGCAGTCTGTCAGACATGGTCAAGGGTCTTCACAGCCCTGGATGTGACTTGCCACAGAGACACTAACTTCTGCTGCTTCAGTGAGGCAGAGGAGCTGGCCCCACCAGGAAAAGGTGATGCCACCAGAGCTCAGTGGGGACTGTGGACACCTTAGGAAAGCATCAGTAGCAGTGAAGCCAAAAGTGCATCTTTTAGGTGTTCACTTCCCATCCCAGACTCTAGCAAACCCTGCTCCTGCAGGTCCAGTGGTTGCCCAGCCCCTGGGCATAGCCTGAGTGTGGCAGTGCCCCACCTGTTCCACCACCATGGCCCTGCACACCCTCTGGAGCTGGAAGGAGAACCCAGCTGGCATGCCGGGTGCTGTTGGTAACATGCTCTGTGCTGCACCAAAAGCCTCTACCTCTGGGAGGCTGGAGAACCTCCTGGCATCTCCTCTTGTTGTACAGCCTCCAGATGAATGCTTTGCTGTTCACTTCAAAATGACCTGAGTGATTACTTGAGGGCTGCTGGTTCAAAAGCCCAGGCACAGAGTGAGAATCACACAGCCAAACTCTTAAGAGGAAACTCAAGGAAAGTCACTGTTAACCATTGGCAAAATCTGGGGCTACCTCACTGCTGTGGGTCCAACAGGATCAATCTAACAGGCAAGCCCAGCTGTTCCTTCTAGGCTGCTTTTGTCCAGAGTGCCACATAAGGAGATCAGCTCAGGCTTCATCACCATCCTCCAGCTTTTCATTTCCAAGAGAGCACAAGCTGATGCATCCAAAAAAACAGAGCACGGGTAGCATTTGCTATTGCACAGTATGTGCAATGCACTGCTCAGCACAGTCAGTCGGAGAAGAAAACTTCTTTGTCATGATCAGTGTCCTACCACAGCATGTGGTACTCTGCTGCTGCAACCCTGAGGGGTCAGAAACAGAGGAGTTTGGCTACTGGAATGTGTCTTCTGCACAGTGCTGTGGCAAAACAGGAGCTTGTACACAGCATGTGAGTCTGTGATGTCCTCAGTGCCATCCTCAGTGACTCAGACATCCAAAATAAGACAAACCCACTGCCAAGGACTGGGTTAAAACAAGATAAAGCAATCTTCAGGAGTGTGGTCCTAGCTGACTAGAAAGATAGTTTTACCATACACAAGAATAATTCAAGAGAGTCTGTGAAATCACTGGCCAGGATAAGCATTTGCAAAGATATCTGTATACAAACTCCTAGGCAGGAGCCAACCCGACCTAGATTTATTTACTGAAAGTTAAAAAAATTTTAAGCCATAACCAATGGTGGTAAAGCAGACCCCTTCAGAAGGTCATCATTCCATTTACATTTGCACAAGTGTAGTCTTATGTTACCTGCTGAGGGCACCACATCTGCTATCCTGGGCTGGATAGATAGCCTTCTTCCAAGTAACTGACTTCAGGTTAGCAAGCCCCAGCATCAGGAGCTATATTTCCCAGAGAATACCGGAAAGCTTCACAAGGACAGTGAAAACCATTCTCATGGGTAGCCTAAAATTAAATGCTGTATACTTAGTATCCCAGCCAAACTCAAGCCATGGAAAGTACAGAAGCCTTCCCTAGTCAAATTGGCCACTCTTCAATGAGCAAAGGCAAAAGTTAACAGCTCACCAGACTTCGAAATGTGCATGCCATGTCTAGCTGGGGTTTTCGGGATGCTCTATGGGGGCTGCCCTCTTGGAAGTGCCCAGTTTGCTGGCCCATGTCCCCTTATAGCCAATCCAGCTGCATGGATGTCCTTGGGGATCATTCTGAACTGCAGGGCAGGCAGTACCTTGAGGTAAAACAGCTCCCAGGCCGGTGAAGAGCCGGGTGGAGCTGTTGTCCTCACCCATCACAGCACCAGGAGTCAATGTGAAGCACACAGTGGTGGTGGTCAGCAGAGATCCTAGTCCCCACTGGCAGCAGCCATGGCAGCTCAGCTCAGGCAGAGGGGTGAAAAATACACAGGAGGCACCATATAATTTTACCTTGACTCATGGAGCAGTGTGTGGGTCCCACTAGAGCTGGATGGAGTGCTTTCTGAGGTTTTGGGGTAAATGGGGTCTCCTGGGGGTCAGAGCCTTTGTTTTCCCACTCCATCTTCCTCTGCTGCTTGTTCTGACTCAATGCAGCTACAGAAAGCCCAATATTTCCCCCATGCATTCCAAAGCCCTTACATTTCTCTCAAGTTAGATTTTGCCAGTTTGCCTTTCAGCTGTGCAATCAAAGAAGCTTGTATTTAAGGTGAAAAATGAAAGCACTCACTCTTCCTGTCACCATGCCCCCATCCAGAACAGACTAGTCTATCCTTCTGTCATTTTTCCTTTCTAATTCATACTATCATCAATTTATTTCTTGACACAGTCATTTCTAGTGCCTACTTGTTCTCTAATCTTTCCACAGAATCCCACAGAGAAATTGAATCTAATCCTAATTGAGAGGCTCCAAGCCCTGCCCTTGCATTATGCCATGCCAGCACTGGCAGACATGGCACTGCAATGGTGCAGCCAAACGCTCCCAACCAGCGCACAAGGACCACATCTGCGTGTGTGCGGAGACACTGCATTAAACAGAACCCACAGTGAGCAGGACTGAGCCAAATGCTACAAGCCAGCACAAAACTGAATCGTTTTTCTTCATTAGACAGTGTTGCTGTTATCTGCCCTTAGCATGCACATGTTGAGCTGATCCTCTGCCGGTGTGCACCAGTATGTGCTGACAGTAACGGCCTGAGCCCTAGACATGCACGTGCTCATGCATGTGCCTCCTCCCTGCCCTGTGCTGCTTGCAGGTCGTTTGCAGGACAATGTGGGAAAAAAAGAAAGGAAAAAGATGTTCCTTCCCTCACCTCTTTGGCTGGCTTCGAGATGGAGACACCTACTTCAGGCACTAAGCCAGATCACACAAGTGGCCAGGGTTTATGTCCTCTTCCCAGCACATTCCTCCAGGAACTTGGGGCCCGTCCTCACTCTTGTTGCAGTCAAGAGACTGAGTCATCCCCCACAGCCAAGTCCATCATGTCTCTGGCACCAAGAGAGGTGTGGGTGCCACCAGGGCTGATGCAGGATGCAAGAGTATGAAGATGCTGCAAAGCTGCAGCAGATACCTGACTTCTTCTGCCCCTGCTTCTTTTGACCATTCTGGAGGACCACGGCTTGATTGTCTGCTCTTTCCCAAGAGCCATGGGGCACAGCATTTGGGACTGCCCCAGAGAGGAGAGAGCACAGTCCCCCATCTGCACTGGTTTCACAATAGCTGGGGCAGAAGAGGATTAGTGCCTGGTGCAGAGGAGTGAGAAGCACCAAAGCAAGGGCAGAGCAGACAGCGGGGTAATGGTCAGTAGCTGGTGCTTTGCTGGAGCCAGACAGCCAATTCCCAGTGTCTGCATGCCATGAATACGGTTCTGCCTTCCCCTGAAGACACCACCTCACACCCCTCCCTGCTGCTCCACACATACAGGACAGAGACTGGGGACTAAAAACCAAAGCTTTCTCACCATTCTAATCTCTCTCTCTTTACTCTATCTCAAATATAATTTTTCAATCCAAGTATCCTTTCCTCCTGCCACTTGCAAATCATGGCATCTCTCCTTTTAGCTCCTCTTTAACAGGTCTCAGCCTTGGGTGATTGCTGTGCTGCAATTCTTTCTTGCCAGCACAGGGAATTAATTGAACATAGGTGCTGCTAAGTGCTTACAGTATTACACTTTCATCTTAGTGAAAGGAGCAGGACTTTGTAAAACAAACTGTGTCAGGCAATGTACGAGTCCTGATTAATTTTGTCAAGGCTTCTGCTCTGAGGCTGATACTGCCAGAGCTTGTTCTCAGGAGAGAATTACTAAATGCACTCACGTATACTCCTGAGAGGAGTGGAAGCATCCTGGATATAGTTCAAATTAACCTATTCTCCACTGTGTGCGCCCAGGCTCATCACACAGCACCTTCTGGGTGTGCAGGGAGACTTGGGGCAGGTTTTAAAGGCTCTGCCACAGACTTCTACTTGACCTAAACTACCAGTGGGATTAGCAGGCACTAGGGAGAAGGGATTGCAGGATCAGGCTGGCAGTGACAAAGGTAGAGCAGTGGATAAGAGGGATCTCTGCAAGGCACAAGCGACATCTGACCCATAGACTGTGGCTGATAGCAGACACATTCTTGATGAGATCAAACCACTGTACTTGGACCTACCAGTGGTCAGACAAGGGGATTCCCTCTCAACGAAACTCCAGTCCCCCCCAGTTCTGTGACCAGACTGAACTGAAATTGTAAGTTCATCTTTAGGACTTGCTGCAGAACAAAAATTCCCATCTCTTTTTTTT
>VZTD01005874.1:132361-241232 GCA_013397725.1 Rhagologus leucostigma
TTTTTTTCTGAAAATGCTGAAACAAAGTACAATGAAGAGGACAAAAATAAGGAAGCCAGTATTATATATTTAAACATTTTCCAACAGCAAAAAAAAAGAGAAAAGAAATAATCAGCATCAACATTATAGCATGAAACACTTCAATCTCAAGAAAGCTGAAGTGTCTGAAATATGATAGCCTCTGATTCTTTTTGCCCTTGCCTCATTTAAACACATGTTCACAGCATGCTGCTGAGTAAATATGGCTGAAGAAATCCTCACTAGCCTGAAAACAAGCTTTGCTGTGAGGAGCATGCTATCCCCACAACTGCTCATATGCTGAAGATGAGTCAGAATTTGCCCCAAAATGCATGATCCAAAAAGGAAACAAGAAAAAGAAGATGAATGCAGAAAAAAGGGAATGGCACAGGTTAAAGGTTCTGGCAGCAAGCGGTTGTAGCCTCTGCTTTAAAGTCTTTTGCTGAACCAGACCTACCCATCTCCAGCGTCTTCAGGGCATCACAGGGACCTAATTTGCCCAGCACCCTGGACAGCATGCTTAGAGCTGGTACAGGCCCATCACCTCAAATAAAGAGTTGAGCAGGCCATGGGTGCAACCTGCTGCTGACAGAATTGAAGGGTCACTGCCCACCCCTGTGGGGTGGCACAGAGCTCAGGAATGGCTTTGGGACGGCTCCGGATAGTGTGCATACCCTTCTCATGGAAGTGGATATCCACAGACAGGAACATAGTAAACAGCCCAGGAGCCTCTCCAAAAGCCGTCTTCATGCAGAAGGGCAGGGTGAGGGCTGGGTTATAATTTATTTTTAGTATCATGCCAGTTTCTTCAACAGTTTGGAAGGAAAATTTAAAAAGTCACACAAAACCTGGCTTCCCAGGCCTATCCATGATGCAGAGCATTGCTGAAACAGCTCTCCTGATTCAAATGCAGTTGCAAAATGAGAAATGAAGAAAGCATGGTGTGTGCTCTTGCCTCTGGCAAAAGCATCTTCCCCATGCTGCTCAACCAAAAATCTGCCAGCGCCGCTGGCTGTGGCCATGGAAACAGTGGGTTTGAACACGGGGACTCCCCTGGCTTTGTGCAGCTATGCCCATCCATATTAGCTGTAGATCTGTCTGTTGATTTATGATGGAAGCACTAACAAACCCTTAAATGTGGCACAGCAAATAACAGCATTATACCAGCACCATGGCATGAGACGCAGAGGCTGTCTATTGCTCCCGAAGGATTTGTTTAAGGACAAGAACCATGATGAATACAGCCTGGGTGGTTCAATTATATGGGGACTCAATTACTTAAAACAAAGAAACTGGATGAAAAAAGTACGACAAAAATTCAAAATTATTTCGCTGCTGGAGGTCACATATAACAGCCCTGTCATCCATAAATCTGGAAATCTCTAAGGCATGCTACTCCTGTGTTGAGAGATGACAATTAATTGGTATTTTACTTACCTCATCCATGCAAATTATGCAGGGAAAAATTCTAATTACTGCATGCTACATGTATATAAGGTCAAAGTGGGCCAGCTTTTGACAGGGGTGTAAAATGGATTATGTTTATCCTTCACATGAGGGCCATGATCCTGCAGGAATTACAGGGCTTCTGTCTCCCATTGCTCATAGGGACCATGCTGGCATCAGTGAGGCTGCACCAGTGGTCTCTTGCTGAGGAGGGATGGAGTAGGCATACACACAACTGGGGAGCAGACACAACACTAGATCAGGAAGAAGTGCAAAGCACATGCACACACAAGCAGCAATGACACGGGAAGCAGTGGAGCTTACCATTGGCTGTAAGCAAACTGGCACCACAAGTTTTGTCTGAACACGACCCCTTACCCTGAAAAAAATGGTGATCCTGCTTTCCGGCAGTCTCTGGAAGGATTTTATCAGAAGCAGGAAGACAAGATGTTTGGGCCAGAGCAAGTGAACCAAGAGCAATTGTGCACCCCAGTGGAGACCTGCATTCTGGGTCTAAGCATGGGACAAGCTGGGACGCACATTCTGCCCACCCCAGAGCTGGACAAACACTTCACATCCTGCACTGATCTCTCAAGACAGGGTCAACCACTTACCTAGGAGTCCAGGGTTGGGAAACCTCCAGGAGTCGTTGTATGTCGAATATTGTGGGTGGCTGTATGGGGTCCCAGAAAACTCGCTCCCTAAGTTAAAGACACAAAGACAGAATAAAAGGTCATTTGATTTGAGATGACAGTTAGAATTCTGGGGTAAATGGGCTCTCCAGTGTGTGCTGTGCTCCACTGACAGCCACAGTAAAAGCACTCCTGGACATTCTGCCTTGAAAAAGGGAAATATGGGTAGGCAAATTATTAAGTAAATGGGTGCAGCCATTTTCTATGTGTATTTTTCGTGCTGCAGTCCAGGCCTCCTGAACTTGCTGCAGAAGCAAGGAAACAAGGACGGATGGAGAAGCCTCTGGGACACACTGATGGGGCTGGACTTTGCCTCTCCAGCCCTACAGGACTCAGGGTGAGAAACAAAATACAAGCATAGGGCTGTTCAGATACAGTCTCTGCTGCAGGAGAAGATGAACCAGCCAATTCCTAGATATTGGATACCCTTAATGGAGAACATGGTCATGGTCCCAGATATTTGTCCAACACTGTAACCCAAGGAGTGGGATGTTTACATCAGTTTCACACGGATTTGAACCCTCCAGACAAAGGCACAAAAAAGGCTTGAAAAATTACAGCTATTTATCTCCTCATCAGTTCCTGCTCTTCCCATGTTTGTTCTCTTCACATGTCACCTGCTTCATACTTCAGCTGCAAGCTCTTCAGAACAGAGCCTTGCACCATGGGGCTCTGACCTGGGCCACTCTACCACACAAATACCAACACTGCTGCTGTTTTATTAGAAAATGTTCCTCGAATTACAGCTTTCCTCCTCTCTCTCTTTCTTCTTCCTTCCCTTCTCCCTCTTCCACACACAAATACATACACCCACAGCACAGCACAGCACATCACAGCAGCAGAAAGGGTATGTTTCCTAAGGCAAGAGGTGAGGGCTGACAGGCCACAGCAGATGCCTGCCATGACCTTTGCCTGCTTTGGTCCTTGGCATTGGCATAGCCACAACCCCAGACCCAGGAGCTGCCATAACCCCAGCTAAGCAGTGGACCCCTGACACCATGTCCTGAGCATCTCAGCCTCAGCACCCCATCCCATACCTAACCACAGACCTAACCTGGAGACCACATCTGGGTCCCCTGGCCAGTGAGTGGCCGTGGTTTAGGCCAGCTGCTGGCACACTGGCCCCAGGGAAGAGGGAATGATGCTCTGGTCACCAAAACATAGCATCAGGTCCAGGATGGCTTGATCTCCACATGATTCTGCTTCAGTGAAAACAAGCTGCCTCTCCACCTGCATCACAAGATGAACAGACTAAATGTGCTGACAGCAGGACCAGCCCATCACTAGTCTGCTACAGGAAGTCTCTCTTAGCATCCCTTCCTCATTTCTTTTCTGCAGCCCTTCAGACCCATGGGACTGCACTTACCAGGATCAACCTACTCTCTCTCCCCAGCACAGCTTCCACAGAGAGAAGGTTCAAAGTCTGCAGCAGCAAGCACTTCCACACTCAGCACACCTCGCTGTGCCAACCACAATTCTTTACAAGCACAGAGTGGGTTTTTCTTATTGCCTCTGAGCAATGGCATTAATGCACCATGAGCCAGGAAAAATGGAGCTGTTTCAAACCTTTCTTCTCAGGGAAGTACACAGTACCTACAATTCTTTTCTGCTCCTGTCCCTGTGGATGATAGATGAGTTCAGTGCCTGAAGGCTACCTCTGTCAGAGGGCTCATTCTAAAAAGAGTAAGGCACAGCAAAGTTGACAATGCACAAAGAGATGTTAGGAGCCACTCAACATACTGCAGCCACTGGCAAGAGCATCCCCATTGCCTTCTGCCAGTCAGGAATCCATCTCTTTCCTGCATGACACAGCAGCTTCTCTGGTCCTTTCTGCCTCTGCATTACCACAGTTGAGGCTGTTGTCTCACCCAGAGTCCTCCCTGATTGTTCTCTGCTTCTATAGCCCCTTGGATTCCAGCTCATCTCTGGACCAGCTCTGCGTTTCTGGCGTTTGCCCAAGCCTGCAAAGCACACAAGCAGCAGTGTGTCTGGGAACTTCACTTGTGAGAGGCACGATGTTTCCCAGTCCTGAAACATCATGCTCAGATTCTCCTGCCAGTGTGGCACACAGAAATTCTTTCATCCTGTGGGTGCCTCTTCTACAGGAAGGCTATCATACACCACCTTCCCCAGGGGTTGCATTTCTTCCTCACCACAAGGAAGTGAGATTTTCAGATATTTAACCCTGGTTTAATTGCACAAAACAGCTGTGCTGTCGACTGACATGACACACAAAAGCAGATGGGAGCAAGTCTTGCTGCTACTTCCTCCTTAAGAGCTGTGCAGTGCGTGGACACAGGGACAGAGTGGACAGGACAGCAGGACAGACCTAGATCCCTGTTGTGGGCTGTTTGCATGGAGTGCACAGAAGAGCTTGCCCTGTCCTTCGTGCACCGAGAACACCCCAGGCTTGAAATAAAGCTCACAGTGAGCTGTCGCATGCCTGCAAGAGCTGCATCCGAAGAGGGAGCATTCTCCCCTTGGACAACACCTCATTTTCAGCTGTTCCACCACCCTCCTTCTCTCCCTTGATCCCTTCCTCCCTCCTTCCATCCCTCTCTCCCTCCCCTCTCCTATTTTCCTGGAGCTGCACAGACCCAGTCCATTCCATGCTGATGCTGTGCACACCATGGAGTGGGCAGCAGTGCTTTCCAAACGTTTATCAGTGCTGCAGCAGGGCTGTGGGTGGGAATGGGCTGACATTTCATTGTTTCATCCTTTCCTGTCTTGCCCTCCTCCCCCACCATCCCCACTGCCCTCCTCCCCACACTCACACATAGACACACATCGTGGACCCTCTCTGGGGGATGCTCCAGTGCCTGTCAGGCTGAGGCTTCCAATTCTCTGTTTTTTATGCCTCAGTGGTCAGGGTGTCAAGCTCCTGCAGTACAGACCAGCCAGAAGCTCGAGGAGTCACTGAGCACCATCAGCTCAGTGACAGTATTGCTTGCTTCTTAACATACTCTGCATATCCATCAGCCTTGCCGGGGGAAGGGGGGGGGGAAGGGGGGCAGAGAGAGAGAGAGAGAGAGGGGGAAGGAGGGCAAGAAGGAAAATGAGAGGAAAAAGAAACATGAAAGAAGGGAGGGGAAAAGGAGAAGTGGGGGAGAAAATCTCAAGACCTGTTATTACCACCACAGGACTTGGGCAGACAAATGGTACAGTCATAAGTGAAACTAAGCTAGATGAATGAACACTGCATGACTGCCTCACAAATTCCACCAGCTATTCCAAGGCCCATCAGCTACACTTCTTGACAGCACTTCTTAGCAGACAGCCCTCGCCCCATTCAAAAACAAACACTACAGATCAGCCATCCAAGGACACACACGCGCAGCATGTAGCACACACGAGCACAGTGACTGCCCGCAGCATGAGGAAAGGGTGGGAATCAGACACATCCCTCCTCCATGTGAAATGGCAAGCCTCCACCTCAGTAGTTCTCACCTCGCTGAAACACAAAGACACAAAACAAAGGATTCCTACCAGAGTTAGCTCACCTCTTTGCCACAAACCTGACTCTACACTCCACATAAGGCTGTAGCCCAAAAGGGTCAGACCCTTCCATCATCCCCCACAAGCAGAGGTAACGAGGGGAAAGAACAAAGACTGATTCCCAATAACACTGCTGCTATAAGCCAGTGGCAAGCCCTGGGAGACGCATTCCACCCTGAGACGGTGGGACAGGGATAGTCTGATGGTGGTGGATGGACCATCTGCTGCTGCAAAACAGTACTGTCCACTCTGCAGCATTTTTTGTCTGGGGACTATCAACTCACATTTACCAGTCTTCTTGGTTTTAAGGTAAGCTTTCTGAAAGTTTTCTTTCTGATTTGCAGATAAACTGAAAAGCATGAGTGTAAAAATCTCAAGAACGAAGACATGAATGAAGAAATATCACAATGTTTTCCACACTGCTGTGGCTTTAGAGAACTGCTGCTGCAGGGAATGGGAAGGACGCAGGCATATCCACGCACCAGTACTGGGCACGGGGCAGGAGGGTAATGGAAAACTTCCTGCCCTGCAGAAAGCCAGAAGGATGGGCAGATGCTCAAAGCAGGGCTGGCTCTGACAGAGGTCATGTTCAGCCAAGGTGTGGAAACTTCTCAAGATGGAAAAAGCCTGACCACTGTCACAGCACTATACCATTCAACATGCAGAGTACCTGGCTGCAGCCTCATGAAGCACAGCAGTCATGAATCTTGGGACTGTACGACAACACCAGCAGAAAACAGCAGACTAGTCAAACATTATTGTCCAGCTGCTGGTACTTTTGGACTGAATTTTGGAGAATTTGAGCAAATAATCTGCAGAGGAGTTTCATATAGCACTTCCAAGTATAACACTGAAGTCTCAAAAGACCTCATGAATCAGACGCTCCAGAGCCAGTGCAGCTCAACAAGAGTGCAGGAGGTTAGGATTTTTCCTTTTTTTCTTCTTTCTCTCAGGGAATTTCTCCCATTTGTTGCCTCAGAGATGGTAACGATGATACTTAAGGGACAAAAGATGTGGCTGGGAGGAGGAGGAGGGGGAAGGGTGCAGTTTGCCACCATCTGTTTCGAGATTTTGGCTGGGAGTGAGGGGCTGGGCTCTGCCCTAGCTCACTCTCCCACTCTGGGGATCGGAGGGGGAACGGTCGTGGTCTTGGTGCCGGGCTGCTGGTGCGGGGAGAATTTGCCGCCACTGCGGAGTTCTGTCCTTCACTGCTTCTCCTTACCTTCGGTGAGCCTTTGCCCATAAGAGCGGCCGTTGAACTGGGACCTTTTCAACACCCGATCTCACTAAAAAGGATCCTCACCATCTCCTCGGGTGCCTCACGGGAAAACCTGGGACCCCGACCCCCTCCCCCATCCAGAGGGAGCATCTCCCGGCTGCTTGCGGGAGCCCGGCTGCCACTGGCCAGCCGTGCTGTTTTCTGCTGCTGCTCCGGACTTTTTGCTACACTTTAACCCAACACCCAGTGTCCACCCAGCCCCGCGTGGCTCGTGGCACGGCTTCGGAGTTTTTGCTACGCTTTGTTTGCGTGCTCGCCTCTGCCATTCCAACCTGCTGCTCTGAGGTTCCTGCTATAGTCCATTTCGCGACCCGGAGTGGCACTGAGAACGGCTGCTTCCTGTGAGTTTGCCAAAGAAGCCCCCGCTCTCTGTCTCCTGCTGGCTCAGTTTTTTTGCTGAGTTTCCTTGGACACCAGGCTTTTGCACAAGCATTTGGGACAGGGAGAAGCCGTCGGGAACATAGGGGTAGATGGTTGTTATCCATGTGATGGTTACTATTAATACAACGTGCAGGTGATGCAATATGCCTTACTCCCTGCCACTGCCATGTAACAGCTCCCAGCTGTCACCCAGCAGGGAGACTGACCATGCAGCTGTGCCATTCCTCCTGCCAGGGCTGTTGCAGCCACTGGTTTCTCCACCAGTCTCCACTGCTGGGCCTTTTTGTTAACCAAGCTCTGCATTTAGGACGTGTTACTCAGCCCTTCCATTTGGCAGGCAATTAAAACAAATCAGGAGAAATGGTATTCAATAAACACAACTTCGTAACAGACGAGAACAGAAGGTTGGGGGACAAAACGCAGTTAGGCCAGAACAGCAACATCTTCAACACTCCTTCTGGAGTTTTTGGTTAAGTTTAAAAACAGTCATCTGCTGTATTTGTCTCTAGGTTGGTTTCTTGCAGACAAACCCATCTCCCTGATAGTTCAACCTCCTGGTGCCTCTACGTTTCCCTTCTGCTGAGGGATCTTACTGTAACTTTTTAAAATTAACATTCTCATGACTTTTATTTGTTTTCTATCGTTTTATTTTGAGGAAGTAATCACATGGATCATAAATTTCTTCAGTGAATTCCAATAACAATCATTACCCTGGTAAGCAAAGACATGCTTGACTGCATGGGGAGCAGGGATAAGCACTGCGCTGAGCCACGTATTCACACCCACACATCACCGGCTGACTCTGTGAGGCAGCAGCTATCCAAACACAGCCTGGAAATCTGTTACATCAAAGTTTTGCCTGTCGCAGGGCCAGCCATTGCCTGAGCTGGAGGATATAAATCAAAGCAGAAGCTTCTCCTCACCCTGGGCCAACACCATCCCAGAGACAGTTTCATGATCCAGCAGCTCAGGCAACACCACACATAAAGTCAGAGGGACAAACAACTGTGGGGGACCCTGAAGAGCAGGAAAAGGGTCTGGGCTCTCAGCAGAGAACAACAGCATCGTTTTCCCTCAGTAAAATGAACTTTCCTCTCCACACCAAGCCATTGCAGTGGCTTAGGGGGAGAGAGAATGAAGTCTCTAGTCCTGTCTGGGAAGCTGCTACCTCCGAAGCTCACAGGACTCATTCCCTTAGAAGTTTTCTCCGTGAACAGGAGAGCTGGGAAAAACTTTTCAGCTGATAGTCCACATCACATGAAAAAAATGTTGTTTCACGTCACTAACATATTTTTGAAAATTTGTGACAATTCAGACAAAATTCTTCAGTGAGAGTCATGGATTTTGTTTTGGTTTGGTTTTTTTTTTTTTTTTTTAATCCTTTGTTTTCCAAACAAATCTTTTTTCTTTTAAATTCAGAGAAATACTAAGTTTCCAAATTGAGTTCAGTAAGGATAAAAAAAAAAATTTATCCAAAAATCTCAATGGTAAACTAACTACCTTTGAAAAGGAGGAAGAACTGTACCCTTGAAGAGAAGTCCACAGTAATTTTTATCGTTGGTTTTTGTTTGAATTGAATCTTGGACTTTCTTCTAATTTAACGTTCATTAGCAAACAGCAGGATCAGAGATATACGTTTCTCTAATCTAAAAATATCAGCTGCATGTAACCTGGGGGAGTGGCAACCTGGCACATGCCACAGGCTAACCACCACTCATCTGCCAGGTCTTCTCCTGGTCCTTCACCTGCTCTTTCTGCAGAAGTCCCACAGGAAGAAGGAAGTGGATCACTCTGCTTTCTCCTCTGCAGACCAAGCACACTTGGCTGGTAACTTGCCTGCTCTAGACAGAGCAGTCTACATGCTACAAAAATCAGAAGTGCCAAAAAATGGGGAAAATTACCAAACTACAGCTGTACTGTAACAAAGCAGGTATTTCAGAAACAGTGTCCCCCCTGGGAAGAAGCTGAGCAGGAAAATACACTGCATCTAGCAAAAGCCTTCCGTGATCTACCCAGTTTGTCTCAATAAAGATACTCAGGGTGATAACCAACTAATATCCAGGACAAGTTGGTGGGATTCATAGATGAATCTTTGAAGGGTAGGCTTGGGGAATTTTCTCCAGATTGTGTTACCAGAAACTATGCCAGGATGAGTGACACGTCCAACATGTGGCAATGCATGCTGCAGCCAGATCTCCATGGAAAGATCTGGCAGCCTGGGAGGGCAATACACCCCTTTCAGGTCTTGATGCCTGTCTTGCACCCACTCCTGCAAGCAATGCATATGCCACCCCAAAGAGACGTATCTTCACTCTGAGCAGAGTGACACATGATGGCAGCCCCCTGAGCTCACATGGTTCTGGGGCTGGCATGGGTTGTGGTGGGAAGAAGCTTTAGTAGAAAAGAAATGTTTCCCAACAGGGCTGAAAAATGCCATTTTGGAAAACTTCTTCAGTGGGCAGTTTCAAAAAAGGAAGCTGCTTTTCAACACGCCTGAGGTCCACTGCATCAAAATGGGAAGCTGCTCTCCTTAGTGATCCTGCACTTACCTGGCATTGTATCCAGCAATCTATCTATTCTCACAGGAAAGAAGTGAAGAAAACATTAATAAATGGAAAAGTGGAAATGTTTTCCATACAATTAGTATCCTACCCCCAGCCTTTTTCTTTTTCTGAAGATGGAATTGAAAATAACTGATTTCAGCAAAAGAACAGGCCTCACAAATGTTTTTCAAGTAAAACTTCTTACACAGAACAAAACCTTCACTTGTTGATCTTAAATGAAAAAAAACCCAGCAAACAAGTCCTTAGAGCACTAAGCCTTTAACCCATGTTCTTTAAACATAACGTGACAAATCTCTGTCAAAAATTTCCTCCACCTTTAGCCAAGACAGAGTGTCTGGAGCTATGATGTTCTGCAACCGTCATGCCAACCCTGAGACATTGGCATTCACAGGATCCTAGGTAGTGCCACTAATCTGAATTATTAATTAGACAGCATTCTGCCTGTAGGAAGAACTCCCAGAAAATGTGGCAATAACTGTTAATTACAGGGACCAGTGGTACAAGCCAGACTCTGCTTTGGCCACTGAGCACCTGCAACACCTTCCTTGAACAAACCTGAACAAACAGAGGAATACCTTTTGTTTGTTAGAACTGTTTTCTCTCCTAAAAGCAGGAGGAATAACCCACTTTTTTCCCCCAAGAAGCTACAATATATACATTTATGTAAATAAATACACAAAACTATACAGTTCGTATTCATTTACCTACAGACACCATCATAGCAATCTAGCTGGACACCACCTGGATGAATGCTGGGGGCAAAATCCAGGGTCTGTTCCCACAGAAGGTGGGGTGTCGCATACAGAGCCACTGGCAAGGGGACCAGGGAGTCTTCTCTTGGCATGTCAGGGACTGCAGCACCAACGGTGCATGTACAGAAACACACCCCACGGATAAGGACACACAAACACACACACTAACAAAGACCTGCCAACATGGACATATGTGCTCCTTACACGTGCAGGCCTGTAAATCCACTGGCAGATCTGCTGTAAGTGGATCAATAGATCACTTACAATCATCTATACACTCTCACCTCATACACTCACACTCACCAAAAGCACATCCAGTCCATGTCTGTCCCATCTTGCAGTCATTGATTAACCCTTCAGTGAGTGGCTGAGGTGCAGCTATCCCCTGAATTTTCACACATGTGATTTCAAAATGAAATTAACCCCTACTTTGGCTAATTGTTCCTGCACATCACCCAAGGAGAAGTTTATCACAGTTGTGCTTGGAAGGCACTTGGTCACATTCAGAGAGCATCTCTCCAAAGTTCCCAGTCCCATCAAGATTGCCAATTAACTTCTAATGAAGGTTGTGTATAATTCTGTGATCACACAGATTGGCCAGTCTTTCTCCCTTATTTTATCTTTACATTAGCTAGCACTGGTCAAAGATGTAGTATTTTAACAGTTCTGAGTGGGCTGTCATATTTTAAGAAAACAGTAACATGCAGATTTTTGTAACACTACCGCATTTCCCAGAAGCTACAAGGCACAGAAATCCCATCAATGACTAATGAGTTGTGGGTTAAGGTGGACGTACCTTGCTGAGAAGTCACTGTAGTATTCTCGACCCGTGCTGCCTGCCATAAAATTTTAATGCTGCTTCTGACATATTTATGAAATACCTCACCTAGTCTTTGCAGGATGACAAAAAGATTTACATCTACAATTACTGCAAGCACATAGGTTTTAGCTATGCACTTTAAACTTTTGTACACAAAGGTATTTAACTTTAATACAACAAAGGTAGGTGGTGCCACAGAGCAACCATATTGGAACTGCATTAGAAGAGACTTATTTCTCTGTACTGGAGGACAATTGCCCAACTCATCTGCATATAAGATGGCATTGTAATTAATGACAATGAGGGGTTTGCCCCTTCCCCCTCTCAGCTGCCCCTGTAGAGTCATCTCCCCTCTTCACCAGCCACTGGCATGCAGACTCTTGGATCCCAGGTGGACCCAGCAGCAAGAAGCTGCACTGCCAACAGTGATATCAAGATCAGCAAGCCACACTTGGCCATGCACAGAGCCTCAGTACCAGTGCTGCCAGATATGGGGCTGGGAACACACTGCTTCTCTGTCCAGTTGCTGCAGCTGCTCATACCAGACTGTCTCTCCCTAAGCCTGGTATGTGGGACTGCTGCAACCCTCTCAAAGCCCCATTGCATCCTGTATGCAGTACAGGTGAGTGGCAAAAGGTGGATAAGGGACACGGAGAGAATGCAGGGCATCGAGTAGATAAGAGGACAGGGACAGGGTAGATGAGGGTCACAGAGCAGACAAGAGACATGTGGCAGATGAGCGGCAGACAAGGCGGACAAGGGTCGTGGAGTGGACAAGCAGCACAGGGGATGCATCCACACAGAACGTCACTCCATGCCTATATGCCTAGGCACTCCAGACCTGTGCATGAGTAGCCCCAGAGCACATCAAGGCAGGCACCATTTCACCTTCTTTGCTCCAGACTGACCAGCTTGGTAGCGCAGATGGGATGAAAGGGCAAACAACTGACTAACAGAAAATA
Source organism: Rhagologus leucostigma (assembly GCA_013397725.1). Taxonomy (NCBI): domain Eukaryota; kingdom Metazoa; phylum Chordata; class Aves; order Passeriformes; genus Rhagologus; species Rhagologus leucostigma. The sequence goes on from VZTD01005874.1 coordinate 144,771, forward strand.
AGTTTTGCAATATGGTTTCTACCCAAATCGGTGTAAAAGGTCACAAGAAGTATCTTGTGGGATTAAAATCTCTGAACGAGGCAGCAGAAATATTTCACTTGGCTCAGGTAAAAACATTCCACCCCATGCTTCATCCTGACTTGAGCCTTTTCTATAATTTCAGCCTTTATAATGACACTGCAATGTGTGGTTACTTCCAGAAATTACACAAATAATACTAGCTCATAGCAGAGGAAGATATAATGTTACAAGCCATAGTAACATAGACTGCAAATATTACAAAGCCTGGAAATTAAGCATTTTGGTAACTTGATAAATAGACGTTGCTGCTGACATGGAGACTGTCCTCAATTATATTCCAGTGCAGGTGTGGGAACATGGGCAGGAAGCATCTGCATGACTGAGGGTGCATTCTCCCACATCAGCACAGCCTCAGGCATTACTCTGGTGCCCCAGTCCTCGGTGACTGTGTCAGACCCCATCATGGACTGGCCATGGTTCACCTGGAACTGGGACAGCAGCTCCCGGAGAGGGCTAGGTCCTGCCCTTTCTGCCAAGGTGGCAGCACCTCTGATGGATGGAAAAGTCTCTTGTGCTCACCCTCTGCATGGATGAGCTCTGCCAGCTGAGCCACACAAAATCTCGGCATCTCAGCTATTCTGAAAGGCCAGGTTTCCAGCTGGACTGCAGGCTTCATCCACCCCTAGACTGGGGCTTTAGCACACTAGCAGGGCCTGCTTTCCCCACTCTGTCATTGTGGGGAGCTTGCGCAAGTTCTGAAATGCAGACACGTGCCCAGAAGAGATGATGTCAGGTTTTCTTTCTGACACCAGAGACAATGCAAATGAATGCCTGAGTGACAAAAGACAGATAACTTCTCACTTAATTTCCACCACACTGCTTTGGTTCTACACCACATCCACACTACAATAACCCTTTAAATGCAGAATACAGTCTTGTCAGCCAATCTCAGGTCTCTGGGAATGTGGCAGCTCATGCCACAACAGATGGGACATTTTGCTGGCAAATGCTTTGTAGCCCAAGCCATTTCCAAACAATGTCTGCAGCTGCTTAGCCTGCCTTGATCTGTCTGAATCAGCCAAATATGGTGCCGAGGAAGAGAAGACATAGGTGGAGAAGGGATTACAGATAGGGAGTCTCCTCCTACAAAAAGCAAGCTGATGCTTGAGGACATCATGGCTTGTCATGGCAAATGCCCCAGGGGACCCATGGCTCCCAACAGCCCAGGCACACCTCACCAGGACCAGGCTCCTCATTAACTCCTGGCATTATGTTTCCTGACTTCAGTAAATGTGCAAGAATCAAAGACAAACTAGCCTGAGCTGAGTTAGTTCCTTCATCCTGAAGAAGGCTGGTAGGAGAAAAAGATGGGGCAGCACCAACATCCTGTGCCCACACCTTTAACAGACAAAGCAAGCAGACCTTCTCCCACCTGGGCACTGCTTGTTCCACCATGCAGTCTGAGCACACCTCTCCACCTGAGTAAAACATCCATGTTCACCCAGCAGTTACTTGTGACAAAATGTTGGTGGAGTAAAGCACCCAAGACAGACAGGATTTAATGCATCTGCTATGGAAGGACATCAAGTCAGTACAAGAGTGCTGCTTTTAGTCCTTTTATGTAGGAATTGAGGAGGTGACATTTAAATTTCCCAGCTTACTCTACAGTCAGTGCAGAGCCTACTGTCATAAGAGACAGATGACTTATTCTCAGTTGAAGTGCCCCAGTGCCATATTTGCTGACAGAAACAAGTGAACACATACTTCTTTCTGGAGACTTCTTACTTCCCCATGCAGACTGTCCCTCTTCTCCTGGCCCGGAACATGCACCCCATGAGTAGGAGAAGCATCCTCGGACTCTCAGCTCCTGCATCCCCTGTCCAGGGGTTCACACCTGCCTCACACAGCTGATCACACAATAGTTTTCCAACACAAACACTGCTTCCTACAGATGGACAGCCTCTGCTTTAAACTATGTTTTCAGAGGAAATTTCTGCTGTGGAAAAAGGGCAGTCCTTGGAGCACCTTCCTTCATTTTTACTACAGTATGTCATTTTGATTAAAAGTTCAAACTTAATTTTGCTTTCTTTCTGTTACCCTGCTTTATTTCTTTTGCACTGATCACATTACATTGAATTGTACTGCACGGCAATCTATGAACTGTCTAAGCATTTTCACTTGTTTTGAAAAGTCTCAAGGAGTTCCAGAAACTCCTGGAAAGAGAATACTCTATTATCAAAGATTTCATTTCAATTTGTGCCATAGGCATCAGTTCTGAGAACTGGAGTTTACCCCAGGGCAGATGTCCTATGTTCAAACAGTCCTAACTGCAAGCAAACCCCCTCCAGCAACAATCATGAAGAAGTCAAACCTCCCGTCTCAGAAAATAAGTCCAGCAAGTAGCAAAAAGACTGAATTAATAAACAACAGCCTGCAGGAGAGTGGCTGCAAAGTCCCACAAAACCTCTACAGGGGCCATCCTCCCATGGCAGGCAGGAGTGCTCAGGGAGCTGGGGGTTCTTGGGTTCAGGATTTCGTCTGCAGCATTCCCTTGGCCACAGAAATGCTGGAAGCAGGAGACATCCATCTCATTGCAGGACAATTTGGAAAGTGCTTCTTGACACCTTGAAGCTGGGCAGACATTGAACCCTTGTCACCCTGAGCCAGGCACATCACTCAGTGCATGCAGAAACCTAGGCTGGGGATGGCACATGAGAAGCCCCCTCTGAGACAAGAGTCTCAGCAAGAGGTGGGCTAGCCAGGGCCTAACGCTCAGGAGGAAAGAAAACGCATCGTGCCAACCCCCACCACATGGAAACACTGGACAGTTGGGCTGTGAGCTCAGATGTGATAGGAACATAGACTACTCTCCCATCACTGTTACCAGCTGCCATGCTGTGTGGTACGGCAGGAAAAGAGCAGCCGTGTCACACTCCTGCTCATGGACACAAGTGGGCCATGAAGTGCTTTCCATTCTGCTTACTATGGGGATCTCAGCATTTGCTCATTGTCAAAACACAATTTGTCCGGAAACTGCCTGATTGATTTTGGTGGCTGGGTCTGGCTGCTCCACACACCCCACACCTAAGGTCGTCTGGGGCCTGAGCCACTGCTGGCAGCCCTGACAGATGCTGGGCACTTCGCAGGGCTCAAAGCTCCGACAACTTGCTGTTCTCAACCATGACACTTTTGTAATCTCCATTTTTTTTAAACTGTGTGCTGACATACCACAAAGGAGACACAAGCATGAAAAACAGAATTCTCAGAAATTATAATCTGTGTTGTGTTTTGTTCTCTCACATGGCTATTTCTCTCCTCTGAGAAACCACACAACATGCAAGGTGGTTGAGTTCAGCCCTGCAAGTACAAGACAGTCCAGGTCAGCTCTAGCTGTTCCTTCATTGCTTACAGGCAATGCCTGTGTGAGGCTCAGAACACTGGGCACTTGAATCATAGAATCACAGAATAACGGAATAGTTTGGGTTGGACAGAACCTTAAAGTTCATGTAGTCTCAACGCCTGCCATGGGACTACACCAGGCACTATACCATTCCACTATCCCAGGTTGCTCCAAGCCCCTCCAACCTGGCCTTGAACACCTCCAGGGATGTGGCAGCCACAGCTTCTCTGGGCAACCTGCGCAATGTCTTACCACTCTCATAGCTCTGCTACACTAATCCAAACCACAACTTTCCAAAATCAGAACTAATGTAGGTCTCACGGCTTTCTAATTACAGTTGTCTTTTCATTATTGTGTTTTCACCAAAGGACAGCTGTCTGTAATGAAGAAACAAGAGCAAACAGGAGTGGACCCATGGAATGCAGAGGATGCAGCAGTGTGCCTCACCCTTGGCATGCCACATCTGGCTGGACACCAAGCTGTCACAGCCAACACATTAGGGGTGCATCACCTGGGCAGCCACTGTCACTGCTTTGAGAGCCAGCAGAACAATGATCTATTAGCAAACCCTCTGTAAGGCTGCTCCTGCCTTTGCAGAGGAGAATGGCAGTTCCCCTGCAGCGTCTACATACAGGGGGAGTGTTCTTACTGCCCAGAGGAGACCCTGGGAGCTGCCTGGGTAGAGGTGAACTCATCCTGCATATGGCAAACTCTGCAAATCAGACCCATGTGCCGGGTCATACACAGCAAATTACTGAGCTTTTAACACATCATCTTTAAATTTCTGGCTCTAGATATTGCGGGGCAGTTTATTGTAGCTGCCAGCACAACGGGTCTCAAAATTACTGTCTTGCAGAGGACAGAAAACTGTTTAGTAACATAACCTCTCCCTAAAAGAAAAGAAACCAACCAGCAACAAAAGACTTACTAAATTCTCACTATTGCTTTTAAAACCACCAATCTTGCTTAAAGGTGGGCAGCACATCCGACCCGTAACACTGAAGGATCATTAACAGCGAACCATTCCCATCTGCCACTAGTGTCTCCCTGTGGGTATCCTGGAGACAGAATAGTGCCATGATTCCCTTCTGGGGATGCAGGACAGAGCCCTCTGCCATCAGCTGCGTGCCTCCCTCTCTATCCTCCCATCTTCAGGGACCATGGGCAGATATGGTGCAGGCAGCATCCCATGACTGCCCACAGCACCATTCTCTGCAGTGATGCTCCATGAGCTTCGTAACCAGAGACAACCCAGGAGTCTTGACTAAGGCTCCAGAAGAAATGAACACAAGCCCTGGTTTCCATCCCTCAATACTACAAAACCCCAGCCTCAACAGTCTTGTCCAAAAGCAGCTTAACTTGAACACTGGTATCTGAACAGAGCACTCCCCTATGCAAAGGGCAGCATCACTCAGCTGCTGGAGCCCCAAACCCTGGCACCATTCTGGGGTGGGGAGGGGACAGTTTTGGCATGGAGGTCTGGCTGGAAGACGTGCTCCAACCCACGGCCCCCAGTGCCACCACTGCTGGCTGACGAGATAGATGGATTTGACTGAAGGTAGCCAAACTGTCACTCAGGAGGTGCCCCCTCGGTACTCTTCTGGCTGGATCTACTGGAGGATGGGCTTGCCTGAGCCCCTCCTGTCAGGGATTTCAAAGGGAACAAGCAGCTGAATGCGTATCTGACAGCTCGGCCGAATTAGGGCTATTTGCATGCTAATTTCTACCGTGCTTAACTCACTGGCAGACCTAGAGAGAGAGGCAGCCTCTGCATGTTTGGAACAATGCTTGACTGATCTAGCTGCGTTAACGAGCAAATTATGGTAATTTTGTTATTACAAATGCATAGAAATTTCCAAAGAGTGGAGCAATACAATATGTTTTCTCTCCTCCTCCTCACTCCTAAATACAGACCTCTTTGTTTATACACACTTCACCTTGCTTACTTATGTTTAGATATGCACAATGTCTTACCTCGACAGGAGGAGGCAGAAATTACGGACAGAGAGGGCCAGCAAAGCAGAGCAGTCTGCCTTTGCCATGCATGGGACACTGGGGACCACATCCTCAGCTGGAGTAAAGAGCAGAGGGCCTAACTGACCCCAGGTGAGGATCGCTCTGTGAGGGGAAGGTGGATCAGTAGATCCAAAGGCTGTAGGCTTTCAAGCATTTCATCTTCCTGTCCTCTTCAGCATAACTTCTAAATCAATTCAGTGAAATAATATCTGACAACATCATATTGAAAACAACATAAATTTTATCTATATTCTGTGCAAGCATGGTAATTACATTCCTGAGAGATGAGAACCAAAATGTTTCTCCAGACTTCCAAGATTCTGGCAGACCCTCATGCAAAATGTACATGAGCAGAGGCTAAACACATACCATTTACCTAACTGCTTCATTATTAATTAAGGGAACCATTTGTCAGCTGATTTGCAATTTGGTATTGCCCTAAGATATTTGCGATGGCACATCACATACTCCATCATATGTGATGACACATACGCCATCATATGTGATGAAACTTCTCTGGGATTTGTCTTCTAAGACTACAGAAGGGTGAGGAGACACTTTTGTGAGCAGGCCCAGACTTGGGGAAAAACACAAAGATTTGCTTAACCAGAGAAGGCCACATGTCAGCAGTTCTGCCCTTTGGTAGCAGGTCTTCTGTCTGTGGCATTGAAGCCTTGGATTTTTTTCTGTGCATCTGCAGGGGCTGTCTTTGGGGTGCATCAGGGGACATCTAGGTTTGGGGTTGAGCTGTGTGAGCTGTCAAAAAGGCACAGGTGCCTATAACACAAGCAGACATACCCATCCTGGCCACAACAGCAGCATGAAGCAGGAGAAGCAGATAGCAAACATTTGGGAAATCACTTCCAAGCTCTGAGGAGATAACTTGCAAACTTTCTGATTCACCAAAGAATTATTAAGGTTTATTCCTCATTTGCTTTAGGTCCATCTAGCATAAAGGGCCAGAATCTCCTTTCACTCTCACTGGCCAGAACAATGTCAGTGTCCAAGTAACCAAGCAGTTCCAGCATTATGTTGTACATTGGAGGAGGACCTGGTTCACTGATGCCCTCTGACATCCCACCTACTCCAATTTGCTTTCTCTGCCCCTGGTTTTAGGCATTTTGTCTCTCAGCTGCTTCTCTTTTATTTCCTAAATATTGTCACAAGATTACAACACGCTGTTGCAAAACTTTGGCAAAGGTAGATCCAGAACAAAAAACCACAAACATATTAAAATAACTACGAATAAAGTCTTCAATGTGCCAGTGGATCCAAATTCCACCAATCCTTACAGACTGGATCCTGGTAGTCCCACCCAACCAAATGTCTGCCTCCTGACCCCTCCATGACATGAGGCTGGCATTCTGGCCCCCTGCAGCCCTTGCTGCAGGCTGGGTGCCAGTGGACTGAGGGAGAGTGCTATCCCTTGCAGACTCAGGTGTGAGGAACAGCCCCAACAGGAAGAAGTCATACAACCTTACTGTTCCTCAGCATCAATACTTGCCAGCCACAATGAAAAAATGCATTTGAAAGCCACATGTTTTGTTTGCAACATAAACCCCTTCCCCTTCACACGTTAGAAAGAGCATCTTCTCCTGGATAAGAGATTGCTAATGACAGCATTGCTATTTTTTATGCCCTTCTTTTCAAAGCCCAGTTTTGAATGTCAGTGTTTTCAGGTCCCTTTAGTCGGGTAATTGCACATAGACTTCTTATAAAGGAAATTCATTTGTTCAGGGTCACTGCATGGTTTTTCATTAAAAACAAATTACCGGTGTTCAGAAAGGACATCTGGGTTTCAAGAGTCCCATTAATGACTATATTCTCAGCATCACTATTCTGGAGAGTCTACCCTTTCCTGTCACCCAGCATGCACAGCCTGCCAGGAGACGAGGGGATGGGGTGAACAGCAGCCCTGGGGAGGGGAGAAGGGGTGGCAGAGCAGGGGCTTCAACCCTGGAGATGGGAAGAAGGAATGGGGGGAGGGGACAGAAGCTGAGGGGCAGCAGGGGCTGCTGTCCCAGCACTTCTAACACAAGAACTGGATTTAAGCGAGTTATCTCGGCTACTTGTGTATGACCTTTGTCCAGCTCAGCTGCAGCATCATGAGCATGATGGCAAGGGAACACACGTGCTGAAGGTGGACACAGGCATGGTTTGTCCAAACCCCTGTCTCAGCAATGAAATTGCTGCAAGCCCCTATGCCCCAGCCCTGTCAGGACTCAAATGGGACGCAGCTTTTGGGATGGGTTCCTTGGAGCAGGCAAACATACTGTAGTTCTCGCACCACGTCTCATGTTTCTCCTCTGTCCCCTTGCTGAGGGCCACCATCTGTCCTACACATGGGAGAACACAGACCTTCAGATACATCTTGGGAGCAGACCCACGGACACAAGTGGTGATCTGTGAAGAGAGACCTGAGCTGGTGCTGGAAACAGGCTGGTGGTTTGTGAAGCTACAAACGATCAAGAAAAGACCCCAGGCAAGCAGCACTGGTCCCTGTCACCATGCCACCTCCAGTCAGCAGGCCAGCAGAACCCATGAAAGAGGAGGCGTAGCAGAAGAAGAGAGAAGGCCCAGCCTTCCACAGGTGAGGGAAATATGGTAATGGTATGGTCTCTGTGACCAGCCAAGAGCTGCTTCAGAAGCTGCGCTTCCTTTCAAACACTTCACCTCAGGAAAGGGCTCTGGGTCCCCCACATAGGCCATGGAATAAAACCCCTGCAAATATTGCATTTCCCAGTGTGCACCCAGCTTGCTTCTGCTGAGCTTCCAAAGCCAAGTGTGAGGCAGTAAAAGGAGCACAGAAGGCAGAGGCTGCAAGCAGAAGACACCACCATCTCCATCCAAAGAAGCAAACAGCCCCAGGACCACCTCTCTGTAATGGAGCAAGCACGGCCAGGTGGCAGCAGGCTTCAGGCTGTGAGTACATGATGGGGTGGAGAAGATGCAATGTGCTCCTGCCTGCTCTTCCCCAGAGACTTTCCCCAGCAAGGAAAGGCTGTTGGGAAAACACTACTCCGTGTTTCCAAAGCGACAGCACGTTAGGGGCACAGTCACAATGTGAACAAATAGTAACAACAGTACCAAATTATTGGGGATAATTTCTGCATACAGCATCTCATTAACCTGTGGGATCCTGTGCCCTGAGATGATGCTGAGGCCACAAATCTAGTAGGAACCAACAGTGGATTAAAGCTTTAAACAGATAACGAAAATATATAGAGGGCTGCACTACACAAAATGAACATTTACAAGGAATATAAACTTTCATGCTTCAAGGCATCAGCCACCAGACAATGAGGGTTAAAGAGAAGTGTTCATTCTGTGCAAGCTGCTTCAGGCACTGCTATGGCCCCTTCCCCAGGTGAGGTTGATGGCTGTTCCTGGAATCCTGTGGCTTCCCATGACATATCCCACATGATGGAGTCAATGTTGATGCCTGCTCCCACATGTGCAGGAATATTTACCAATAGTCACCAATCTTATGTAGGGTCTACCAGCCTTCCTCCTGTCATTCATAGTCTCCCAGAGGAAAAGGTGAGTCAGGCATGGGGCACGGAGCACAGGCAAACAGGATGCCAAGCCATGGACTGGAATAAGGTGCCACTGGGCTGCTGCAGGGTGAGACCATGGTCACAGGATGGGAAAGGAATATAGAAAGTGATTTTTCCCAGTCCCTGTGTAGACATTAGGATCTTCCCTATGACAGGAAAGATGTCTATAGGGCTCCTTCCAGCCTCAAAGTGGGATTCACGGCTCAGTCATTTAATGGTAACTGGGGTCTAGGGCAACCCTGTCTCTTCTGTGTGGACTGCTGGCACCACTGCTTTACAGAGAGGGTCCTAATCTCCCTCTGGTAACAGCTTCCTGACTCCATCTCTACTCACAGTATCAGGCAGAAGCATATGAATTTCTGCAGCACATTTCCAGCAGTGCCTCAGTTGCAACATTGAGTCATGGAATGACCAGGCATTTCAGCGTGGAAAGGTCTTCACGTGGTCTCAAGACCCTTGTCAGTGCAGGATCAGCAATAAGGCCAGGTCAGAATATTCAGGGCTTCACCCACCATGGCCTTGAAAACCCTCAAGAATGAAGACTGCACAACTCCTCCGAGCAACCTCTTCCACCTCTGGGCCCACCTCTTTGGGGGAAAAGTTTGGAGACTTTTGTCATACCCAGTTGCATCTTGCTTATTTCAACTTCCGCCAATTATTTCTTTGTGCTGAGGGGGCCCAAACCAGTACTATTCCCACTGTGAGTCCCTAAGTTCCAAGAGAAGGAGAGAGAACTCCTTCCCTCCAACTCCTGCGCAGGATGATGCTGACCATTCTCAGCACCAGTGCACATGGCAGACTGATGCTCAGCTCCCAGTCTGCCTCATCCCTGGAGGCCCTCCAGGAACCAAACAGTCCTTAGCCCATTTTCTTGCAAAGTGCTCCTCTTCCTGGTGCAGGATCTTTTGGTTTGCCCTTGCAGCGTTTCATGCTCCTCCCCAACCTGCCTACGGGCCTCCACATCACTGCCTTGCTCTGGAGCCTACTGATGGCATCATGCAGGTTGGGATCCTCTGAACACCTGACGAGCTGGGCTCTCTCTTAGTTGTGGATGAAGTTGTAAACCAAGAAAGACCTCTAGCCATGCCCTGCAGTTCTACGTGTGGTACCAGCACCCAGCTGGAGTGTGGCATTAGCCACTACCTCTGAGCTTGACCACCCAGCTACTTGTTTTCCCATCCATCTACCCATCTGTCCCCACTGTGGCATTTCACTTGGGCCCTGTGACATCAGAGCACTGTGGGTGCTGGCACCTCAGCACAGCTCAGACAGCTCCCCCCCAGTCACTTCTACAGGGTGACAGCCACCCTGTAGGAGGAGAAGCTTGCAGGGCCAGTGACCTGCAGAGGGAATGCATTCATGGGAGCCTCAAGCAATGCCAGCTCTCAGTCCCTAAAGCTCTGGACTGAAATCAAACCATGTGTTTCCTTGTTTGATTCCTTCAGAGAAAAGCACTTAAATAGTTTATTCTCTGCCACGGCAGACATTCACAAGCCACATAAAAATGGAAATTCACTGCTGATAGGCAAGTCCCTTGTTTTGCAGCAAAGGAAGGAAATGTGAAATTTTGAGCATGTGTCTGAACAAGTAATGGAGATGCAGCAGAGACAAGTTCCTGTGTACATCCTTGCCTGTGGGAGAGATAAGGAAGGACCTGAGGCTGGTAGGAGGCAAAAGTGTTCCTGTTAGGATGAGCAGTGGCAGGGGGGCTGGAAAAAGATAAGGAGAGAACATGAAGCTGAATCCACACATCTTGCCAATGCAAGGGAGTTTGAAGGTCTCCCCTGCCCCATAAGCAAGCTACAGACCCCAGGAGGTGGGACGAACACCCACAGCATGGTAAGGGCCGGGTTTACTCACATCAGCAGGGGCAATGGCAGTAGCAACAAGCATGCAACAAAACACTGCTTATGTGTTATCATGTATACATTTCTCCCATGTCTCTAAGCACTTAACTCACACAATTGCTTAATTAAGAGCAGAAATTCATGGCTAATGATTAAAAATCTTATCAAGGAAGCACATTTCTAGCAGAGGCTCCAAAAACTAGAACAAGGCAGAGGCAGGTCGTGAGATGAGTTCCTGAGAGCTGGCACAACAAACACATGCCTGTGCTCAGGCATGACAATTTGGCCATTTTGGAACAAGCAGGGATGTGCCAATGGCACCAGACTGAGTCTGTCACTTGCCTTACTGTCAGACCCTCAGGGACTGTGGTGCTTATAAGGCTCTAAGACTGGTCTGCAAAGGACAGCAGTCAAAGAAGGATTGAGAAGGCATTTTGGATGCTAGTTAGCAAATTCTCACTTAAATGAGACGGAGAACCTACAGGAATTGCAGCTGACCTTCACACTAGCTGGAGCAGAAGGTTGTTATTAAAGGAACCAGTGAGAGGAACAGTGCAGTTATTCAATATAATGGGTCACACAAGCCTATATGTAGTTAAAAATAAAATCTATTACCTGGGAAAATCGGCTCAGATGACTCTACATCACCAAACCCCCACTGCACCTCCTCTGGCTGAGCACCATTAAGCTCCACATCATGCAGTTCTGCCAACCCACCCTGGCAGCTGCTCCCAAAGAGCTAGTAACTCCCCAGAAAAGACAGAAGTGCTGTGGCCCCACCACTCCTTGCTGCCAGCACCCCGAAGTCACTATCCTGCCCTGGATTGCATGCGGATCTGCAGCCAACAGCGCTGGAGGGTGGCACCAGTGATGTGACATACCTGCAGAACTTGCTCTGCTCACCCCAGGCACCTGCACAACCCCTGCTTCTGCTGCCACACAGGCAAGCAGTAGCCACCAGCCAGCTCATGCCACCTGGCATTTCTGAATGGTTCCAAAATGGGAAGGAAATTACAGAAGTACAGTGTCCTGGGAACGACTCGGTGTCCCCATGAATCAGGTTTGCATGGAGGAAGATTGAGGTCAGGACATGTCCAGCTCCCAGGGCCAATGACCTCACTGCTGGGGCAGCACAGAGGGACAGTGTTGGGAGAAATCAGGTGAGTTAGAGCAAAGCCTGAGTCAGGTGAGTAGAGCCTGGCACAGCCCAACACAGAGCAATCTCCAGGCTCCACAGAAGGGAGGCTGGGAGCTCCTTCAGCATTTCAGTGCCGATGCTTTGCTTTGCACTCTGCAGGCTATGTGGCCTCCTGTGCTGGGGAGCCTGGTCCTACTTCACTCAGGATCACTCCACACCTCCCCTTCAGCACTGTGGCTTCTGCCTCATGCTCACCTGAGCACAGAACATTCACAGCATGCAATGTTTCTCTCCTGAAATGCTATTTGTTTTCCTTTTATTTTTTCTTTCCCCACTACTCTGAAGACTCACCAGGCACCATTCCTGTCAGCGCTGGAGCGGAGTAGCTGCCCTGTCCAGCAGGAGGGACATGTGGAGGGTATCCTGGGAGGGTTGTACTTGCCAGCTCGCGACCTGAGGAATCAAACCAACAAATCACCACGTGAGCATTGCGACGAGCAGACATGGTTTTACATCTCCCCAGGCACCCAGAACACAGCCATGCATTTGTCATCACTGCTCAGCGAGGACCAGCATGGGATTTCCAGCCTGGCAGGGAGGGCAGGCACAGTTTTGTTTTCTCTATAAGCTGCCACAAAGCTCCAATGAAGTGCAAGACTGGAAGGGGAAGAGCAGAGCTCTGCAGGGAGAGGAACACACTCGCCTGAACTCCAGCTGCTCACCCCTATTCCCAAATTCCTCCAAAGCTTAGATTTGTAAAGTCAAAAGCAGTGAAATGGGAAATAACACAGATCTTAATGACATTTCCCCAGAAAACTCTGTAGAAAATCACATGCACAGGCTGAGACTGTTTGAGGCATTTGTTTTATCTCTTATTAAAGCAGTAAAAAAAAAAAAAAAGGAACAAACACAAGACATTGAGACACGAAGTTGGTTTAAAATATAGTTTGTCACAGTGCCAGAAGAAGGGTCAGATTTGCAGACACAACCTGATGCACTGCTCTTTCCTTAGGCCACAGAAACATGGGTTTTACTCAAGTACCCACAGGACTTCGACGAGAATAACACCACAAAAGCAGGCAATGGGACGTCCTCCATTTCCCTCTGCCCCAGGGGTTTGGGGTACCCTCTCTTCCTTCACCCTCTCCCAGGCACAGCTCCTATCACCTCTGAGGACATTTCTGCTGGCAGTGTAAAGACAGGAGGTCAGATAGCAATGGCTCACACAGTGCCACAGAAGTGTTTCCTCAGTCATGCCTGGACCCTGCTCCCATGTGATGGTTCTGGGACAGTCACCGTACCTTCAGGCTGCCACAGTGGGATTTTGGGTAAACCACTGTCAGCTGTGGCCACAAGAGACCCTCCAGAAGAAAAGGATGCTCCTGTGATCTCATCAGGCAGGATCTATCCCTCACCCCAGAGGAAATCCTGGAGCCCACTCATGGTCTTCTGGGCTCCCATGGCATCCTTGGGCAGAACACCTAGCCAAGGAGAAATTGCTTTCAAGACACACACAGGTGCCTGGTAGCATTGACCCTGCAACACCATGGCTGGGTCAGCAGCTGAATATAGGTGCTACAATCCCCTCCCTGTGTGAGCATCACACACACTGCTCAGGCACCACTTTAGTTCATGGACCTGCCCCTTTGACCCACCCCCCTGGCTCTGCCAGCACCTCTGCCAGCCTGCCAAGTGGCTCCACCAAGGCCAGGGGGAAATGAGGGGTCCATCAGATCCAAACCACAGCTCAGAGGCAGTGGCACTGCATGAGAGCTTAGCTCTGAAAAGCTGAGCGTGCACCTCAGTTAAGAGGAAGGGACTCTGGGCTGCATGGAGCACCTGGCCCAAAGAATGAGCTTCCACTCTTCCAGCTTCTACAGAACAGGGACCACTCTGGCTCCAGTCAGCTCCAAGATCCTGTTGGCCCAAAACAGCTCATCAGCAAAAATCAGGATCCTTCCTTAAAAGGTAGCATGTCGTACTCAGACACAAAAGGAACCACACAGACCCAGCTCAGTCAGGCAGAGAGAAGAGACCACCAAAAAGCCTCGTTCTTTATTTCATATCATATATATCTGCTTCTGGCAATGACCATGGATTGGAGGATGAAGTTATCACCTCTCCAACCACACTGGTCAAAGGAAAAGACCATCAAACTTTCTCTGCCTCAGGAGAAAGAATGAAAACAACAGAGAACAATTAGCTAAACATAACTGTGTTTACAGAAAGTACGTGAGAACACAACTGTATTTACAGAAAGTGTTTGAGAACTCCATCACAGAAATGAAAACATCAAAAGACTGCAAACTCAGGGCGACAGTAGCATATGTTGGATCAGCAAAAGTTATGTGACTTTGTTGATTCTAGCACCACTGACAGGAAAAAATGCACAGATTCTGTTTTTTTCACATTGTTTTCTGTAGGCCATTGTTTTTAAGACAATAAACTTTTTTCAGGTCTCTACAGCTTGGAGAGATTGAAACTCAACATTTGTCCAAAAGCCGAAACCATTTGTTGAAAAATTTTTTTGGTTGGTAGAGATTTTGCACGCCAATTTCATTTTTAACGGATCTAAAAATAAAACTTTAAAATCTTCCTTTTTTCAATACCTTTAAAGAAATGAGACTTCATCTGATGAGACAAGAGACAGGTACATAAGTTATTGCAAATTGTGGCTCACAATCTCTGGGTCATGGCCACAAAGGCTGCTTCCCCCTACCCTCAGATAAAGGGGTATATGCCAAAACTAGCATCGCTGCAGTGATCTCTTAGCACATGCCCCACTTTCCTCAGCACTCAGTATCTGCAAATCGGGATGCAAGCTGTTCCTCTCAGGCCCTTCCTAGAGAATATTTATGGTGCATTCACATCCTAAAAGAATTTAATGTTCAAAACAATTGATTAATTTGCTCTCTAGTTCTAGGGAGAAGTCACATCCCTTACGGAAGGGCATAATGAATTCTAATTATTCAATGCAGGCAGAAAATGGTTATTTTAGATTAAAATGTTCTCCCCTCATCACTGCCCTGCTTCCTTCTCTCCCACACAAAATTAAACACTGATTATGTCATCTCTACAGTCTGGAGAATACAAAAATATCTGGGGTCTACATAAAGTCAGTCACAGAAGCGAAGCTCACCCCCAGTGCTGGCAGGGACTCAGCTAAGGGCTGTCCCTAATGCAACGAACATTTCACAGCCTGACTACTGCCATCCAGGAGCCCTCCAGAGACCCAGGAAAGAAACCAGGACTCTTCCCTTCCTTGGTTATATGGTGTCACCACAGAATGGCACAATACGTCATGTCCCAAAGGTACCTTGATCTGTGGGCAAGCTCCCCCTCCCAAACTGCCCCACATTGACTACTCCCCATTCCTCACTTTCCATAGCTATTATAAAAACCTTGACATTTACTTGTATATTTTGAAATATTACAAATTTTTCACTTTCTCCAAAGCCACTGCCACACCCAGAATGATTAGGATAATTTTCAAGGGCACTGAGCAATGTTACCACTGCTAAGGACAGTATGACGAGTAGGATCTCTGCTCCTCAGTGAATAAAGAAAACATTACCCATGATCTCTTCCAAAGGTTTGAGCTGGTTTCCATTACATCCCTTTTCCAAATGAAATGTTCTATCATCTGTCAACTAATCTTCCTAGTAGGGTCCCCACAGCTAAGTCTCAGGCAGGGCCTGAGAGGAGGCTGAGTGGGCTGGCCAAAGGTGACCAAGGGCAGAGCTGCAAGTGCTGCAATCCCACCTCATCCTGTCAATTCCATCCAATGTCCTTTCACCAAAAGACTGGAGCACCCCATTCTCTATGAGATTTTCCCCCAGTGCTGCTTCAATTGCACTTCAAGAATTGATTTAAGAGAAAAACATTAATCCACCTGGTACAAAGAGAGGTTGAGAAGCAGCCTCTGCTCCAGGGTGTTGCTGCCTTACTCATACAGGCAATGCACTCAAGAGGAAATGAACATCTATATTCTAGCAGCGGGCGACACAGACATAGGGACCAAGGTCTTTCAAGACATATTTTTTCCTGAATGTCTTTGTCCTGTACTTTTTGAAGGTTATTTTAGACACCTAAAGTTAGAGATGGGGAAGAAGCAGCTGTGGGCAGAGCTGCCTCCTTGCCTTGCTGGGCTGGTATTGTGCAGGACAGAGCAGCTCAGCTGCCAGTTCCAGTCTACAGAGAAGCTCAACTAGAGCAGAGCCTAGCAGGATTTTCCAAGGTAAACAATAATCTCTTTCCAACAACCTCTGCCAACAGTTTTAAGCTCCAAATACCAAAATATCTTTCTGAGTCTTGCCTACAATGGCCTCCCCACGGCGGGGCTGATAGCCCCAGCAGCATCAGTACTTTCAGTGATATCTGCTGACCTGAAACTGGCACACCTCCATTACAGAAGGAGCACACAGCAGCTCTAGTACCCATTCAGCCTGGACCCTGCCATCTCCTTCAACCCTATCACCTCCTCCAGACTGCTTCACCAGACTTCTTCAGGTTCCTGGTGAACACCTCCAAGGCAACGCTGACCGATCACTCATCTGATTTCCAGAGGGGAAATGTCTTAGGGGGAGCACCAGTGTTGTCATTGTGGGGAGTGGAACAAACACTTTTGCTGCAGATGCCCCTGTACATGTCAAAGGCTCTGCACACAGATGATAGTCGATAAATGTCCATCCCTCCATTCACCAGAAGCTGGCAACAGTCACAATGAAATAAATTAATAATTTTGCAAAAAAAAGTGTAAATAAGTTTAATTCTTCCATAAAAGAAATTCTGCCACCAGCTACAGGAGAGCTTAGCAGCAACCCCTGCACAGATGAGGCAAGCAGTGCTTGGGCACCAGCAAATGTCCCCTCTGCAGGACAAAATGGCTGGGGCAGAGAGCATCCTGTGGCAGCAAAGGACTCTCCTGACTCCAAACCGTGGTGAAAAAAAAGAGGGAGCAGTTTAGAACCACTCCTCAGTTCATCTACCTTAAAAAAAATAAAATCAAAAGGTGCCAAAGAGCATTTCCAAGTGTGTCTTTGTACATTACTGTGTGTAAACGTGAATCCAATTAACTTCAAATTTAACTACTAATGAAATTATCTCATTTTGCTATCAGCTCAGCTCTCATCCATGGCAGTAATTAACCACTGGGGGTTGTCACTCCCAGACACATGACACAAGGACTCCCCTAAGCTCAGGTGCTTCAAACCCGTACAGAATTCATTACCCTGACAGTGTGAAAACCCTTCACTTTCAATACCACAGGGCACCAACGCTTTTTTTTCCTTTATCTAACAGATTGTCAGTAACAGTATGAAAGAAATGAGCCCACTGGACACGTAATTAATTACAGCAAAGGATACATCAGAAAATGTAGCGGGTTCAGGTGGTGGAAGGGGGCTCACATAGCCCCTTTGCCACTGTCTCAGAACCATCAGCAGGGCTGGTGATTTTCCTCTCTGAGATGCACCACGGTCTGCACCAAGGGAAACCAGGCCTTTGCCCCCTGCCCCACACTCACAGCAGGTGTGTGACTGCCACTGGCTCAGGAGCATGGTCAAGAACGAGGCAGTGCTCTGGGTTAATGGGGTAATGCCACCTCTTCAGAGTCAGAGGTTCAATACCAATAGGTCAGCATTATTGGGAAAGCCAGTCCAGTGGTGCCGGTGAATCCTCCTGCATTCCCACTCTCCTTGCAGGTATCACTACAAGACATCAGCCCATCTTAAATGGCCACCCAAGGTAGCACACATCCCTCTCTGTAATTACACAAAGTACCACCCAGCACCAGAGTGCTCCATCCAGCAGAGACCAGCATTGCCCTAGGCTCCACCTCAAGCATCAACACCCTCTCCATCCCTGCCCAAACCAGATCCCCCACAGACCTCACAGATCAGAGCTCTCCCCCTAGATCCACACAGAGCCTGCTGCCTCACCTCACTCTTCATGTCTTTCCAGAAAACAATTTTTAAAAATCCAGGTTTGCACTAGGCAAAGTGGAGATGAAAAGATGCTGCCACACCAGCCCATAGAGTTGTGCAACGGGCTGGACAGGTGCTTCCAAGCGCCATCCCATTCAGTCTGGGGTTCTACAGCTCCTTGCCTGGCAGCCTCTGCATGCAAGGAATTCTTATGCTGGTTTCGTGCAGGGATGCCACATAGCAGCTGCAGCAGGGCACCAGCAGAATTAATAAGCCATTTCCAAAAGGCCTCCCAGATGGAAGAACTTGGCTTTAGACTGTGCTGTCTTCAAAATGACCTTGCATGGTCTCTAAGACTCCACACTGTGATGGGAGGAGGATGGCACCCCCCCTGCGCTCATGTTCCTGGTCCTGTCACATGGCACCTCCTTCATCAAGTGCCTGCAAATGTCAGTGGCAGAGGAAGGCACCTGCACTGATGCTGTTCTGCTGCCGGGACCCCAGAGGACTGCTGGCCGTAGGAGCCTGCACATGTTGCTCTCTCTTTGGTGGGCTCTGGCAGCTGTCCTGCCACGCCAGGCACTTGCTGCCCCAGATAAGAAGAAGTTGTGGTGCCTTACAAGTAGGGATGCCATTGCTTAACACTGGGAAAAAAAAGTAATTGGCAGAGACGCTTTTTGGGAGCCACTTCATCTCTGGGCAGCAAGCCCAAATTTCTAGCCTATTTCAGTTAATTTGGTTACCAGCACTGACCTTTATTCTGAAAAATCTGGTTCCCACTTATAAAAGCTCTTTTTCTTCTGCCCAGTGAAGAACTTGATCATACTAATCTGGTTATTTCAACTCTTACCCCAAAGATAATGTTTTGGTCAAATGCACAACTCTGTTATCAGAAAAAGGACCTGATGAATTCCATCAATTGGCTCGTGCTCCCTTTGCCACCTGGGGACACATGCGTATCACCCAGGGTGTGCCCAGGGCAGCAGCATGGGGCAGTGGAGTACCCAAACGAGACATGTCCTAAAAAAGCTATCTGGTTCTATCACATACAAAATACTGCTCCATAGCAGCAGCTCAGTTATTACTGCCTTGGGTCCAAAGCCACTGAGCACATGCCCCAACATTCAGTCCTGCCCAAAAGTGGTCAGACTCTGTATCCCACGGATGCCTGCAGTATGGCATTTCATGCCATTCCACTGGGAAAGAAGATGTCACCAGCACAGGACTCCAACACACTGAATTGCTGCTGTTAATGAATAACTCCCCTCCTGTGCTCATCTTGCTTTATTTGTGGACATCAAACCAGTGCGGTGTGCTTACTGTGATGAGTTACCTCTCCTGCACCTAATTAGAGGCAGATAAAACAGTGGTAACATACAGATCACCTGTAATGATTTTGCTGACTCGATTATTCTTCTGACAATTAGCTCTGGCTGCCAAAGCCTCACAGGAATGTCAAAGTCTACTTCCTACAAAGCAGGTAATGTCACAGGTATGACCATGAAATCAATAATGAGGCACAGCTCTTGCAGAGGGCATTCAGGTCAGACGGAACAGCCCTTAAATTAAACATTGATAAGCAGAACACAATTATCCATCATGTTTAAGTGCCTGCGTGAAATTAGCAGCCAGGGAATGGGAGCACTGGAGGAAAGATTAGTGGAGGAGGTATTGAAATGCGCAGTGTCCACTGTGACTGGGGCTGCAAGGGCTCATGACAGTGGCACCGTAATCTGCTATCAGAGCCATAAAATTCAGATTAAGCACACTGCACTGAAACAGGGGTTGCAGATGTGGGTCTGTTTTTCTCCTCATCTGCAAAGCAGCAGCAGATGTCTAGAGGAGTCCAAAGCTGCCTTTCACACCAGGTATCTCCACTACTCTTTCCTTTGACCCAATTACAATTTTAAAGGAGAGCCAGGGCAGGTAAAAGAGAAAGGAAGGAAGAACGATGCTTTCTGTCAGAGCAACATTGCAGTGAGGAAGTACAGATGAATATTCCAGTATGTTTTCCCTGAGATTCCTAAGAAAGAGCCCTGGAGCTACAGAGTACTCTGCCCTCAGCCCCATCTCCTCTGGCCAATATTTCTTGTGCTGCTGCATAAAACTCCTGTCCCTTCTTCTGTGCAGCCACAGAGCTCTTGCGCCCTATAAACAACTCAATATTCCAGCTTGGCACATACTTTTTACGGTTGCTAGGATGAGAAAGTTTTGTCTGCAGACCTGAGCTGAGCTGCACCATCATCCACCTTGATCTTCAAAGTCCACCTGGTTCTCTTGTCCCTCCTGTAACACATGCAAGGTTAGAATTCCACGGGTTGACCCCTTCATTCAATGCACACACTCACAATGTATTGGAGGGGACATCTGTGTGGAGAATAGGGAAAAATACCCCAGGGAGACAACATCTTTGCAAGAACCCACTCCTACCCTAATTCTTGCGTGGGCAACAACTAGCCACACACTAAAATGCATCAGCATAATTTAGCCTTTCCCTGGCCCATGATAAATGACATCTTCAGGCCTTGCAAGGTCTCTCACTGAGCCCAGTGTGGGACTAGCAGGCCCACCAGTGGCTGGGGCAGGGCAAGGCATGGCCTGGGTCTCAGGTGCTCAGAGCTCCATGTCTGGAGAGATGTGGGGAAGTGTGGGGATGCATGGGGATGCATGGCATGCACGATGGAGACAATCCCATCACGTTACATGTGCACACCACCACAACTCTATCTATGACACTTCATCTATCAAGGGGACACCAAGAGGAAGGGAAGGCGGTGAGGTGAGCGTGAGGATTACGAGATCTTGTGGGAGGACACGTAGCAGGCTGGATCCATTAAATCCCTTTTGTGGGAGCCTTCCCCTCCCACACCTGCCTGGAGAACAGCAGAGGAACAGCAGGTTGCAAGCAGCATGGGGCATCCTGCAGCAGATGCAGTGGCACCCTGCAGAAGCGGGTTCTTTGGAGGAGGCTGTGTCTGCCTAGCACAGCCTGCAAATCCCACACAGGTGCTTGTCCCTGCACAGTCCCTCCCAAAGGAGCGGACGAACAGACACACAGTGCGGAGGAGGTGGCAGACCACAGACATCATGTCATGTTTGCCTTTGTGCCAGTGCCAGCCAAGATCTTTCATAATGAAGCCTTTACCCTAAGAGACAGAAATGCCCCAACAACTTGAACTGTGTAAACCTGGAGTTTACACAAGCAGAGAGCTGTTCATTTGGGCATTTTAACTCCAAGACGTCAATGGGTGTGTATGGAAAAAGTTCCAAAGATGCTAGAACACTTGATTTTCCTTTTTTTAAAAAAAATTAAATCTCGTTTTCAAGTTTAGAGTCATTTCGCTATGAAAAATTTAAGATACTGAGGACAGATACAAAAAGTGTCCCAAATAAAACCAAGAAGCGCACACTGCTCTGGGCTGGTTTTACCTTACTTAGTACTTTCTGTTGTTAAACTTTTTTCAGATCTGGAGTTTTTTAAGGAGGTATTTTGTTTGTCTACTTGTTGTGGGTTTGGTTTTGTTGGTTTCTTTTTAATATGAAATAGACCTGAACAAAGTAAAAATCTTGAATATTTTCACAGCTGTTGGATCTGCAGGGCCCTGCCATAGCCAAAAGGGAGGATGGACCCTGCATGTGCTCAGCAGGGACCCACAGAAAGGGCTACAGGGGCACAAGGACCCAACAGCCCAAGCTTGCATAAACCTCCAGTGGCTCCTGGTCCAAACCTCAGTCCCTCCACCAGTGTGGAGGAGAAGCACCTCCTCAGATACCAAATGTCAGCAGCAGGAGAAGGCAGCTCATTCTGGCCCTGACAGGATGCGATCTTCTGGTGGTCAAGATCTCAAAGGTGAGATTCTGCTTACATAATACTGAAACCGATGGAGGTATTCAACTGGGTTTTAGGTCTGGTTCAACTTTCACTGGAAAACTGTCTGAAATTGGCTTGTCTTCCTCTTCTTATTTCCACGGCTCACTGTGCAATGCAGGAAGAGGCAAAATTGCAGACAATTAGCATGTGAGAACTGCTAAAGCAGCGTGAGGGAAGCCAAGTGAGCTTCCAGAGGTTCTGGAAAAGAAATGGAGCAGGGAATGCAGACTTGAAGCATGGATACACAAAGCTGTGCATGGGACGGAGACACACATGGGCTTGTCCTTCTGCTCTGTTCATACCACTGGTGCCAACTATACTGATCTGCAGTTTTCAGTGTTTCCAAAGGGATTCATCGCACACCAAGTGCTCTCCTCAGCAATTTGCATTAGTTTGGAAATGACATCAAGTGTTGCCTACAAAGGCAAAAAACCCCATGTGTCTACTTATCTGAGAGACCAGTTAACCTCCTCCTGTCAAACTGACATGTTTAAAGAGGAGAGAAAAGAAATTTCACATAAAAATAATGGGCTTACCCTCATGGCAGATCTTAGCCTAGAAAATGTTATTTTTTGGTCAAGTGCCATTCATCATGCAGTGTAATTCACAAGCAGCAATTAAATAAAACTTTCAAACAGAAATAATAAAACCAACTTTAACAATTCCAAAACAAAACACCTCTCCCTGCTAAAATATAGAAAGTGCTAGTTTGGCTGGTTTTCTGCTGTTGAGTAGCATGCTTCTGCATTTCATATCACCTCACATCTTAGGTCTGAACAGCCTTACACACCTCACAACCACTGCCAAATTAAAGATGGGGTTTTTTCATCACATTATTTCTAAAATGTACTCTAGCCAGCATGCTACATGCAATGAATGAAAGAAATAGGAGAATTAAACCACGCAATGAAACAGCTTTCTGACGAATAAAGCTATGGAAATTTTAGGCTCCATTTACTCCTCAATCTAATTTTGCCCTCCAATGCACATTATGTCTGAAATGGGATCTCATGTGGTTTGATCAGTGCTCTTAACGCATGCAGAAGCAACATATTCCCTTTATTGTTGTTTTCCTTCTGCAGCACAGCAATACTTCTAATAAGAGCAGCACAGCAGGCTTGGTGAGACTGTCTCCACAGTAATCACTGTGCTGCTGGAAAGATGTAGGATGACCAAGAGGATCAGCAGCTTGAAAAGTTTGTGGTCTGGGGGATCCCTGTTGCACAGCTAGATGCTAAACACCCCACAAAAATCATGAGGGAGACTGAGTTATCAAGAGATGTTTAAATAAAACATTTTCCCTTTTCTTTTTTTCTACTGTTTGGATTTTTGCAAATGCCCAGAAGGTGTTTTCTACCTTCTCTTCGCA
Source organism: Rhagologus leucostigma (assembly GCA_013397725.1). Classification (NCBI taxonomy): domain Eukaryota; kingdom Metazoa; phylum Chordata; class Aves; order Passeriformes; genus Rhagologus; species Rhagologus leucostigma. The sequence continues at coordinate 167,914 of VZTD01005874.1, forward strand.
ATCAAGAAGACTAGAAGGAAATTACCATCAGTTTGTGAAGAACTACAAACTCCTCTGACTGTAATAAGACTCCAGGCAACTCCTCAGAGCTACAAGGGAAAAACCAAACAGTAGGAGCTGTAGTATGAAAAGTAGCACTGTTAGCATTTTATTGTGGTGGCATGGATGCTCCCAAAAACTAATGGATGTGTATGAGGAGAGGTGGCTGGCCTCCAACCTCTGCCTCATCAAGAAATGGAAATCCAGACTGTTGCCAACCCCACATGTTCAGCCCATTTAACAAACATTTAACAGTTATGAAAAGGGACACGCCAGCCCTGAGGAGTGGTCCTGCACATTCCTGGGGTCCACAGCCTTGGCTCAGGCTGGTAGCTGCCCTGGGAACACAGACGCTGCTCTCAAAGGAGAGCATCCTTCAGCAGGCCTCTGATCTCCAGGATTCATTCTGTAGACCTGGAAAATAGACCTTGCTGTCCACAGACAACTCAGAGGGCCCATACCAGGCCATGCAGTCACCTCTGGGACCTTCCCAGGCACCGAGGAAGTGTGTGAGGAAAAGCACGGAGATGGCCTCTGAACCACCATCTGCCACCATGGCCACTTCATGAAGGGCATCTGAGGGTGCTGATGACCTGATATCCCATCCAGCATGAGTGGGGCTGCCACAACCTGGGATATGCTGTGTTGTGACATGAACTGCAAGAAAAGGCCCTGCTGGTACAGATGTTGCTCCAGAGTATCTGTATGACCATGCTATGCTATGCTATGCTATGCTATGATATATCATAGCACAGCACAGCATATCAGGAGGGGCAGCGCAGCCCACCTCCTCCTCCCAGCCTGGCAGCTGGGGTGACGCTGCCCCCAGGTCTGAGAACTACACAGGGTGGCCTGGGAAGGGTACTAGAATCCAGGCAAGCCTTCAGGCTGCCAAGCCCCAGGTCCCTGCCATGTCCTGGTGGGGTGGGATGAGATGATCACCAGCTTCTTGACCCCCAGCCATGTGTGGGAAAGCAGGTAAGCTGATCAAGCCAAGCAACCAGGCGAGAGGGGAGGACATGGGTTTCCATGTATCTTGCAAAGGACAGCAGTGACATCCAGAGGGCTTTTGGGAGCAGCAGGAGCAGGAGGAGAAGCCCACGCACCATGCAAACCTGCCTCTGTGGAAATCCCTTTGGTCTCAAGCTAGACCCTTGCACCCCTCACCAGCACACAACGACTGACAATGGTCTGGCAGATCATGTCACTGCTCAGGGCCGTGGCATGCCCAGCCAGGGTCAGTGCAGTACCGCTATGCTAGGGGCTGCCAATGCTCAGCCAGATGCCAGGCGACCCAAGGCTTCACTCTCCTATCTGCTCCCCTGCAGACAGACACCCACCCATGCAGGGGAGCCCTGTCAACACTGACATGGGTGAACATGACCCAGCAACCTGCCAGTGCATCCAGAAATGGGAAAACATGAGTATACTGACAACTGGTTATTCAGCTTGCTACATAAGCACAGAGGAAAAGAAAATCCAACAGCTTCCACCAGTCTGTTTTGCAGTGACATTAAACCCATGCTGAAATTTTTCATCTCACAAAGATCAATATTTATGATCTACATCTGGAATTTATCTGAGATGGAGGCATTTCCAATCTAAGCATCATTGCTAATGTCATTAGCGGTTTTCTGCTCCTCACAAAAGAAATATTTACACCCTCAATTTTTGCATCTTAATTAGGGTTCAACAAAGTCCAAATCAACAACCTATACGCTATTTTTCTGATATTTCAGTAATGCTTTTTTTATCCTGGAATAAGATGAAAAATTGAAATCAGGCACTTTACCCAGATTCTGTGATGGAAATAGTGAAGCTATGGAAATGTTGACACCCTGGAGTTTCAGTATTTTCCACCAAATATTCTCAGTTGTCAAGTTTGAAATGTTTTATTCTCTTTAGTTGAAGGAACCTGAAACATCTCATTTGAAATCACTTTGAGACAAAATTGCTTTTTTTATCTGCCCCATCAAGCAGCAGGACCAAATTCATATTTCCAAGTAGCACCTCTTTCTGAGCTTTCTAGTGGGTAGATAGCATCTCATAACATAGTGAGATATGTACCTTAGCTGATGCACCATGTACCTCAGAAAATAACAAATGTATGGATTACTTTATGGAAGCATCCTCCAGTGAGTTCAGACCAGAAAGCAGAAGGGATTATGGAAAGTGATCTTGCTCCAAGCCACAGTGTGATATTCCTTCCCCTGGTGCCACACTCAAGCAGGACTGAAGCAACCCATGAGTGCCGGCACCAGGATGGGGGGATGCTGCAGTGATGACCAGGGCCATGGAGCATCTCCACTCATCCCAAGAGCTGAGGGCTGTGTGGCCTGCCTGGGTCTGGGTGGGACACTTGGGGCTTGCTTGATCCTCAGCCAATTCCCTTCAGCTGGGAGCTCCCAGCTCACATTTTCCCCTGCCTGCTGCTCAGCTGAAGACAGTGACTGTGGACAAAAGCAGGGCAGGAGAGTGGCCAGACGGGGTCCCCAGCTGACAGTGGCCGTCATGGTGTCAGGATTTATAACTGTATTAAACGACATGACAGTTGGCCACAATAAATCAGCTTCCCTTCTTTCCAAATCACAGACAATAAAAGGTTTGGCAGTGAAAGTCATTCATCATCATAAAGACTTGAGATGTTCCAGCCTTCAACTTCACTCATATTCTTAATACACCAGAGAGGAGTGCTGGAGTTTTAGAGGGGAAAAAAGAGAGGGAGAGAAGAAAGGGGGAAATAATTAAAAGAAAACATGAAGAAAGATTGGACAGGAATAATTACAAAGGTCAGAGAAAGGAGTATGTTCAGGACAGCACTTCTGATGATGGAGGCAGAGCTGCTCTGTGCTCTGCAGGGCATATGTGATGCTGAGCAAAGCTGATGGGTGTCCCTACCACCCTATGGGTCCACTGGGAGGAGAGGATGGGACAGTGTCCCAGAGGGATAGCCAAATGTCACACTCACTACTCTCTTCTCTCCAGACCTGTGGTGCCACTGCTGATCTCTGCTGCCTACAATCTCCTCATGCCACATAGTGGGGATGAAGGTGATGACAGCAGCTAGCACTGGTGGAGCACCATGTCCACAACCATGACAGTGCCTTCCCCTCCATGAGGACTGCAAGTTCATTATGTATCCACCCAGAAGGAGGGACCTCCCCTGCTGCACCAGAGGCCAGCTGCAGCCAGAAGACCTCGGAGCAGCCACTACAGAAAGGGAGCATTATTGCTGAGGGTCCACAGGCAGTGCCTTGCAGAGGAAAGCACAGAAGTAACTCTACTGTGTACTAACCCTTGACTGACACCATGTACAGGAGCAGTGGCTTTCCATCTCTACAAGGGGCCAAGCACAGGAGATAGGCACCCCTATCCACCACATGCTGGTCAGGGTGGGGAAGCAGTATCACACAGAGCACCACAGAGCTGCTTTATGCATGTCACAGTAGGGCCCAATGATATCCTACTCTTATCTTAAGAACTTAAGATCATGTCTCATTAAAACCTCAGCTGATATCAAGACTTGACGGTTGTGAAGACCCCAGCAGACTATGGATAAAATCTGTCTCCTGAGTAGTGAGGATGCAGCAGTGCATCCTCAAGCCTGTTAAGCAGCTGTGAACCCTTATACAATGGACAAGGTGCGGCTGGCCATGTGGTGATGATCCCACCTCTGCATGCCCCCAAAAGATCCAATGTGACTCCTGCAGCCTTGTGCATCCTCACAGTGGGAGGCCACAGTAGCTGCCTGTACCTCTGTTTATCAAACATTGGACTGCAGAATGAACACTGGTCACTCTAGGGTGGACAAAGCCATGGGGATGCTCTGGGGCAGGACATGGGGATCCATGGAGCACCTCCTGGTGTGGCCTCAGCAGCTGCAGGCAAAGATACACATAGCAGAAGTATGATCTGCAACCCTGTACCCCGCATTTGTGCAGCATGTGTGATGTATGCCCCATGTGTCCCTGTTATTGGCAGTGTTCCCTTTTTCCTATGATGACCATCCCCAGAGCAGCCCCACAGGGAGAGATGGGCAATGCTCTCCAGAGAACTCAGGGGCCGGATGCAGCTTTGTCACTTGGGCTAGGCTGGGCAAAGTCCTGGCTCAGCAAGATGGGTTCATAGCTTGCCCTGATTCAGTGCCTATCACAGACAGCTTGGCTGTCTCTGCATCACCATGGGGGCAAAGCTGGACCTGGATGCATTTGGGACTGTCTCTACCGCTAGCATACGCAGGTCAGGCAACACAGGACACAGTTCTGCTCCAGTGTGAACAGCTACCAGACCTGTTCAAGGGTACACCAATGCCTGGGAATAGCTTGTGTCCATATTCCATAGTTATGATATTAACAAGGACAGAAGGAGCAAAAACAAGGCCTATGTTTAGCAACGAACACCTGATTTGCTGACAGTCTCATCCACAGCCCCCAGCATCACTCCGCCTCTTATGGACTTTGCAATTAGTGCAGCTGTAGCAGCACCTGCTGCCTCCCCATCACACTCTTCTACCCCCTACATACTCCTGCAATCCTTAAGTCCCAGTGGTCTAGGACCATCCTTCCTCCAGGAGGATGCTCACATCTGGGGAGGCCCATCACAAGGTCTGGACCCAAAACTGCCAGAGCTGAAGCGAGCTGGGGAGGGGATAACCCACATATGCCTCTTCAGAGGGATACTGCTGATACACTAGTCTTTTTCAGAAGTTAGTGCTTAAAAAAGGTATAATGTCATCACAGGGCTGAGCTCAAGGATTTCAGATTGTTGCAACGAATGTACAATGAAAAGAAGGAAAACTCCAGAGGGACCTCAACACTCCTTCCACTCTTTTTACTGAATTTACTTTTGAGCCACATCTGTGTGAAAATCCCAAGCCAGGTGTCAAGTCTGTGGCAGCACAGGCAGTCCCCATCCCTGCTGATTCTTGTGGGATTTCCACAAGTGATATTCCTCACTGCTGGTAGATGTGCCAATTCCATCAAGCAGCTCAAAGCCAGGCAACTTGTATTTTGATGAATTGCCAGTCACATTTTTCTTTTTTCTACTTCCCTTTTCTTTTTGCATATTTTTTAATTACAGTTCAACATTTTAATGAGAAATTATACAAAACCCAAAATTCACACACTTTTGGCCTTAATGTAACATGAAAGAATAAAGAAACAATGGTCCATTACAAACCCTCCCCAAAACAAACAAGCAAAACCCCAGAAAACAAAAACAAAAAAAAAAAAAAAAAAAAACAAAAACAAACAAAAAACCCAAAGCAACCAACCAAAAAATCCCCCCAAAAAAACCAAACCAAAAAACCCAACAAAACAAAACAAAACAAACAAATAAACAAATAAAAAACCAAACAAATAAAAAACCAAACAAAAACCCCAAACAAACAAGTAGGTTTATAAAACCTCTATTCTCAGCTAACACAGTGTTTTCCAAGGAGAGAACTACAGGAAGAGCTCTTCTTTCAAATAGAGAACATAAGCAAGAGCTTTCCTCAAAAAATACACTGCAGCATTATTAAAACATGGCTTCAAACACTTTGCAGTTTTTCTTTCTTGAGTCCTCTTAAGTTTCACCTAGATTTCTCCCAGATTTCTCCTAGATTAAAAAAATTAAGGCATGCACCCATTTCTAGGGGATGATAGGAAGGTGTGAGCACACAACAGACAGCAAGTGGCCTCTTGGCATGCTCTCCATTGCCCAGGGGTGCACGTAGACCAAGAATTGTCTCTTTTACCATTCCCTCTACTCACTTCCCAAAACTGCTGGTCTGATAACTCACAGTCAATTCACTGCAAATAGATAGAATCTCCCAGCTAGTCAGGTATCATTTAAGAATTAACTCATATTAAACCAACTAAGGCCACATATCATCAGTGGCAAAATAATAGAATTGTTTAGGTCAGAAAAGCTCTCTAAGATCACCGAGTCCAGCCATCCCTCAGCAGTGCCAAGGCCACCAGTAGTCCATGTCCCCAAGTGCCACATCCACATGGCTTGTATATCTTTCCAGGGATGGCAACTCCACCACTGTCCTGGGCAGCCTGTGCCAGAGCTGAACAGCCCTTTCACTGAAGATGTTTTCCCAATATCCAATGTAAACCTTCCCCAGCATATCTTGAGACCATGTCCTCTTGTCCTGTGCCTTGGTCCCTGGGAGCAGAGCCTGACTCCCACCTGGCTCCACCCTCCTGTCAGGGGGTTGTAGAGAGCGAGAAGGTCCCCCGAGCCTCCTTTTCTCCAGTATGAGCCCCCTTAGCTCCCTCAGCCACTCCTAAGAACGCTTGTGCGCCAGACCCTTCCCCAGCTCCAGTGATTGTCGCTGGACACATTCTAGTTCCTCAATGTCTTTCAGAGGCCTTCAACCACTGTCATCAAAACAATTACCTTGTCCTAGAAACAACTTCTGCATCTTGACTCAGATTACCAATAGATTTTATTTTTGTGGTGTGCAGATGCACAGATGCCAAAGCATCCCTCTACTCACCTAGAAATACCATTTTGGTGGCTTGCACAGAAACTCTCAGATGTTTTGTTATTGTTGTGGGCCAAAAAGAAGCAATTAAGGAAGCACTTAAGCTAATTAGAATGCTTTCCTTTATTTTCTTTTTCTTTTTTTCTTTCCTTTTTTTGTAATTATTTCCAAATTGGAGATCTTCAACAGATTTCAGCATTTATATGGCAGTGAGAAATGCTATTTTTGGACTGAACTGGCCATTGATATCCTAAAGCTGCCAGCCAGCCTTGAGCACTTGAAGCTGCAGCTGCCATGGTGGTGGGTGGCACAGCTGCGTGTGAGCATCCCCAGGACCCAAACACCAGCACAAGACACTGTGCATGAAGCGTGCCGAGCACTTTCCACCCACCAGTGTGGAGCTGGTTTGACATCCTTTTATTTTCAGAGTGTTTCAGACCAGGGTGAGCACAAGACAAGGCTGCTCAGCATGTTTGCAGAACAAGCCCCAGGCCCACCACAATCAGGACCAGCACAAAGGCATCAGAACCCTCTTGTCTTAATCCTCCTGCTATAGCTGCTCAAATTAAAATCGTATTTAATATCCATACCACAGTGGTATTTTGGGCAGGGGGAAACAGATTGAATTAATTAATTAAACGCAAAATCCTTAAGTAAAAGATGCTATGTAAATGCAAATTGTTATTATACATGCTTTGCACCAAAATATGTTTACCATAGTTAAATTCAACATTTAAACCCACAGCCAAACTCCCAACAGAGTCAGGCTGTATATCATCAAAAGAGGCAATTAATAGCCTGGGTCTTAGTGGGGTAGAAGTGCCCTTGTTTGCTTTCTCAAATGCACTTCTTCTTTAATGGCAAGATAAGAATTCATAAAAATGGAAAAACTCAACAGTGTCGCAGTTAGACTCTGTCTTCTCATTAAAAATGACACTTCTGTTTTTCAGATTGGCTGCCTTTCCACAGGAGTTTATGTGGCCTTTTTTCAAGTCTTTAACATGGTGGGAGATCCTATTGTGAGTGATGGATAGATTATTGGAAAATGCATCTGCACTTTTATCTATTAAATGTAGACACTAAGCTGTAAATCTTAGCATAATGCTTCACTAGAAACCATCCATCTACCAACACCAATTTGCACTTCGAAATAGTCCCACAGAAGTTGAAGTATAATTCTGTGATTATGTTCCATGTTTAAACACAGATCAACAGATTTCCAGGTAAGGACAGGTTATATGACCAAAACACAGCCTCAGAAGGAGACTTTTAATTTTTGCTATTACAAATAGACAAAAACAAGAAAAAAACCACCAAAGCATTTTTCCACAAGAAAATGTACTATTAACAAATCCAAATTTTTTCTCTACTTTCTTCAAAACCATGTTGATTTGAGGATAAGGATGGGAGAGGAGAAAAAAAGAGAGGAAGGAGTGGTGAAAAAGTTACATTACTCTTATTTCACACAGTTGGAACAGGAAGTACAAATTGAAACAACTTTTCACTGAAAAAATGCAAATATTTTTTCATTTTAAATCAAAATAATTGAAATCCTTTCAGTCAGCTGGTGAAAGCACAGATGTAAAACTGCTGCTGACTATCAGCTGGATAACAATTCTCTGCAGGATCTTCGGGTGAACCTTCTTTCTCCCTCCAGGGCAAGCCCATCCCACCTATGCAGGTCCTGCTTAAACTAAGCACTCCTCATTCCATCTATAGCCATTGGAAAGAAACAGGCATATCCTGATGAGGATCCCTAACTTTATATTCAGAAATTCATTGGACAAGTCACCTTCTGTAGGTGTTTTTTCCTTTCCACCTGGAGATCTTGCTACAGGGATGACCAGCCACAGACCTCCTAAATGGTGAGACGTCAGCAAAGAGAGTCCAGTGCTGTGTCACGGTGAGAATAAAATATGTGCAGGTAACCAAGGTGGGCAAAATCCACAGCTGAAGTGTAAAGAGTAGATTTATTCCATCACCATTCTGGCACAACAGGGACACATACACTGATAAGCTTATTCCATCTTAGCAGGGGCAAAAAGTGTGTGGCCTGTTCCCTGCCTCACATATCAATGGGCCTGTGCAACACTTCACAATGCCGTGAATTTCCTCTGTGCTTTTATGATCTCTGCTTTGATCTCTCCAAGACAGCGAGCTCAAGAATGTCTGGGAGAGGGCCTCCAAGTCTCTGTAAACACCTACGTTATCTCTACACAGAAATTCTACTTCTCAGAAAAGACAGGATAAAAAGCACACTTTATGTTTTCCCACACTGTTACTCACCAGGCCTTGGCATTTCCAGCTGCAAGGTCACTTGAGCTATCATCCTCCTCACCAAATCTTCTTTTCACAACCCCTTCCTCCCAGTCACTCTTAAAATACAAAGTAGCAAATGCATTTAAGGGACAAATAGGGTTTCTTAATGAAACCAGGTTTCTCATTTGTGGTCAGGAAGATCTGGATTTAGACTGAATTCATAACAATTAACAACCTTCAACTGCTGAATCAAACAGATAGGAGATTCTTGGGTTCATTCTTTTTGACTATAGCAATATACAAATTAAAATAAACACTCTCTTTTTCCACCAGGAACTGCCACCAGCAGATATCACAAAGCTTTTCCCACCATTATTAAGGCACTTTTTTACTTCTTATTAATGAAATACTAACCCTGTATCACATTTTTGCACCTCTAAATAGTAGTCTTCACTGTAAACATCAGGTGTGCATGAAGGAGAGAAAAGTTCTATTTCATTATGTATTCCTCAAAGGCATGCATTGGGAGCTTTTTTTTTGCCTCTAATGTCACATTATTGTTTCAGTCAGACACAAAAAATACTTAAGTTTTCTCAGATGACCATCAAAAATGGTCCATAAAAGGCAGATCAAGTAAGTCACAAGACAGAGGAAAAGCATTCCTTCCTTGGCTCCTGCCAGCACTAGGTTCAGAGAGCAGAGTTAAACTTTACTCTTAAGCACAGCAAAACTAAAAATTAAAGAGAAGGTGGAACTTGGAAAGAGATTGTAACTTTGTTCTGATGTGGGATGAGCACCCAGAATGCAGCCAAGACCTGGCACAGAAAGGCAGCCTTTCCTTCCTTCATGGGCCACCCAGACCTTGACCAAAGGGTTCAGTGTGACCACATTCCACCTCACCTATCCATACTGGTTAAATATTCTACCTGGATGTACACACCTCACCACATACTATTAGACCAAACTCTTAATTTTTCTTGTGTAGCCCTAAGACACCCAATTTCCAAAGCTATTAAAAGAAATAGGCCAGATTTCAAGATGTTTACATACAACCCCAATGTCCTCTCTTCTTCTTACACTCTCCCAGCCATTACCAGAGGGACACAGCCCTTACAGTCCTCATCAGAGAAGTTCAGTCAGGTCAAGAATCTCAGGGAAGAGTTTGAAGGCTGTTATCTTTACTGGTCACTAGAAAGCAACAGGACAAGATGAAATGGCCTCAAGTTGAACCAGGGGAGGCTTAGATTGGACATCAGGGAAATCTTCTGCACTGAAAGGCACTGAAACAGGCTGTCCACACCAGTAATGTCCCTGGACGGATTTAAATGCATATATATGTAGGCATTTGGAGACACTGCTAATCATAGACGTGGCAGTGCTGGATTAATGGTTGGACTTGATGATCTTGGAGACCTTTCCCTACCTAAATGACTCTCTGACTGAAAAAAAAGGAAAAAGATACAAAGGTATAGAACCACTTCTCCCCCCAAAAATGAAACAAAGGAAAGCAAAACATCCATATTTTCCTTCCATGTTTTGTGGTATCTATAAAATGTTCCCTTAAACTCCTGAACAAAAAGTAAAATAAATTATGAGAAAGCTTCCTTACCCACCTACTCCATTTTCATGCCCAGTCTGGTACAGGCAGACCCTCAGAAGGGATCAGTGGTCCCAGTAACATGGACTGCAGGCTGTCCTAGAGCCACCCTGGGCACAATCCCACCAGAGAAACAATGACATGCAGCTCCTACCCAGAAGCATGGCGTTCAGAGCCAACCACAGAAACACAGTGCAGCTAAGATTAGAAAGCAGTCCTGGAGTTTACCCAGCCCAGCTAACTTGGTTATGCAAAAAATTAGGTGTCGAGTCCAAATTCAATACCTATGCCCTAGCCTGTGGAGAGAGGGGGGTTTTTCCAGATGCCTCCAGCCAAAGGCTGGTTTCTAGGGTTGCTCAGAGGAATCCTCCATCCACAGGCCGAGAAAAGATCTGTTACCACTCTTCTGGAAGTGATCTGCATCCTATTGCCACTTTTTTTCTTATTAAAAAAACCAAAAAGTCCTTCTGGATGGCACTGAGCTAAGTGCTGAAATACACTAGTGTTAAATCCTGGCTAGAGGTCAGCCTGGGGTTTTAAGAGTAGTGACTTCTTTCCTCCTATTAAAGGCATCAGAATTCACACTGGCAGAAAACGCTGAAGTCCTCAGAGGCAATTTGATTTTGGCACAGTGTCCAGTCCAACTGCAGTTCTACCATCTCATGCGTAGCTTCAGAAGGGACCAATAATACCTTCCATTCAACAAAACCCGGCGAAACAGTGCCTCATAAATTGCAGTTACATCACGATGGCGTGAACAAACTAGCATGAAGACTCAGGAAGCGCATGAGACTGAGCAGTCCTAAGGAAAAACACGCTGAGAGGCCACCTGAGCACTACATGTCACCGGAGAACAGTAGCAAGAAACATTTTATCTTTTGGCCTGCATTTATCCCATTTTAGTCTCTGTATTCCCTAACTACAAAAACTGAACACAGTTCCAGGAATATGGATTGCTAAACATATCCCTGTTACCTGCATTAGCCAAAGATCTGTGCCACCTATGAATAACTACCTGGCACAATATATTACACCTAAGATGTTGGATACATCCACGGTAATGAAAAGGTCAGGCTGATCTTCCCAGGGGTGGAGGAGTTTGCTCTGTATTCAGTTCAGCTTCACATCTGGGATCACCTATGTCTGTTGTCAGAGTCCAGCAATGCAAGCCAGAGCAGGTAACCAAGATTACAGCCATTGAGAACGTCTCTCCTCCCCCATCCCTCCAGACAATAAACTGACTCTGATCCTGCTCTTGTTCGGTTTTTCTCACCTTTTTGATGTGCATACAAAATGGGCAGCAAAGTCCATGGATTTGGCTCTCCAGGACCTTTGTCTACAAGGCTGACCACACAAAGAAGCAAGGAACGTAACACTCCAAGCTGCAGATGCCAGTTTGCATGCGGAGGATAAGACATAACCTGTCCATACTTGGCAGAGTCTCGGGTCTCTCCCTGCATGTGAGGAAGAGCAGGTGAGCCAAAGGTGATAGAGATGTCCCAGCATGGAAGAAGACCAGGCTCCTCTACTCCAGCATGTGCTAGACAAAAAGCCCACTGACAACACTTTGCTCTGTGCCACTTCTTTTAATGGAGTGATACAGAGTTCCCATCAGACCCCAGTCCAGTAAATCATGATTCTCTGCCCCTGGGTGAGGTGAGGCTGGTTGACAGGCACTCCTGGCTCTGTAAATACAAACTGACTCTGCTGCTGGACACAGCCGGGCTGCTGTGAGTTCATCAATCCACCCCCAGCACAGTATTGGAGAGCTGCGTAAAGATATCAGTTTAACATGCCTTTGTCCTCTCAAAGTGACACCAACCATGCTGAAATCAGCAAGCCAAAGCAGGGAAAATGCATCTCGAGGTAATTAGTAACAATCACAGGCTGCTTGGAAATTGCTGACAACAGCAGCAATGTGCTGGGCCTGTGTCATTGGCTTGTAAATGGAGAGAGCACTTACAGGCCGTGGCAGCATACAGTGACGGAAGGGGTTTTTTTAAACTTACTATTTAATGTGGCATAAAAACAATGCAAAGAAAGCAAGTGGTTCACTAATCAGAGATTTCACTGGTGGTCCACAACACGACAGAGATGGTGGATGAAGCAGTACTGACAGCTGTCACTACATTTCTCCTTAGCAGCAAGTACTAGCAGGAATGCCAATGTTTAAGCAATCCTTTAATTTTCAAGATCTATCCCATATGTTTGGATCTGCCAGCTGGATAAGAGAGAGGAATATTACATTTTCTACCAACAACTGCACAGAGGATCTTTGCCATCTCAAATCTCAACACTGCTTTGCCACCCACACCACAACCTGGTAACAAGAGCAATGAAAAACTGTAATCATAGTTCTGTTCTCAGACGTATTTCCATTAAATTCGTTTACAGTCTTACAGATTTAAGACTGTCAACATAAAATAGACTAAGTTCTCTTCACAAATGGCAGCCCAGACTACTCCAGAATTTCTCATAAAAAATGATTAAGCTTGAACAGGAGCTATAGCTATAGAAAGGAGAAAAATGTTTCTGGCTCAAACTCCTGGTTTTCATATTTCAAGTTATTTACTCACTTGTCAGCCTTACCAATAGCCCCATTCTGTGTTGAAACATCATGCAATCATGTTCACAGCTCTGCTTCACACACACAACTAGAAGAGTTCCCGGTAGAAGAGATGTTGCCCACCAATGCTGCCCTGGATATCACAACTCATTTGCCAGTGTTTTAAGAAGCTCTTGGTCTCATGACACTGAAGCTGTTACAAAATTGTTTATAATCTGGAATGTCAACAGAGAAGTGAGATCGACCTCAAGGCATTAACACCACCAGCCACAGACTTTGGACATTTGGTGGACTTCTATCCAATTAACCCTCACTTTTACAGTTGAAAACACACTAGCTAGGATGCTAAAACATGTTTCCCCCCAAGCCTTTCAGCTTCATTCTCTGAGTTTGTTCACATACATCACAGGACAGCCTGTATGAAACAAGGAAGAGTGGAAACACTCAAAAAAAAAGGTGAAAAAATTAAAAGCAATGCAACTTCCTGAATCTCAAGAGAAGACCAGAGGTCAGGCTGGCCATTCCTCTTCCAGTGAGGAGCAGTTCACATGGGAAATGCCATCATGGATCTGTGAGGCTTAGGCTCTTCTGAACTGAGAGGGGCCAAGGACCAGGAGGTGGTTCTGGCAGGATTTCTGTCATGAGTAAGTGCCTTACTACTGAAGTGCAGCTGATACAAAGCTGATCTTCCTCCAGGGACTGTCGCCTTATCAATCTCCTATCAATCCCTGCCCATCCCAGCCACAGAACACTAAACCAATCACTGGATTTTACCACAGCTTTGGTCAGACCACAGACCACAAAAAAAGCTCTGAGAAGGCCTAGTAGGTGGTGTGTTTGCAGATGTTTGACCTTGCACTCAACTCATAACCACCATTGTGCACCATTTCCCAGCTCCTGATTTTCAGAGATACCTACCACAGATGAAAGTCCCATGGCAATGCAGCTTGTGCTTACAAGGGAAATAGGGTCAATAAATGTGTCTCCTTTTCCAAATTCCCTGTCCCACCAAGGAAACAGGCTGGGAAAAGAGTTGTGACTGAAAAAATGAGTTATATTTGGGGAGAAAATAGAGAACTCTGTCCAGAACTACAGTGAGAAATGCACCACCAAGTGTGCTGTAATGCACATGCTTTGCACATTACAAAGCATAACTTGCTACTGAAACCTTCCCGCTCCTGACAACCTGCACATCCCTCGCAGGTCCTCAGGAAAGCCTGAGAGTAGAGAGCATAACTCGGGCATACAGTACGTGCCCATTGCTACAGGGCCCAGATTGTGGTGGAGACTTCTGGGCGCTTCCAGAGTGTGACCAGCACAAAACAATTCCTATGGCTGTTGAAAAAGAAAATGAGAGTATAGCAGGTAGACAACTTCCTCCAAAAATATATCAAAAGGCATAGGTTTTAAAAGACTTTTTATACTCACGTATATCTAAGTTCTATGAATGCTGTTGATAGAAAACTCTACAGCACTGTCAAATTAAAGATATAAATACCCACTGTATTGAAAAACGTGTTCCATTGTAGCTGTCACTCTGACATATTTCAGACTGATGGCAGGTTTTTTCTAGAACTTGCTGTTCATAAAGCCTGCTCCATCTTCTTGAGGAGAACTAGCAAATTTAACATTTGGAACTTTTGCTCAAGTGCAGGTAACATCACAGGGAGAACCTCCGTGAAATCCATATTGAACTTTGCAGCGTCACTTCTGTAGTTTTACTCTAACGAATGTGATCAATCAGCTCACAACACTCTAAGGAAGCAGCAACATGAGACATGTGAGAAGTGCTTAAACCAGTGTAGAAGAAAGAAGTGCTGCTGACCTACCAGCCAAAACAACAGCTCTTGGCTGAACCTCATTTTGGCCAGATGTAAATCCTGGGTGAGCAGTCCCTTAGAAGATGACAGAGGCTGCAGTTAGGTCACCCCAAAGCCTTCTTTTCTCCAGCCTGAACAATTCCAATTATCTCAGCCTTTCCTCATAGCAGAGGTGTTCCAGCCCTCTGATCAGCTAGGCTGCCTCCTCTGGACTGGCTCCAGCAGCTCTTCATCCTTCCTGTGCTGGGCCTCAGGGCTGGAGGCAGGTGGGATCTCACCTGAGCAGGGCAGAGGGGCAGAATCCCCCCTCCCCTGCTGCCCATGCTGGGGAGTCAGCCCAGTACAGGGGGGTTTCTGGGTCCCAGCACACACGGCCAGGGCAAGGCCAGCTCTCACCCACCAGCACCCCCAAGTTCTTCTCCCAAGGTTGCTCTCAGTCTGTTCGTCCCCTGCCCGGATCAATCCTGGGAGTAGCCCCAACCCAAGTGCAGCATCAGATGCACTCTGGCCTTGTTAAATCTCATGAGCACTAAAGCCCAAAAGCAGAGGCAAGCATTCTGCTTTTCAGTGATGTGGTGGTGTTCAGAATGTACGTTTGGGGTGGAGGGGCACATCCTTTCCTGAACAAGAGGGATGGATGCCTCACCTGTCAGCTACAAACAAACACAAATGATTTACACGAGCCATGCAGCTGACTTTCATCAGAGCTTCTCTGAAATCACATTCAAAAAGAGACTTTTTGAGCAAATGACTCCACATCTGACACAATTCTTCCATAAAGGATGTCATCATGCAATATGAAGGTACAGACAATTCACACTATTTGTCAGTGTTTGAAAATCACTTACCTGTGACAATAGGATAGGACTGAGGCCCAGGAACACTCGCTCCCAAATCTGCAGAAGTAGGGCTGGTTATATTGGCCTTCATGTCATCCAATCCACCAGCTAGCGAGGCCATGGCTGAGTATTCAGTTGCCTGGAAGAAGAAACAAAAGGCATTTTAGTGACAATATATTTACTAATCAAGAGCTTTTTTTTGCCTGTGCAACAGAAAGTAGATGCAATATAGAACTCAAAAATCATTTTTTTCAGCCAGTGTTAAAGTCAATGCCCATTTACACTGGGCTTCTCAACATTCAAAGTGTTCAATAAATGGGTCTGTGCTTATCCCCGGTGTTCTCGGAGAACACCAAAATAGGTTCTCTTTATAAAACCAAAGCCAAACTCATTAATATGTAACAAGGCCTTCCTGAAAGAGGAAAATTTGTAGATTAACTGCCAAGTGCAAGCTCCTTTCTTCCTAAGGAAAAGTGTTCATGCGTCTTAACCTCCATACTCTCCACATTTCAGTGTTGGCACTTGAGGGGACATGCACTAACAAGGAGGTGGGAACAGGGTGTCCTGTTTCCCTTTTCTTGGAAATGGTGCATTTCTTCATCATCTCACAGGAAAGAAAAGGTATGTATACATCGTGTTTGTTTAATGAATGCATTTGCAGCTAACTGCTTCTAAATCCAAGTTATTTAAAAATAAATCACCTGACTGTGGTAAGGATGCTGTGTCATTTCCAAAGAATTTCTTAATCTCATTAGCTGAAAGAGGCTACAGTAAACAAGCACAGGTCCTCAGAAATCAGAGTGTTTGTGTCCAATAACCCTGTTTAAGTCTCTGTAGCTACAGCATTCTACAGCCGATGAGGCCAATCCATGCATCTAGAGGATGTATATGTACATGGCACAAAGCTTATCTCCGTTTGCCCTTTTTCAATGATTTCTTATTGTCAGGATCATTCCCACAAATCTGGGAAGTTTTCTTTCAAAGTCCTCCCTTCCCTGCCATCTGCCCTTTAAGTTTTAATCTTTTATTTGTGGGATGACAATCATGCCCATAACAACTGCAGGTTGACTTCAAATGAAGAACTGCAGTGGGAACAGGTAAACTGAAGAGCAGCCACTGTGATACCAATCCCTAATGAATTCCTGAAGATTAAGTCAGTGCAGAAGCCATGCAGAGATGAAGAAATGCAGATGAACCCAGGATCTCATGGAGGTTTTCTGGAGCAACCAAAACAAAACTCAGAAAAACACAGAATCCCAAACTGGTTTGGATTGGAAGGGGCCTTAAAGACCAAATTATCCCACCCCCTACCACGGGCACCAACACCTTCCACTAGACCAGGTTGTTCAAGGTCTCATCCAACTAGGCCTTGAACACTTCCAGGAATGTGACATCGAAATCAGTTAACTTTTTTTTTTTTAAGGAAACAAAAGATGATCTGAGTGAATACATCCTTCTCCTTCCTTCAAGTTTCTGAGAACCCAGCACACAATCTGGTGCTTGACATTAACTCAGCACTTTGGCCAGGAATACGTGTTGGTGTCTCTGCAGCTCAGGTCTCACTCAAACAGAAGTTAATTTACATGGATAATCCTGTATTAACAGTTCTGCGTAATAAACATGTTTTTTCTGCAGACAACACCTGCATGACACAGGAGTACAGCCTGTCACCTTGAAGGATCCCCCATACAAACCTCTTGCAGATGAGCATGCAAAATACATTTTACCAGGGACTAGCTGCTGGCCAGCCTTGTCCTGCATCCAGCCCATGCATCGGAGTCCTCTGACTTGTCTCCTAGGATCCTACATAACCTTTGCATTAAAGTTGTACTGTTCCTAAGTCCGTTCAGCTCATTCCTCCTCCAACACCCTCTGTGCCCTCACTTTTGCCTTGCCTTCATGGACCGAGCCCTTTTTGTCTACTGCCACTGCCTCAAAGACACCCACACCTCTGACTCATCCCCACTTCTGCTCCTGGGAGAGGACAGCCCTGGGA
Source organism: Rhagologus leucostigma (assembly GCA_013397725.1). Taxonomy (NCBI): domain Eukaryota; kingdom Metazoa; phylum Chordata; class Aves; order Passeriformes; genus Rhagologus; species Rhagologus leucostigma. Next base: position 185,505 of record VZTD01005874.1, read on the forward strand.
ACCTCACTCCTTGGTAGAGAATGCCAGTAACAGTCTCAGCCTTCCTCCTTCCTAGAAGTGTAATCAAAGCTCCTTCTTCTCATTCAGCATCACACCACGATGCATTTCTCAGCCTTCCCACATTCCATGTTCTCCTAAGTCTCCAACCCTTCCTTTGCCCTATGCAGGGTACATGCACATACAGAGATGCTGCTAGATTTTTTCTTTTCCCAAAACCCTAATCTGACAAAACATCAGAGAAACAATAGCCCTGCAGAGACACCCCATGCAGCTGGTGATGCAAAAGCACGGATGGCCTGGCAGCACAGCAGAGGAAAAACCTGTCCTTTTTTTGCTGCTGTTTGGCATTTCTGGTATCTCTAGAAGAGCACACACCAATCTCTGGGGAAGGATGCCTGAGTTCACCCGTGTTGCTCTATGAAAGCCTCAACCGTACCATATCAAGACTAGAAAATCTCTTTAGATCCTCCCATGGGGTGCTGACCCACCACTCCCAACAGGCAGAGAGTGAATGTGGCTTCCCACTTACAAAGTGGGAGCTGCACGCCTGTAGTTTGGGACGAAGCATCCAGCTGGAATGCGACACCGGCCACGGGCTGGGTCACATGGGGACTGAGGAAGGAGGTACACATCCCAAACTACAAACCCAACTGGAGCCAGCCTGAACCCTCAACTGCAATTCTCAGACATGGGAATGAGTAACTCCATAGCTTGATTCTCTTCAGGAGTCCAAGGAACTGACACAGGGATAAACAGGTCCAGAGTTAAGAGTTTTAGCGGTAATGACCTGGAAGGACTATGCCAATGAGCCATGAGTAGCCATCTGAGCTTGGAGAAACTGACCAGTTCTAGTGTCAAGCAAGCGGCAACCAGAGTGTAGCATAACCTGGCAAGGGTCACAACAGTGGTACCCTGTGCTCTTCCATGTCACTGCACTATAGTGAGTTAGAGCAGTATGCAGTGGTGCAGTCCCAAACTGTGAAATGACATCTGCAGACTGGAGGGACTGGAAGCATTACACTTGTTCAGCACAGCGTGGAGGGAGAGCCCATAGCCAAGCAGGACTGTGGTAGGAATGAGAAGGCATGAGTTGAAGATGCGCAAAATAGAGATTTGGGGTCCGTCCCTGCACACAGGAGACGCATGTCTTTTGCAATGAAACTTTTCCCAGTGGTAAGAATAGCAGGATTTTAAGGGGTTTTCCAGCTACTTTGCTGTGCCCAGATCCCTCCGTGGAACCACCATCAGCTGAACGCTAGCAGCCACACGGAGCAAGCACTGACCACTGCTTCCAGCATCCAGGCAGAGCAAGCCCAGGCCGAGGGGCAGCCCTTGCGATTGCTGACTCCCCTCTCCTGATGCAGTCCCAGTGGAGGAGTGACCCCTCATACCTCATCCACCTCTGCAGTTACAGTTTACACCGCAAAGCAGTGGGGTCACGACCGGCACCAGGCTGGCCCAGTGGCAGTGACCAGCACTTGCCTGTGGGCAGAAAAGGAAACACAGTGCTGCCAACAGTGGGGTGCTGCAGTGAGGTGATGGTCAGCAGAGGCATCTTCTGGCCTCCAAGGAGTGGAGAGTCAGAGGTGCAGAGCATAGGAGCCTTCACCCTAAAACCAGACCATGGGTGCTGTCTGCAGCCCTCCTCATCCCTGTGGAGGGGCCAGAGGACTCTAAGTCCCCCTGAAAATGCAAAAGCCTTGCTGACACTGTGGGCTCACAGTGTTGGGTGTTGAACCACTCATGAGGGGTACAGTGGCGTCCCCTCTTCCCATTCCCCCCAGGCAGATCGCTTCCTTTCAGGCACCCCATCCAGAGAGGAAAAGGAAACCTCAGGTGAAGGTAGTGCTCATGGAGCAGCCCCTCACCCCATGGCCCCACTGAGACTGTTTTGCTGAACCCTCCTGCTGACCCTCCTCAAGAGCTTCTCCAGCTGACTGGGGTGGGAGCAGCAGAAGGGATCTCAGACTTGGCTCCTGCACTGGTGAGCTTGCACCACTGCTGGTGAGAAACAGCCCGGAATGACCGTCATAGCCAGGGTCCCTCCTCGTACAGCAGGAAGCCTGACCTTCTGCTTGGTAGGTGAAAAAGCAAGAGACGGGTGTTCATTACTCTAGAAATTACCTGAAAAATGACTGCCTGCGGTTGTACCACGCACTGTCTCATCAGCATGGAGCACCACTGCCATAGCATGGAGGAGAGAAAACACAGACATGTGAAACGAGGAATATATAAAAGAGAGACTGAGAAGGACAAACTGAAAAGAGGGCCAAGACCAGATCTCCTGTGTTCTCCTGTCCTATCCTATTTCGCTCTGACTCAGCTCTGGCAGACGGGAGCTGGGGGGAGTGGCTGCAGTGGTGAGGAGAGAGTGATCTCTGTGCACCTACTGGCAGCAGCACAACTCCTCTTGCAGCAGAGCAGGATCTGCACAGTCCCTCCAAACTGACTTCTCTGCAAAGTGCAAACAGGAAGGCTTCTGCACATCCACCTCCATTACAAAAGCTTTATTTCTAACTATTATATAATCCTCTTGGAGTGGTGGACATGATAGGCAAATGGAAAAAAAAGGTGTGCAGGAGGGTTTCAGAACCATTTTCAAACCTGCTGCACTACAGCAAAGCAGAGAGGCAGACCATGACCAGCTTCACCCTGCACTTTTTCTGGTGAAGATGCCTGAGTACAATGCACTGAAAAGTCAACCCACCCTATGTGTACAGAAATTGTCTCTTTGAGATTTACCTGGGATTTTATCCTAAAGTGTCACGAAAAGATGAAAAGATGACCCTGAAAGAGCCTGGTTCCTCGGTGCCAGTATGGGAATCTCAGGAAGCTCCCACAGGCTGGGATGAGCCCTGCAGCAGTGCTGTGACCCATGAGGTGTGAGACAAATATATCCCCTTTCAGCCTCATCCCTTTCATGGGGCACAGACCTCACTCACAACACTCCTGAAAAGACTACACCAAGCAAAACCAGACAAGAGCTGTCTGCCGCACAGGGCAAATGGCCATTAAAATGAGCCAGCTGGGGTCCACTGGGATTTGCACATGTTGCTTTTTGCATCTGCTAGATTTTCCAAATCAAAACAGCAGGCAGGCATGAAATAACACCTCCTGTGTTCTCCTGCCACTCGTACAGCTGCCCCCAGGCTCAGGATGCTGCTCAGGATGCAGTAGCAGCAGCAGAAGCAGCAGCAGCAGCAGCAGCAGCTCAACAGGAGTTCAGACCATCAGTGCAAAGTGCCAGCTTAGGGCTTCAGGGCTTAGACTGCCTCCTTACTGACCATGTGCTCTTCCTTCTTTCCTGACAGAGATGGTGCATCAAGAGCCTTCACTGCCAAAAAAATCACTGAGGTCTCTGAGAGGCACAGTGTTGTCCTGCAGATCACATCCACCACACCCCCTACTCACCCCTTATGGCAGCAGTAAGCCAGACTTCACACCAAGTATCTCCAAGTCATCACATCTTAATACTTTAAAATTAATTAATAACTAGAGGCAGAAGTGGCACATGCCAGGCAGGCTGTCCACAGAAACCTGCACCTCAGTCTGACAAAGGGAAGAAATTTGTAACATTAGATATGGTTCGAAGAGTTTAATCCAAAGCAGCTCTAATTAATCTCCCTAGGCTTTCAGAAACCCAGCACCTCTCGCAGCTGCACAGGCACCACTGCTGCTCTGCCTGGAATTTCATGGGAATGGAAAATCCAGCCTAATGCCCTCCTCCTCAGCCACCCAGGATATGGGTGGGAAAGGCACCCAGGAACCTATACATCAAAGTCTCACCATTGCCACCTGCCAGCCACTCCTCCATTTCATAATTTACATGATATTCCCTGCACTGGCTACTGCTGACACCAAAACCAATCCTACCTTGGAGCAAATGTTATTTACACTCCTAATTTGGGCCAAACCCTAGTTTCTCTTTGTTTTCAGACACATTGGGCTCATTGCTGTCTCATAGAACGTGGAAGTTTGATTTCAGTGGTACAACCTTCTTCCCTCAGTTTAAACTGAGTATTTCTGAACCTTCCTTTCACAATACATATATGTTTATAAAAAGTTAACAGCTGCACTTCATTTTAGCCCAAATCCAATTAGCATTGTACACATCCCCAGACATTCCTTTGAAGGCAGTGAGAATTAGCTCGTGCACCCTGCCATGAACACATTTAGCCTCATACTTCAAAATAACTGACCTGTTTTTGACCCAGTCTTCACATTATCTGCATACAGGAAACGATATACTACATATTCCATTTCCACAGTGCAATTCATAAGTGGGTGCAGCTATCCTCAGATTTTCCAAAGGGACACCCAAATCCAATCTAAATGCCTAGAATTTACCTGTTGTTTTTCTTTTATACATATAAATAGCTGCATTTCCATTCACTCTTTGTTTCTCATTTTCATTTTGTTCTAATATCTGCATGTAAATGTCTGAAAATAGCATCTGTAATTGAAGATTATGAAGTATAGCCAGCTCCTGACAGGCTGCTAAGGAAGATGGATTATCCTCATTTTTCTGTAAATTTTGTCAATTTTGGAATTCATAAGCTATCAACACTGATCAAAATGTGACTGCACAGCTGTGTCAAAGCGGACAGCACAGCATCGGCGCAGCTTCGAGGAGGACAGCTCTCCCCAGCCATTCAGCCAGGGGCACACACTGCAGGAATCCTTCCCGACTGCTTGCGGTATCTACATCCCAATCACACTGCCCCCTCCACCCCTGCAAAAAAAAAAAATCAAATAAGTAAATCGAAAGCACGCAAATTCTCTGGTGCGCCAATTCAGATCACAAAGCACAATTTATTGCGTGTTCTCTCGTTTTATTTATCCCTAAGTAGTAAACACGATTTCCATTCAGGGGGTTCGTTATGTTCCACTCCTACCAGACAATCACGGCACACTTGAGGCAATTGTTTAGCCTCTTCCTCTCAATTTTCCCATTACTGGGAGTAAGTACTGTTGGGACTCTTTAATAGCCCGACTGCAGCCCATATCAATAACAGATGAGGTTTAATCGTCCAACACAAAAATTATTTAGGCTCAGTAAGGACATTCAATGTCATTTGCATAATGGCATTTCTATCCTGAGCACCTAACCCATCGTGCATAAACAAGGCCCTGGGACCATAAATAATAATAAATCATGACGTCCACGCTCCTCTTGCTGTAATAGGAACCTCTCTATGTAGAAATTATTTCAGCAGGAAACGGGCACTATAATTTTAAAGACATGTGGCATTGCACAGGTCAGTAAATCACACTCGTGCTCACAGTCACACACACGCATGTGCCAGTGAGGCTGCCCATAGTGAGCAGCAAAACCCCACGGAGTAGCAGCACAGAACACTGCCCACGCTGGCTGCTGGAAATGTTTTTATTATTGTTTCTTAGTCAGAGGTAGCAGGCTGAACAAAAGCAACGCCTGAGTAGTGTGTGCAGTGCCTGGGCATGTGCTCAGTGGACCTGTCAGTCTGCCAAATCCCTGCTGGGCAATCCCTCGTGCCTGCTGTCCTTGGATCTCTGGGAAGGCCTGATGGGAAGAGAGCAGAGACCTGCAGATACTCAGATGGGTGTTTTCCAAGCAAGCTCTTCATAGGCCACTGCAGTTCCCAATACTCAGCAGGGGCAGAAATGGCCAGTGGACTCTCTCAGAATCATGAATCACTGAGGATGAAAAGCCCTCTAAGGCCATTGAGTCCAACAATTAACTCAACACTGCCAAGGCCACCACTAAACTATGTCCTCAAGAGCCATAAACTTCCTCTGGTTTTCAAACAGAAGCCTCCACCAAAAACCATGGTCAGGCCAGCCCGAGGGAGGTAAACGTACTCAATGAGCTGAGGTGGCTTCCCAGATTTCAGCCTCACCTGGCCACTAACAAGTGCCTGGATGAACAGAAACAGCAACACCACCACAGTGGCAACTGCCAACATCTGTTTCCGCCAGGATTTGCTAGTTTCAACATCACATATTTGTCCTCAACGACTCTGGCGTCTCTCTGTGTAATACAAACAGTGCTCTGTCTCCTGCAGGACACAAAACGACAGGATGACTCACCCAAGCCTCCACCCAGCCTCATCACCACTGTCCAATCCTGCACAGGTTCTTCCTTTCTGTCTCCATGCCAAAGCCTCCCAGTTCAGTTTACTGAGAAAAGCAGAAAGTCCAAAACAGATTTTGTAGGAACCTGGTCCTGGTTCCAGTGTTGCTGATGTTACTGATGTCTGCCGCTGCCCCAAACCCCCTCCAACCTCTTCTCTCCAACCCCCCTCCTCCTCCCAGGGCAGCCCTCTGTCCTGGGGTAATGTTACGAGTCTTCTGTATTCCTTAACCATCTGCTTAATGCCCAAGGACACATCTTTAAGATGGACCTGGGGGGCGGGGCCACAGCGGCACTACCCGGGTGCGGGTCAGTTCAACGGCTAGGTCCAACGGCTCTGGCTCCAAGGGTCTCGGCCGTGCTCGGGAGAGAGGGCACCGGGGGCGCTGCCCTGCTTCTTGGTGGTTTTTTTTTTTCCCCTTTGTTGTTTTCTCCACTAGCTGGGAAAAAGTTCTGTTGGGTTTTTTTTTCCTTCCCTCCCCCTGGCCTCCTTGCCTTCCCTTCCCTCCGGTCCGGGGAGCCTGCGGCGTGGCCCCGGCTGGTCCGAACCCCGCGGAGGGCCAAGCCGTTGAGCGAGGGGAGGCTGAGGTCGGCCAGCTTCGCCTGTTGAGGGAGGAGGACCAGCGGCGGAGAACAACAGCTTTCTCTTCCATCTGCCCTGCTCCAGATCGCCGCGTGGATTCCCTTCCCTTTGCCCTTCCCCTTCTTGGAGACTGGGGGAACCGGTTGCCAGCCTGTGTGGTTTTTTATTTGTTTTTTTTCCTTCTCCGGGCATTTGTTGCATTTTGAGTTTTTCCTGTTCTGCCCTGTTTTATTTTGTGTTAATAAACAGTTCGGGTTTTTTTTTTCCACTTTTCACCCGTTGTTAGAGATTTGTTTCATTGGCGGAGGAAAGGGGGATTGGAGGAGGCGCTCATTCCACAGCGTTTCCTCCTAAATTTTGTCTCCAAAACCGAGACACCCTCACTAGCTCCTCTCCCGCTTTCCCCACAGACTTACATGGGGGGGTTTCTCTTCTTTCCCTCTTTCCTGGCCTCACCCCAGCACCAATTGAATTCTCTCAGCAGCCTCCACCATCCTATCTGCAGTGCTAAAAAGGGGGCACCTAATCAAAATAAAGCATGAGACACACAACTGAAATAAAGCATAACACCGTGGTGGAAAAGCAGTTTACTTTTTGTAAACCCAGCACAAAATTTAGGCTTTTATGCCTCTAATTGCTAGAAGATACTGTTAAAATGTGCTGTTTCTCAGGACAGGAACTGGACACTTTCCCTCTCAACACTTAACAATTTCAGCCAGAGGAGGAGGGAAAAGGTGCAATCGTCCATCGCGGTGGCTCCTCTGCTTCCAGTGAAGCACCAAGCATGAGTGTGCAGAGAAGAAAACACAACCCTCAGCACGGCCAAGTACTTCCTTATGGAGAAATAAAAATCAGAAATATGAATGCACACTGAGATTGTGTGAAGTTGGCACCAATATCGCCAGATCTTCAATCCATTCCGCCGATGGCTTCTGACACTTGAAAAGTCTTGTGCAAATTTTCAAGAACAGTTTGTATTTCTGTAATGCTTTCACATGAACTACCCAAAGGTGTTTCACAAATGCCATCTGAGAATCCTGGTATAGCAGTTTTTGTATCATATTATGCATTGTGTACAATAAACTGGTCTCAAACTGGTGTGCCATGGCAGATTACCAGGGTCCAAGCCTCATGGGTAGCCAAAGCTCCTGCAGTCATTGCACCTACAAGGGCACCAAACCTTTGCTCAGGGGAAAACCAGTAGAGAAAGCTGCAGAGTTTGCTGTTTTGTGACATGTTGCAAAGTCCAAGCTGAACAAATCCATACCAACCCATGAACTCCTGTATTTCAAAGCCAAACACCAAGTAACACACATTCTTCATTTTCCAAGAGAGTTTTGTTGTTGGTGTCCCTGGGAGCCTGGTGATTCTGTGGGGGTCAGGAGCCTTCTGCCTTCCATTTTTGGGGTGGAAACTTTCCCTGCAATGCTGAATTCCCCATCAAATCCCCAGTATGGCACTGATCTTATTTAAAAAAAAAAAAGGCAAAAACGAACTAACAAAAACCACATGAAACAAAACCCCCATAATTTTCCAAAGTTTTTCTTTCATTTCTTCGTCTGCACCTGAACTACAATGGTAAGGGCCACAGTATTGCAGGCCAGTTTTCATTACAGCATGTTTATGGAAAAGCCGGAAATTTTAAAGGTCTTTTCCAATCTGAATGATTGTATGGTTCTATGCCAGGGGAGGTAGGAGATACAGGAAAAGGTAGGATATTAGGAAAAAAAATATCACAGAAAGGTTTGTAAATCATTGGAACAGGCTGCCCAGGCAAGTGGTGGAGTCACCATCCCTGGAATTGTTCAAAAAACATGTAGATATGGTTGAAGACATGGTTTAATGATGAAGATGGTGGTGGTGTGGGGCTGACAGTTGGATTTGATCCTAAAGGTCTTTTCCAACATTCACAATTCTGGGATTCTATAAGTACAAATGTTGTTTTCAGAAGCTTTATGCAGCACTTTCTGATTACATGTCCTTGGAGGTGTGGGATTAGAGAGGCAGCAGGAACTGAACAAATTCTGTGCACTGACAGCAGGCAAAGTGACCGGCTTACATATTTTAACCAGAGTGTTTTGTCCTGAAAACAAGAAGTGCCAGGATGGGTGCTGGGAATGTGGAGTGGGGGAGATTTTCCTTGCCCTCCATGCATGCTGCAGGCATGCCTCATGTAAATGGAGGCCCTGGGCAAGGGAACATCAGGGGAGTGATGCAGTGTTTGCTTTGATGTGACATTCAGTAAGGATGAATAGGCACAGAACCCCACTCATCTTGTAGGGTAAATCTTGAGCTGTTTTTCTCCTTTGCAAATTATCTGAGGCCCAAATCTGACCAGTAACAGATCCAGAATGTGAAGGCTCCAGGACAAGATGCTAGAGACTGGGGAAGGACAGTATTCCCCACCTCAGGAAGAAACATTCTGTCTGCCCCACCTGCCCACGGGGCAGGGAAATGGGCTCCTCACCTTCAGAAGTGTACCTACAAACACCAGAAATTGTCTGCATATTGGTATAAAAATCTATGCAAAACAGAGACAGGCTGACAAGTCAGGGTACCCATAGGGTGCTGGTTTCAAGTAAAGAGGCTCTGTCTGATGACACCCACAGCCTGTTGCTGCTGGAGGCCCTGTACCTCCCCACTGTCATGACAGGCTTCAGTGACAGACCCTCTACACAGAAAAATCATCAAAGATGACAAGTTTCAGTGAAACATTTCAGTTTTTATCAAAACATTTTCTATTGGAAAGCCAGGTTCAGCCAGGCACACTGGTGCTGTAATACTCACTATTCTGCTGATAAAACTGCAGAAGACGCCCGGGCACCACACATGCAGTGGAACATCACCACAAGCAAACAGCATCAGGCAACCAGAAGGACCCAGAAGAACCCACCACCAGTATTACCTGAGCACATCTTCCACCCCAAAAGCTACTCCAGTTCTTATGCCAGAGAGGTATTTGGGGTTATAGTTCAAAATTTCCTCTCCAGTCACAAGAACCAGAGAAGAACCATTTGAACAAAAACACAGACTGGGCTGTGCCATCAGTAAAATCTCCCACTGGTACTGAGCCTCACAGTTTGACAATGCCTGAAAATCACTCATCAGGTACATAATCTGATGACAATTTCTTGTGTAACATAATTTAATCCATTACTTAATCCCGTGTTTCAATTATTTAGAGAGGTCCTAGTAACCAGTGAAATACTCCAAGGCTAACAGAGCATCTGACAAGTGCAGTTCTTACGCCTGGCTTCACTCCATAGCTCCTATTCCAGGAAAGCACTCATCACCTCCAGGACCTTGTTCTCCCTCAGCCCTCTGTGCGTGACTTATCTGGACTGACTCAGACCTGAGGTCAACCCTGAGCCTGAAAGGGGTTTTGCAGGAGAAACCCTTGCCTCTCCAGTGTTGCCCTTATTTCATTCCATTTTCAGGGTGAGAGGAGCAGAGCTGCAATCATCCCCCTACATGTTAATCTACTGTCTTAGTGCAAGAGTTCCCTCCTTTCAGATTAGTTTTTTATTATTATTTTGGAAAATTCTGCTGCAAGCAAATTTTAAGCAGCCACTATTCATATGAGCAGAGAGGAATTTTAAATCGGTCCCCTTTGTCTGGAAGTGGCTTAGCTCCACAATTGCTTTTTGTCATCATTCAGACACTGGTGTAGGTTGTGTCGTTCAATGCCGTCCTTAAAAAGAAAGGCAACAAAAAACTACGGCATTCTTCTGAGAACCCAGCCTCTGCACTGAACAAGTTTCTCAGACTCACTGGCACTTCACACCAAACAACTCTCCATCTCATCCTCTACACTGGGTGAACTAGTGCTGCTCTTCCACTCCAACCACACTTTTCATTGTAACCACACAAAGGTTTTTCTTAAACACATCAAAACAACTGGAATGAAAAAAGTGGCTGAGCAGCAAGGTAGTGGTATGACCCAGGTGGGAAGGAAGTTTCAGAAGTCCCTCAAAGCAGGGCCAGCTGTGGAGCCAGGCCAAGCAGGTCAGGGGTTCATCTATCTGGGTCTTGAAAATCACCATAGAGACTGCACAACTTTGGACCTTGAAGAGCCTCTCCTGTGTCAGTTCATGCCCTTGTTTGTTGTGTTCCCACTGTATATCCCCATGAAGAGTTTGGCTCCTTCTGAGATGTTTCAGCACATCAAGTTCTTCAAGGGAGCATACTCCCATCTTTGTCAATTATAAGGTGATGGACAGATTTAGAGAAAGCCCACAGAATGAGTGTAAAACAGCAGTGATTTCCAAACTAAGACTGGAAAATGTACTTGAAACTTGTCACAGTCTGTGGGATCCAGACATTTACTGGGGACTAAGTAGAGAAGTCTCGTTCCATTCTTCAAATGCTGGTGCAAGCCCTTCACCTCAAATATAATGTGAATGAGCCAGGCACTAGTTACATCAACTCACAGATTTGTCCTTCCTTCTCTTGTGGGGCTAACATAAACATAAGGAGGTTGGTCAGTTTTGATATAACTGGCCAACTAGTGCTGTTACAGGACATCGTCTGATATTGGTGAAGGACCTGGTTTATCTCTCTAAACTAAAAAAAAGAAATTATTTATTGCAAAACACACAATAAATGAAGATATATAATTACTCAATGCCAGTTCCCAGATTTGAAAGAAATGTGAACACTTCTGTCAAGATAACAAGTGAGGAAAGCTTTTCTTAGATTTCCTACCTCTCTATCACACTTAGAATTCACAGAAAATCTTCTGGAGGAGACCACCTGCAGCCTTTGCACCACCTGAAGATGTTATGTTTTATGTAGTCACTTAGCTCTGGGTGTAAAGCTGGTGGAAGGTGCTGAGATGAAACTTGATGGCTGGAAAAACATCCTCTTCCAGCATTACCCAACAGGAATGGTGCTATGGCTGCAATTTCCAAACATTTTCCCCAGGTGTTGGGGTTTAGGATTTTTTCCTTTTGTTTTTTTCTCTCATGGGATTTTGTCCCATCTGTTGCTAAGAGACAATAACGACTGGTACTTAAGAGAGAAAAGAAATGGCGAAGGTGGGGGAAGGGTGCAGTTGGCTACTCTCTTACCTGGGGGTTTTTGTCTTAGGAAGAGCAGAGATACCGCGAGATTTTNGCCCAACCTCACTAGAAAGGACTCTGACCATCTACTCAGGTGCCTCAGGGGAAAACCCAGGGCCCCAACCCCCTCAGAGGGAGCCTCTCCTGGCCGCCTTCAGGAGCCGGGTTGCCGCTGCCCAGCCCCACTGCATCTCTGCCACTGCTCCAGGTTTTTCACTACACTGTAACCCCGCACTCCCTGCCTGCTGAGACACCCTGTGGCTCCTGCTGCGGCTGCAGAGTTTCTGATACATTTCATTTGCCACTCTGGAATCTGCTCATCCCTGCTGTTCCAGCTGCCCCTGCGAGGTTCTTGCTGCAGCCCATTTTTGCCATCCAGGCCATCCGCCATTACGACGTGAGGGAGATGTGACCGACCTCGCGCCACAGCGCCCCCTGCAGGCGGGGGAATCACCGCACCCGCCCTGCCCAGCCGGGAGCCGCCAGCGCCCCTGCCGGCCGTGACCGGAACTGCACCGAGGGGAAAGTACCTGCGGCCGAGAGAGGCTGGCCCTGAGTGTCTGGTTCGGTTTGGTGTTGCTGCCTTTGCTGTTGTTTGTGTGCCTTGTTTTACATATACATACTGGTGAAGAACTGTTATTCCTTTTTCCCATATGTTTTCCTGAAAGCCCTTTAATTTCGAAGTTATAATAACTCGGAGGGAAGGGGGTCATATTTTTTCCATTTCAAGGGAGGTTCCCACCTTCCTTGGCAGACACCTGTCTTTCAAACCAAGACACCAGGCTCTCAGGGAAAAAGCACACCACACTCCGTCTCAGTAGCATCTCAGTCCCCGAGGAGCTTCCAGAGCATGAGAGAGCTGGTCTGCCTTTGCCAGCTGCTGACTGTGCCACATGTCACCCACATTTCCTTCGCACGAGCCTGTGCACAATGTGGGGAGCCTGCCAGAGGGAGAAGACATCCCCCCATTTTATGCAGAGCAAAGAGAAAAGAGACAAGGACAAAGGAGATGCGGGAGCAAAAGCTATGGCAAGGCTGGCCTTTTCTTTATGTTGTGAATTTGTATTTTCACATGTAGCCGTATTTGAGAGCAGTCAGGAGGAAGAAAAAGGGATGTTTAAAACCAGAAATATAATGCAGTTCTCTAAGGAGCTGTCTACCTTGGTATTTTGGGATTCCTCCTCTCTGATGGGTCAAAAGGAGGAGGAGGTGACAAGGTCTCCCCTGTGTAGGAAAAGGACTCACACTTGGCAACTTTGGAGCCAGAGGCAGTCCCCAGACAGATTCATGTGAGTTGGCGAATGTAACCCAGCAAACCCAATGCTCAGACTAGGAGAGAAGCATCATTTGCATCAGCTCCAGCCATCACTGAGGCTTCTCTAACCAAGTAACAGGCACTGGGAGAGCTCCAGTCTTTCAAATTCACCCTGAAATGCCTGAAATGTGTGTGCTATTACTCTTCCCCTGCTTGGTCTCATTGCACTAACTGCCATCACAGCAGGATGTGTGCAGTGAAACCCCAGCTCTCTCCTCTACCAGCAGCTTCTCTTCAGCATGGTCATGCTCCCAAGGTGTTGCAGACCCCAGGAAATGCTCCCTGTCACCTTCTGGAAAAGTCTGCAGGAGAAGTCCTGACCCCAGGCTGCCCATTACTTCTAGTCAAAGTGGGAAAGCTGGTCACCACCCGCTTCTACAGGGAGGGACCTGTAGGAAGGCGCATTGAGCTGAAGTGAGGGTGCGGGGTATCCCCGTCTCTGTGCCAGACAGGAGAGTGGGCAGCCCCTGGATTATCCCACCTGCCCTTCTTCCCACCGCTTTTCCTTACTCAAAGACCAGCCATTTCAATTCCAGACACCTCAGATGTCCTCAGCTGCCCCTGAGAGCTGCAGGGTTGCTTTTCACAAGGATGATGCTGATGCAGGAAGACGTTTGCTGGATACATGGCTCCTGTCATGCTCCTTCCCAGAAAACTCTTTGCCTCCATAGCCCCACTGTCACACAGAATACCAGGTGTCATACATCAGAGTCTGCTGTGACTGTCACCACCCAGCATGACATGTCACAACAAGGTGGCACACACACGGAATTCTGTGCTGTCTTCAGAAGCTCATGCACAAAAAAATGCTGGTAAGGAAGGGCAAAGGAGCGGGAATGCGGAGAGGAGGTAGAGGCCAAAGGAGCTGTGTTTTCTGCTGCTATTCTAAAAGAAAAGCCTTTCCACTCAAAAAAAAAGTTGATTTTTAGCAGGAAGAAGCACTATGTCAGGTTTCTTTCTCCTTTTTCAATCTAAACCAGAGCAGAGCCAAAGGAGAAGGTGGTGCATCCGTCTGCATCCCCAGCAGTGCGAAGAAAGGACACAGGGCTCAGAGAAGAGACTCTGTCCTGAGGAGGCTTCAGCCTCTACAGTAACACAGGTGTCGCATGAGAGCATCTGAGACGGACAGTGGAGCTCTATCAGACACTTTTGCAGAATAACTTGATGATGCTGGAGACGGCAGTTGACAGCATAGTCTTGAGGCTCAAAGTGCTTTGTGCACGGAGCAGCTCTGGAAAAAACACCTCATGCAAGAGATGGGGTAAGTGCTACTGTCATCTCCCAGAAGCTGCTGCTCTGTCCCTGTGAAATGCTCCACGTTACAGCTGAGCGCTGGTCCTCTCATCTTTTGTTTACATGTTTAGTTTCTACTATTATTGAAAGGTTCAACTGGACAAGTAAAAATATTGCCAGCCTGAGATTTCCTTCTGAGTAATCTTGAAAGGACGCTCTCTCCATCTCTTTCCATTTTAACAACTGGCTGGCAGAGAGGGCTGCAGTAGGTGTGGGTACACCCCCACATCACACACACACACTACCCAGGGTGGGAGTAGCTCACTCCCACACCACCCAATGCCCCGACATGGCATACCCTGGGGACGAGCAGCAAAGCCCAGCATTCAGGGAATCAACAACTGCAGCAAGGGGCCAGTGCCACATCCTGCCGACCAGCAGGAGCACAGCTTTTTCCCCTACAGCCCCTGCACAGGGCAGGGGTCATGGGTGCTTGTGCTCCCAGCTGCTGTCCCTCCACCATCCTGCCTGCCTGGACCCCACGCCCTTTCCATTCGGTAGGGGTATTGATCTGCTGGCAGCAATGGGCTGGATAATTAGCCAGGAATTAGGGTTTCTATTACAGCCAGGAGGCTGCCCCAGCTGATTTATCACCTGAATAATTTACTGTGATTGAAAGGAAATTAAAATGAACTCCATTTGACAACTGTGCGCTTTTATGGGCTTTAGTGAAGACTCAAAAGCCAAATTAATAGCCTGGTGTTGTTTGATAGTCTACTGAGAGTAAATATGGGAAGGTTTTTTGTCTCCTGATGTGCTCTCCTAGGCTGGATTTTAGAGTTGGGATTTTTTTTCCTCCAACCAGTAAGGCTTCAGCCTGGAACAGGGGAAATTTCAGCTGTAAAAGCCAGAGAACTGCCCTTGCTCCCTGCTCCTCTCTGCACTGTCAGCACCCACCCGCTCCTTCTCTTTTCTGCAGGTACAGAGGATCACAGGGTCAGCAGACTGGGGATGAGCAAGTAACACCTGCTGGCAGCCCCTGGCCCAACCTGGCACCAGCACTGGCACCAGCAGCCGCGGCAGCCCACCCAGCTGCCGACGCAGGCGATGGGCTGCCAGCAGGGCAGCCTGAGGGAAGGCACAGGGGTAAGGCAGCCACCAAAATCATCGTGCATCCCATGACCCCTTATCACCACCTCGGTCCCCCACCACTCTGGCAGAGCTGGGGGTGCACTTCACCATGGTTCAGGGTGCTGACCCTGCAGCACCATGTCTTCCTACCCACTACTGCCTGGACTCCTGCAGAGCTGGCAGAGCAATGCTAGGTTCCGCTTCGCCTCTTCCTTTGTCTTTATTTTTTGTCAGTTTTAGTATTTGCATACATTTATTGAGCCACATATTATTGTTTCCTTTTCGTTTTTAACTCGCTTTTCATTTAGCACACTGTATAGTGCAGCCATGGTTAAGAGCTCACCTTGGAATGCTCAAATCATTTCTGCAAGTGGCAGATTGAGAAAAGATTTGCTTATTCAAACTAACCGTAATTTAGTTCCATAATTTTCACTGTTTCTGGACAACATGAAATTTTGGGAAGACACAAATATTAGCTCTGTATTTCTCAATATAAGTGTCAGGGTATTTTCAGATGCTCAACAGCCCCTGTCTACCCAAAGGTTTCCCAAGAAAAAACATATTTCTCACACTCTAGGACCAAGCATACAGTCCTGCAGTTAATAGAATCATTGCACGCTTTGGGTTGGGAGCGATCTTAAATATCATCTCATTTCAACCCACCTGCCACAGGCAGGGACACCTTTTGGTAGATTGATTCCTTCCTTCTGCTTCTCCAGTAACTGCCCTTGGGGAGTGAGTTGACTTAAAACACACATGGGTTGTACTTTCTGGCTTTACTAGAATTTTCCATTATTCCTGAAGATCAAACTCCAGTACTGTAAGGGGGATTGTGTATCTCACTACTCTCAGAAGCTGCATTCCAGCTGCTCCTAGCAAACAAATCCCAAGATTCCTCTTTCAAATCTGGAGCGTACTTAGGCAGAAAGCAAAACTTGACAATTTTCAAAAGAAGTTTATGCCCCTCTCTTGGTCAATTCAGAGAGCTTCTTTGGTGCAACTCTGAATCAGGATTCAACTTTGTGCAATTCTTCCACTTCTTCCAAATCACAAGTAACTTTTTGAGGATTCCTTAGCTACCCAAATTCCATTAGTTATCCAAATTCCATCTGCCTATGCTTATCTCCAGATCCACATTTACTTGCAATCCATGCCATGAATACATGTGTTACTATATGTTTGCCAGGTTACTGGTTTCTGTATGAGCCCAGAATATCTACATTTTATCCAGGAATCAATCTGAGAACAGATAGTCTGTTTAGTTCTAGCTAAAAGCAATGGGAAAGCACCAGCAAGGGCCTGGGAATCATTTACTATTAGCAGCAAGCAGTTCTCTTCTAAGCTGGTGACCTACATAGTCTTGAATCTGGTCACATCATGTTATGCCTCGTTATGGCCCTGATGTAAAGTTTATTGAAGTCAATAGAAATATTCCTCTTGGCTTCAATGAGTATTTGACTGGACCCATGTGTGAAGCTGAAAGTACAAGAGAATCCATTTCTGTTGTGGACAGAAATCCAGCATGGGTAATTCTCTTCTTTATTTTGAGAAAATTACCACACCTTCTCTCCCATTGAGCCAATCACCCTGCATTTTTCACCTGTAGATGCATTAATCCTGCTCTCACAGCCTCCACAAGCACACTGGTCCACAAGCCCCAGGCTTGCCCCCTGCCTCTTCAACAGGGCTTTCCTGCACTTGTCCAGCCTCACATACCTGAAGTCCCCAGGTCTCCTTGACTTGCCTGGGTCTTGGTCACCAGGAACATCTCCTGTCTTTGTCAGTGCTTTGACTGGAGAATGTGTTTGAGTCAACAGTTCACACAACAGATGGCACAGGCTTGGCCAGTCTGGGACAACTTCCCAAAGATGCTGGGGAGAGCTCCTCCGTCCTTCTGGCTGGAATCACAGTAAGCCATTGGAGGACGATCACCTTCACAGCCACACAGAGGGGTTTGCTGAGTACAGCCAGTGCTTCCAGTTCCTCCAGGTCTTAATGGACAATAGGTACTGGAAAATTATGCCACTCGGTGTTGCAACTCTCTGCACAGGATGAGTGCCAGTTCCGGATAAATTCTGAATTGTCACTGCAGTGACCATGAACAATGGGGGGTTGCCTGTGGCAGAGGTCAGGCTGAAGTATGTTGGTCTGCCTCGGGTATAGGTGCACAACACAACCCCAGGGCAGGCAGGCAGGTAAAAGCCACTCCTTGTATCAGTTTGGCTTCTTCCAAGGGAATCTGGGATGTTGGCAACACCAACAGCCTTCCTTATGGGCAGGGGGGCTTCACTGCAGAACCAACACACTGGGTAGCAGCAGGGCCCATCCACATACACACACAGAGCACAGAGAGAATGGAAGCTGCTGTGAAGGCTTTCCTTTTCCAAGGTCTGAGAATTACATGGTATTCAACTTGCAGACATTGTCCCTGCTGATGGAAGAGACACACAGAGCTGGTACACAGCAGCCATGTATGGAATGGCAGTGCAACACTGACGTTGCAAACATACCACTATGTGCATTTCCATATCCATGCCCAGAAATAAGCAAAATCAGTTTTCCATGAACATTTGCAGCCTGTGCAAATCAATCATGGGCTGTTTGCAGAAAATAAGCATGAAAGGGCATAAACATGAGAGAAAGGCTTTCATTCTTATGAATTCTCTTAACAGAAGAATTCATTTTTATATCAAGGCTCTGTCAGGGGGAGGTGGGCCAGAGTGCTTCTGGAGTACTGACGTTATGTCATGGTTCCTCCCCACAATATATAGACATGAAAGGATTCAATGCTATTTGCACAGACAACCCTCAGCCCCTAGCTCCCAGCTGCTGAACTTCCTCTGCCATTGGATGTTCTTCATGGTCCACACATGCAGGAAACCCATCCATGCTGCAGAGCACGCATGTACACGTGCCCATCTGCACCACTGCATGTTAGCCTGCAGAATGAGGCAGGTAACAGCTGATGCCTTACTTCTACCTCTTGATGCACAACATCTGACAGTCTTTAATGGTAGGAGGACACGGTGGGATCCCTGCCTCACCCAGCACACACAATCATCACTGTTTCTCTCAAAGGCCTGTCTGATGCTTTTTTTCCCTGTCACTGTCCAGTGGTTGCCTTCTCTCTCAACATGGTATGACTCTTTCCCCAAAGACAAGTATCCATTCCTCAGCAGTCTCTCCATAGATGCCACAATTTACAGCACATGTGAAAGTTAATAATTCTTCTCAACAGCACAGCATAGATTCACAGATTCACAGAGTATTCTGAGTTGGAAGGGACCCATAAGGATCACTGACTCCAACTCCTAAGTAAGGAATTGAACCCACAATATCGGTGTTACTAGCATCATGCTCTAACCATGTTGTAAGGTGATTAATAACTCAAGAGCCTCCATTTTATACAGGTTGACTGAGGGAAACATAAAGATGGGAAACTGAAAGAAATGGATTGGAAGTACACAAAGCAAAGTGTTACACAGTGGTGAGCAATCACTCCCACACAGCCCATCAGTCCCTCTACCTGCACGAAGAGCAATGCATGCAGAAAAGTAAGGACAAATTTTGTGCAGAAAAGGCATCAGGACGACTCTGGGCAGCATCTGGGAACCAAGCATGATGAGGCTGCAAATATTGTGCTGTGCAGAAGGGACTTCTTTCCCCCTCACCATTGCCAAGGGCCTGCCCCCAGCACACAAGTGAGGAGGAAGACTTAGGAGCCACAAAACAGAAAGGAAAAAGGATCTATAGAAAAATGTCTATATAGTAACAATTATTCCAATAAAATACCTGGAGCCCTCCTCAGGTGAATAGTAGTAGGACATCAACAAGTTTTTGTGCCGAAGGAAAATTAGTGATGTTCCAGCTGGCTGCTACTGGATCAAATTTCTAATAAAATGGGTAAACAGTATGTCCGCAGCTCACACCACTCTTCTTCCCACATCCTGTCTCTGTGGGGAGGAGTATCTTTTCCATATTGTCCTCTACAGAAAGAGCTTAAAGCTCCATACATCCACCACTGACTTAGCTCTTTAGGCACCACTTCGGGGTCCAGCAGCACTTTGGACAGCCAGATGTCACAGGCAGATCTTGCTTTACTACAGTGACAACTCTGGTTTTCCAAGGCATGTCATAAATATCCTCAGTATTTGATTTCTCATTGATTTCTTTGGCCTTACTAATTGATGCAGACAGCTTCTCCACTATGGTTACACATCATGACAGCTTTTCTTGACTCACCAAGGAGGTAAGGCAAGACTGTTTGTGTAAGGGCTGGGGTTCATACAGCGTCTTTGTGAACAACAAGTCATGCAGATCTCATCCGGTCATGTTGAAAGTTACCCTTCACATACCATCAAAAAGCAGAAGCTGACCCCAAATATCTGCAAGCCCTTAACCATGGTCCTTCCAAAAGTAAAGACCATGCTCCAAGCTATATGAAAACAAACAACTACAAATTTCTTTTGCAATTACATGTAAAAATGCCAGGCAATATGGTTCTGCAAAGTACCTTTTGAACCTCATTCAATGAATGCCACATTTCTCAGCATCTTACATGATTTCTCAGAGCATGCAAGGAGTATCCTGTTCATCAAATTATTAGCAGCATATCCCCAATTTTAATAATCTGGCTGCTCAGAGCCATTCTAGTCACAACTCCTTATGTGGCCCTGGGAGATCCTTGCTCCATCAAGAGCAGAACATTCTATATTTGATAAGTGGGATAACACTTGAGCAGTATCCAAATTCAAATCTCCCATTCTTCCTATAAAACCAGTAAAAGTTTATCTCTGGATAAATGTTCACTCACTGCTGGACTGTCTCCCATGAGCTACAGCTGCCCATGACTAAGAGGCTCCAGAACACATAACCAAATAAAAAAGTCCCCTCCCATCACTGCTCCCTTTGCAGTGACTATTTTGGCCTGTAAAGCTTTTGCAGGGACAGATCTAACAAGACACAACTCCTAGCTGACCAATGCTGAAAAGCCTTGCCCTAGCCTTGGCGCAGTGCCTGCCCTCTCCAGCATCACCTGTGTTCGGATGGGATAACCACCATCTAGTGGTACGTGAAGGCCACTTCACCTTCCAGAGGCACTGATGGTGTGACTTCCCATCTCTTTCCAGCTTGAGTACAGATCTGCAGTTTCTCAGCACATACAAGGCAGGGAAAACACAAAAACAGCAGAAGATGGTGAAAAGCAACTGTGTCTATGAACGAAATAACAAATGACGAATGAGCATGAGGAATTCCTACTGTACCATAGGATTTTCAGCATAAGTAAGTAATTTTTAAAAAGTATACACATTCCTTAACTGAAGCCACGATGGTAGTAGGCTGCCATGAGAGAATCTCCAATGGCCGTCAAATGTATAGATTCCTCCAAGGGGAATCAGTTAGTTAGGAAAGTCCATCCACCTTGCTAAAAAGCATGTCTGATATTAAGGACACGGAAGATTAATGGCTGAATACATCATTAAGTAGCAAGCTAGACCAGTATCGGTGCTGACAGCAATATATTAATTTCTACCTCCTTCTCAGCAGCTAAATTAAATACTGCCACCCAAGAAGAAGAACACAGAGAGACATAGCTCATAATTTTTTTCATGTGCTTCTATATTGCGCCTGCAAAAATGGAATTTTTTCAAAATATTAGTGCCAAGTCCTTCTCAAACACGCTGTAGGTCCATAGGTGCAGTTAATTTACCTTCACATACTAATCAGATGTTTCTCTCAGCAAATGGCCAGTTATATGTCTAGTAAGCCATTTCTGGATACAAAAATCTGATTTGTATCCACAATCATGCTCACTGTGAACCAAAAATAGGCACCGGGTTTTGCACGTCTTCTCCTTGTTACTGGCACTGCCTCCTTTTGATCTAATAAAAACATCAGAAGCTGTGGTACTTTTTAAAGACTCATTTGATGCAACTGGTCCAGATAAGGTGTAATTTCTTACCCAAACACTTGCTAATGTTTGCACAATGAGTGTTTTCCTTGATTTTTTAATAGGCTTTAATGGCTAACATGGACTTGGCTGAAACGAGCTTGACAAGACACCTGTTCCTTCATATTTGTCTGCTGCAACTCTGAAAAGCCTTTGGTGATGTCCACCAAACAGACCTCTGCCAGTGGGAAGCATATCAGGAAAACATGAAATATTTGGAATAATACCTGCTCTGGTTTGATGGGCTCAGTTGTTGTGAAAATGTCAGAATAATGTTGCCTCTCAAAGACACGATCCAACACTTCTAGCTGCTGCTGGGTGAAAAGGTCTCCTCGCATCTGTTTCCGAAGAAAATCTCTGCTTGGGAGAGAATGGCCATTTGGTACTGGAGATTCCTGAATACCTTTCAAAGAGGAGACAGAAGAGGAAAAATAACTAGTCATCTCAATGATGTGACCTACAGTAAAGTGTCTCATGTAATTCCTTGAATAGATGTAAGTACCAGTATGGTGAAGCCATGAAGACTTTTTGAGAAGTTACAGTTTGCTGGAAAACACACTGAACAGTCTTGAATTACAGACATCCCTTAACCCATCAACAACTTCACGTGTAATTTAAAGGCAGGACACAGGATAACGGTCACATTTTTGCCTGCATCACTTCTACTGTGCCACCTGGGAACCCATCTAGTTCATGGTCTGTATACAGGAGAACACAGAGCATAAGTAGGTGGCCTGATGATGACAGTCACAGTCAGCCTGGGTCAAGTCCAGCAGAACGCTCTGTCCAGTCGCCACCCACATACTCTGTCCCCTTCCTGTGCTACTGAAAGTCCTGCTCAACTCCACCCCATGCTGAGCTCTGAGCTCTGAGCTCTGGCATGCCCGTGTCGGGAAGCACAGACTCTCTATGAAGCACTATCTACATCACTGGCCAGGCAACCCCAAAGTAGTAGCACAGCCTACATCGTACTAAGGTGAGGAATCCCTGGGCTGAGTTACCACTGCAACACCCTAAGCAAGGCCCAGTCCAAGATGCACTCCTGACCCTCCAACTCACTTTGTATTTCTCCAGCTTACTGGCAGGATGCAAGCCTGGGCTACAAAGCACATTTTCTTCCTTCTCCCCTTTGGCAGAGATTTTTAGCAGGAGTCATAAGTGACTGCCCATGGCTGAAAAGCCATGAGACAAGTTTGAAAAATGTGTGATTGGCAGTCTGAAAAGACTCTTGCAATACAGGGACTTGTTTCAATTTGCTTTTTGCAGATTCACAGTGGTTTCCTACTTTTTCTTCACCTGTCAGTGCTGGAAATATGTCTTTTATGCACTGAAAACTGAGATCTGCAGTGTTCCCAGGACTCCAGGAGGTGGAACTCCAAGAACAACAGTAAATATCAGATTTCTTCTCCAGATGGCAACATCAAACTAGACAGAGGGAGGAAATGTTTTAAAAATAGAATCTAGCTGCCAGAAGAGTTCTGAGGAGCAGAAATCAAATGCATCCTTAACAGCAAGATTTCCATGAGTGCTGCAGTTGC
Organism: Rhagologus leucostigma; assembly: GCA_013397725.1. Lineage (NCBI taxonomy): Eukaryota > Metazoa > Chordata > Aves > Passeriformes > Rhagologus > Rhagologus leucostigma. The sequence continues at coordinate 208,427 of VZTD01005874.1, forward strand.
TTACAGTCCAAGAAGTCTGCAGAGGAATAAAAACACCTAGGCCTCCTCTGGCAGATTCTGCATCAAGTTTTTTGGTGTCACCCCAAGACACAAGTATAGAGGTGATCTGCAAAAAAACAGCCCTATGCTGTAGACATCAGTGCTGTCCACAAGCACGTGCTGGCCATCAGTAACACGAGTGATGCTTGGTGGACAAGATTTTTCACAACGGACTATTGATTTGAGATCATCCTTCAGCATAGATGGTTTTTGCAGAAAATGCTGTCTATCCGGAAAACTGGGCTTCTCTAAGGCAGAGTTCTCACACCAGTGGACCAACATAGGAAAATACCTCTTTCAACCTCAGTTGCTAACACCGAATTTAAGCAGAACTCTCCTTATACTGAACAGACATTTGATGTTAGCAGCAAATGCTGGAAACTTCCTTCTCAATTTCACATCAGCAATTTCAGTGACAACAACTTTATATTTACCCTTCTTAGAGAAAGTAATGCAATTTTATCAATGGTAGATGATGTTGGCTTTTGTAAAGTGCAAGGATCAGTTTATTCCACACAGGAAGGGAAACAAAAACCTGAACCTGTGGTCTGAGTAGGACATCTAAGTGTGAAAAGGTACAGAGGGATACAAGAAAGCATTTGTTTAAATTGTTTAAATCACTTGTTTTTCTTTTTTTGTTGTTGTTTTTTTCTTTTTTTTCTTTTTTTTCTTTTTTTACTATTTTAAATAAAATAATATTTAATAGAGCCAGTGCTGGGTTTAGTCAACCATGTGTTATAGAATTAAAATTCTGGTTGGTAGCTGCATGGTAGCGCAGGGCCAGGGAGACCCTGTCTCTGTGGAGCGTGGAAATGCTGGCTTTAAATTTCAGGTTAAACTGTTATTCACAATTTGGCATCAAAGTTAAAGCTTTATGCAGTTTTGGGATAAAGAAGATAACAAAAGGGAGTGAAATGATACAAGACAGGCATGACCTGAAAACTGTTCTTGGTGATGCCAGTACACTCTGTGCACTGTTTGTGCACCCAGAGATCGAAGTATAATGAGATCCCCTCGTGTTTGAAAATGGAGCAGCAGTCCCACCTTTCACCAGCGGCACTTTTATTGTGGAGTGCAGCTCCAGATTTTTGGGAGTGAACACCCTGGAGAAGAGGAGGCCAGTGAAAGGAAAGCCTGGGGCAGCAGCCTCAGCCAGAGACAGGCGCTGGGGCAGCATAGTACTGGGAGTGGTCTCCCACCCCAGATACTGGAGTGTGAAGTCCAGGAATAAAGGCACTACCATGTGCCTGTGCCACCACATCCATGCATCTATCCCAGCTGCCCTTCCTCCAAAGGGCAGTGAGGCAGGGGATGACCCTGAGACACTGCCACCAAAGCACAAGGAAGAGGAGGGTATTTCACTCCGCAAGGGAGGTATGACATCATGTGGAGATGGTAGTGGGGCTCTGGAGGGGTTTGGTCTCAATGTCAGCATTTGGTATGTTGCTGGAAGAGCAACATATGCTGCCAGCCAGAATGGGCTGCCAACTCACACCATTTGTACATCCCTGTTTGCCAACATCTCCGCATGCTGTCCTGAGGACATGAGATGGGATCAGTCTCCAAGACACACTTCCCAGTGCAGTCAGGCTGTCCTGGGATGAGGAATAATGCATGCAGCGTTTGTGCCAGGGAGGGACCTGGGCAGGAGTCAGACAGGACTGGGACCACTGAGAAGGCTGTCACTGCATGAAAGGAACCACCCAAGCCGACCTCACTCTCATTATCACCTGCTCTCCGCATCCTGTGAACAAAGGAATAGCTTGTACTTTTGCACTGTGTCTCCCAAATTCAGACTGATTGCCAGTAACTTCTGGATTCCATTGCAGAACTAAAGGACTTCCTGCACACTGCATATGACACACAGGAGTTTGTGAAGGTCTTCAGGATGTGTTTGGCTGTTAGACATTGTATAAATAATACCATTAACATTATACATTGTTTAACTAGAATATCTTCAATGATTAAAATACTGTTGGAAGGTTTGAAACAATTTTAATTTTAAATAGGCTCCAGGGAGTGGTAAAAAAATTTTTCATATAATCAGTGCATCCACATAGGGTTTCATCCGCCTGTTTTATTGACAATAGCACTACATGTATACCTACCTATTTTGCAAAACAATTAGTTCCCAATTCAATGGCATTTTTCCAGAAATTCTAGTGAGGAGCACAGATATAACACTCTCCTTAGTACAAAAGATGACATTCTTCCCAAACAAACATTCCATCCCATCTCTAGCAGATTCTGCATATGAGATAAGATGATGCCCTTAGCCCAAAATTTCATGAACTACCTCTGATGAAATGCATCGAGATGTAATGCCTTGAGACCTGTCACAATGCCGAAGGGAGAGCCTGCACACGCTGCTCCACCAGCACTGGGGCTCTAGCACATGCCACGCCTGCTCGAACAGCCGCCCTACCGTGTGATTCAAGTCCCTCCCAGGCATCCCACCCAGCTCAGAACACTGACTCAGTTTCCCGTAAGTGCACACAACTTCGAGAGCAATCTCACCTGCAATCTGCAGCTGGAAGTCTTGTCATGCTGGGGACATGTCTGAGCAACATCCTCCCTGGTTCCAAACTCACTGATGGACATTTGCTTGGCAGGGAAAAACTCACTCTAAAATGCATGGACACCTTCTGTTCACATCTTGCCCGGAAAACTGACCTGCGGTTTCACAACAAAAGCCGGACATGCTGCTAAAGGAACTAGCCTGCCTTGGACATAATCTTGGTATCAAACACACGCAAAGATTTTCTGTGGCTAGCCAAAGTCTGAACAACCTACAAAAAGTCTGAGAACAGTTAGGCACAGAAGAGGTCCACCTCTGAGGAGATATACCATTCACAGTCTTGCTGAAAAAAGGCTGCCTAAGTGATGTGGGTATCATCCAGAAAATATGGAATCACTGCACGGTTTGGGTTGGAAGGGACCTTACACACCATCAAGTTCCAGTCAGCTGCCATGGGCATGGACACCTTTCACAATTCATGTTGCTTAAAGTCCTGTCTGACCTGTCCTTGGACACTACAACTAATACATCTTTGTTAATTAAGAGCAAGTTATTTTCTGAGGACCTAAGCAAATGGCAAGATCAGTTTAAAGAATTTGATAAATTGAGATCTCATTTTTCTAATGCACTTCTATGGTTAGATACTCATCCATGACATGGTTTCTGAAACAGCAGGAGAATATTTGAAATTGCTCAATACGAGTAAACCAAAATTTTAGCGATACTCACCACACAACTCACTTGGTGTAAAATACTGTTTCTAAGACTACAGACCAAAATAAGAAGAACAAAAGACCCTATCTTCACAAAACACTAAAGCATATTTACAAGCCATAAAGCTTCGTATGATAACAAGGCAAAATATAGAAATACCAGTAAAAAGCACTGAAATGTAAAAAAGGTTCAGCTCCACCTTTTTTTATACTGATAAGAACAGCAGCACAATTTCAGATAGTGATAGTACAAGGGGGAACAGTTTTAAACTGAAAGAAGAGAGATTTAGATTAGATGTTAGGAAGAAATTCTTCCCTGTGAGGGTGGGGAGGCCCTGGCACAGGGTGCCCAGAGAAGCTGTGGCTGCCCCATGCCTGGAAGTGTCCAAGGCCAGGTTGGACAGGGCTTGGAGCAGCCTGGATAGTGGAAGGTGTCCCTACCCATGGCAGGGGGTGGAACAAGGTGGTCTTAAAAGGTCCGTTACAACATGATCTGTTTTATGATTCTACGATTCTATTTAAGTACTGTATTATAGTGTGGGACAGACCTTGCCCTGGTGCAGTTCCACTTGAGAGTGTCAGCAAGATGACAACAGCTGAGAAACAGGTGCCAACCACAAATCCAGCTGGACTAATATTTCCAGTACTATTAATAATAAAGTTGTGCCATGAAGTGTGCACCTCCACGGTAGATTCATCTGATGCGTTGCTCTTCTGAAGATAAAAGGAATCTACTGGTTTCAGATTTTCAGGTTGTTTGTTTTCTTTTTTTGAGCAATATGCTTTTACAGGGTGAATCAAGGAAATACATAGCTAGTGCCATGAACAGCCTACATTCATAAAGGACATGATTTCTGCCTCTAATTTGTACTGTCCAACTTCATTACCTGTTATCATACCTAATTACCCCACCTTATAGGGAAATGCAGGCTAATTAGGGAGGATGTTATTCACCACATTTAAAACATTATGAAGCAAATGAAATATTACCAGGAGGCAAAAAGGTGATTTGTTTTCTTGTAGCATGCCTGTAAATTAGTACAGAGAAGATAAAGACTCTCTTTAATTACCACATGGAAGGTTTTGTTTAAAATGTAAGCTGAATTGTCGTACCACCTTCTCAGGATTGTATACATATGGCAGACAGCTGCCTCAGAACGCTCTTCCCAGCAAAGCGTTAGTTTCAGGACCACATATGTGGAGAGAGATCTTTTTATTGACACTATTCAAATTTTCTAAGCCCTGTTATTTCTTTTTTTTCGAAGGACAATATCACTAAAAAGGATCTTTCTATTTTGAAGTGCATATAGCTGATCGCCGTGCAAATATTTTCAAGAGCAATCACTATATTTCACGAAGATGGGTATGAGTTTTATCGTAGATCAAAGTGAGAAAGAAGGGGAAAAAAAAGATAAATCATCAGAGATCCAAAAATACTTTTCATTTGGAGAAGATATCAGGCCATTTCGATGGCACTGATAGAGTCTCTGCTCTGTCTCCATTACCCACTGAAGGCAGCCGGAGTCAGGAGCTGACTACACTAGATTATATTCCCTATAAGATGGTCACCAATATATATATATATGATCTTCAACCTCTATTGATTGACCAATTTCACAAGCAAAGACTGGTGAAATGAAGCTGAAATGAACATCATGCTTTAACTCATTGAACCCATCAGGCCTGAGTTAATCTCACTGCCCACTGTCTCTGATAGAATTCAATTGATCAATCATGTTTCGGTGATAGTACCATTTCAGTGGCTTATTGCTTCTTCATTTCAAGCCTTGACCTGTTAGATATACTTGGACCAGCTCAGCTCCTTCTGGAGACACAGAGACCCACATCTGCCAACAGCAGTGCATTGTCCTGCCTTCAAGCTCAGGAAAACTCAGGGGAGCACTGGTGAATACTCTCACCTTCAAATTCTGTTTTTACAAGTATTCTACCAACTTTGCAGTCAGGATGGGTGTGAGGACATAAGGAATCTGAATGGCCCCGACCTCACAGGGCCAGGGCATCACAGTGCCAGTTTGGTGGCTACCTGGCTCCAGCCCTTCTATGCGGCAAAAGCGGTGCACAGTACCAGTACAAAGGCAGACTGTCCCCAGATCAGTCCCAGTTGGACGCTGCCAGCACACCTGCACACCCCAGAAGTGCAGGGCTGGCCAGGGTTCACCATTACTGTAGCTAGCACTAGATGATGAAGGGTCTTCGGCCATGTTTCATCTGCCATTTAAATGCATAGCCAGCCTGAGTGCATCCCATTTGCCACTAGCCTGGTCTCCCTCCTGCCCTTTGCTCCTGCAGAGTCCCCTGCATTGCTGGAGCCAAAGGCTGTTTGGATTCTGCTGCCACCTTGGTCCCAGCTGCCCTTAATCCAGCCAGCAGTAACTGGAAGGTCCCTGGCTCTTCCCAGGCTGCCTTCACCCCATGCACAGTCTTGCAGACCAGGCTGCATCTCCCTAGCTCCCTGAGGTGAGCCCTCACCAAGCCACACTCCTTCCAGCAGCACCCATCCGCGCTGCAGAGCGTGTCCGGCCAGTGCCTGTACATCCAACACCAGATTTGCACTGGCTCTGGGAAATGGAAGAAGCAAGACAAAAGGAGCTGAGCCCTATCATTGGCCTGTCAGTGCTGCTCTTCCTAAAATGCTCAGCAGCACAGAGATTAGCACATTTATCACCAACCAGACACCTCTGGTCCTTCACTTACAAGTGATGGAGCTCTTCTCCACCATGAGAACATTTGTCTCTTTTCTGTAGGGCAGCTGGAGCTCCTCCCTCATGTACAAGCTGGAGTCAGGCTGTATACCCACAAGACATATGAGCTGGAGTTGTGCCAGTACACCCTTGAAATGCCACCCCACAGCATTGCTGCAAATCTGCACGAGGGTGGTTATGAGACTCACCAACAAAGTGAGTTTTATTTCTTGAGCAGATTTCCCATGAGATTACAGCTGTCCTCCTCCTCCAGTTATTTTAATGCCACAGTAGCCATATATGGAAATGTTTTTATATATCTCTTAGGCAAAACCTGCCATCTCTGCCATCCCACATTCAACAAAGATATGGTGAGACCTCACACCTCAGCAGCCCTAATGCTTGTAAATCTGACAGCCTATACATCTGAGCAAACATTTGTGCAAATAGTGCCACTGAGTGGAGCTGGATTGCTTGTGCACATGCCCAGGCTTCCATCAGGATGGACTTTGCTCATGCCTCAAGCCTTGCACACACAGGACACAGCCCTGCACCCTGCAAAGTCTGCACCTGGGGGCAAACAGTGCCCCTGGGCTGGGGGACTTCCCACAGGTCAGAGCATCTGACAGCAGGCCTGGACTTGTTTTGCTGCTCAGCAGCTCCAGCGAGGGCTGTGGAGGTGGAGGGGAGCCGGTTGGACTGTCTCCTGCTATGCTCTAGGACCCCAGCACAGCTGGCTGTGCAGATGTGCCTACCCCAGTGGGAGTCCAGGAACACAGTAGACAGCAATCTGTGGAGCAGCATGGGCTGGTGTCCTGACCATCCCCAGCCTGGCAGCTGTCAGTTCAGCCTCCACGCAGCATTCTCAAGGAACCACAGTGATGTCCATGGGCACCAGCCCCACCATGTGGCAGAGTCTGCCTGAGAACAGTGGCTGGAGGGACTGATGAAACCGCTGGAAGTTCTGTGACTGCTCTTCTGCCACAGTTCTATATTTTAAAAACAGCAAAAATTATGTCAGTGATACCCCCCTCCACGGTGGGGAATTTAGAAATACAGAGGTGAAGACTGAAAGGTAGAGGCTGAGCATAACAGAGCAGATGCCTCAAACCTGGCCAGCAGAGAGCAGGAACATGCATCCCACCATGGCTACTGGACCACAGGAGACTGTGGGCACCTGGAAAAGCCTCCAGGTTCATGGGACCCCTTGGCCAGCTGCAGTGTGATGTGGAAATATGCTTGTGTATATGTGATTTCTGTAGTAATCTAAGGTGAGCAGTAACTCCAGTAATTATACACAAAATGTCATGACAAGTTCCTTAAAAAATGATTGTGCGAAACTGATTATCTTCCTAATCCATTTCTGTAAGCTGTGTTCAGCTTTAGAGACATGCACTTTCTATCATGTACTCCCAGCTCAAAGGGCATTTTTAAATGATTGTTAAAAACTTATTGAAGCAATTTTAACATAGTTTATACCTATTTCCATACCACGTCACAGCATATCTTTTCATCACTTCTTTGAAAAAACTAATTTCTATGTATGCTTGGGTGACAAGGACTAATGCAAGTTGCAGATGAAACTGTGCTCTATGTAGGTTTGGAAATGCTAAAATGGCCTCTGGTTACAAACAAGCAGGAGAGGATTTACAGCTCTGAAAAATACTAGGAAACAGAAATTTGACAGCCAAAGGAAAAACGGTGGTGGGACTGGCAGCCCAATGGGGTCTGCACAAACGGTGACCAGCTCAGGACCAAGAGCTCTGCTGCATCTCAGCAAGCTCTGCTTAAGGGGGGAAGCCTTCAAGCAAGGCAGAGCTCCTAAGAAATGCAGAGGACTCCCAAACAGCAATGCTACTCCTCCTAAAACACAGATATGATGAGGCTGGATTTACTAAAAGCAAAGGAGAGAAAAAGCTGTGGAGGATGCAGCTTGCTCTACCAGCAGTGGTGCTCTGCACTGTCTCACAAACGGAAGGTGTCCATCTACATTTGCTGTGCAATTATCCACAAAGAGCACTAATAAAGAGTTCTTATACCTGCAGACTTTTCTTGTGCATAAATTAGATATCGCCTAATTTTACAAAACCACAAACAGTGGTCTCAAGCCTGCAAGTGTTGACACAAAGAAGGAACCAATGTCACAGATGAAGTCAGTGTAATGGCTTACAGCCATAATGCAATACACAGGAATAAAACACCATTATAAAATGTGATATGCAGCTACAGATTTTTACAAGTAACACAAAGTGCAAATTTAATGATATTTTTATATATTTTATCTGCATGCATTAGTTGGGAGAAATTATGCTTTAAATATCCTCCACAGCTGTGTAATGTGGTTTTAACACTTCAAAAATTTCTGTGTACTTCTTATACCTAGGAGCCACATCTGTCCTTTGACTGCACTTCCTGTCTACTTGAAAACAGACACGCTCTGCCACAGTGACCATAAGCTGGAGCGTGCCCGAGCCACCACGATGTAGTTTGCTGCCTATGGCATGATCTGGCAGCTCCCAAAGTCAGGGAGGCACCACCAGTGCCCAAGAGACTGGCACTGATGGGAGGTCCCCATAGTTGCACCCACCCTGTGCTGGGTAGCCTCTGGCATCCTCCAACCCCAGCACCCAGCTCTGGAAGGGAGGGTACAATGCTGCTGTCACCATCCCAGATCTCACCACTGCAGTTTGGGAGATCTTGTCTGCTGGCATAGGAGAGGCTGTGGATGAATGGGATGTGCAGAGCAACGTTTTTGGTGGGATGAGCAGGGGACATTGTGTCTCTGAATGTCTTTGAGGCTTTTGACATGGTTTCCCACCACCTCCTCCTGAAGAAACTAACAGGATGGAAAAGTGGGCTCACAGTAACCTTCTGAAATCCAGCAAAGACAAATGCAAAGTCTGGCACTTGGGAAAACATAATCCAGGAGTGCTTCACAGGCTGGGATCAACCAGGCTGCGGAGCAGGTCTGTTGATAGAACCCTGAGGGTGCTAGTGGACACCAAACTCACTGAGAATGACCAGTGTGCTGCTGTGGCCCAGCAGGATGCTGGGCTGCATTAGTAAAGGCATTGACAAAACTCAGTATCTGGAATGCTGTGCTCAGTTTTGGACCCCACTGCACCAAACAGATGTTGACAGGCTGGAAAGGGTCCAAAGAAGGGCCACAAATATGATCCAAGGGCTGGATAGCTGCCATACAAGCAAAGGCTGAGTGATCTGAGTTTGTTCAGCCTTAAGAAAAGAAGGTCTTGTCCTTCTTTTGTCATGTTCCACTATTAAAATGTGGCTACAAAGAAGATGGAGTCTCCCTTTTTACAGGGAGTCACACGGAGAAGATATGAGGTAATAGGTACAAGTGAGTCCTAGGGAGATTCCAGTTGGACACTGTTACAGACACACAGCGAAATTTATTCGCAGTGAGAACAAGCAGCCACTGGAATAACCTCTGCAGGGAAGAGCTGGATTCCTCAGTGTTGGGCACTTCCAGGATTTGGCTGGGTAGGGTGTTGGACTGTCTTGTCTAGGCTGTGGTTTTGCCAATAAAGGTTGGACCAGAGAGTGGTTGAGGCCCCTTCCAGCCTGGTGTTCTAGGATTCTATATGAAAAAGGTAGATGATGACCCAGCAAAAATGTTGTACCTCTGTATATGCTTGTATTTTATGGTTCTGTTGTAAACGTTCTGACACACTGGAAACTGAACAAAATTAAACAGCCAAGATTTTACTTTTAAGGAAGAACAGTGTAGCTCTTTTCTAATTGCTGTAATTAATTAGTGTCATCTAAACATTAATTATTTATCCTGCAGTAAACTTAGCAATCTACAGTACAACTCCCCTGACGCTGTGCTTATCACACAGAAGCCCTTATTAAGCGCTTGTGGGTGAATCTCCCTGCATGTATTTGTGTTATTTCAAAACCTGCTTTCGTTCAGTGAGAGGCTGAGGGGATCATTCTTTGGGCCACATCACAGAAATTCTTGCAAAGGTCTCTTGAGCTGGAGAGCCTGTTCCTGCAGCTTCAGTTGAGACAAAGACTCCGGGAACATCCTCACCACACCAGCAGGTGAGGCTGACCTCATGTCTGTGCCACTTTTTCTAATCTCACTTATTTCTATTCCATCTAATGAGATAACTGCTCCAAGAAAAGAATAATAATTAAATATACATATACATATATTTCACTTACTTAATTTTATGTATATATAAATATATATGGAGAGAGAGAGAGAGATGGCTAGATCTTGGCAAATAATTTCGGAAGACCACTGTATCCAGTGTTTCCTCTTTGTTCCCAACAGCCAGATGTTGCAAACCAGTGGATTCCATGACTCAGTGATGGTGGTCTGAGAGCGAACACCTGGCATGGCAGACACAGTCTTGCTGTGTTTGCTTGGTGCCGCAGAAGCCAAGGGCAGGGATGTGGCTATGACTGCGCTGCAAAGCTGCAGTGATGGGGAAATTTTCAAGACTTTTTCTTCTATAGAAAAGCAGTTATAGACTGAAACTGAATCTTGTTCGCAAGCAGAGATAATTTCTGAAGAACTGTGTGACACAAAGCCCTACTGGGGAAAATACTGAACATGTCGAGAGACCCCATCCTGAGACTTCAAAATGAAGTTTATTTTACTTTTCCAGTTAAAAATAATTTCAGTGCTTAAATAGAAATTAATCATCTTACATGGAATCATAGAATCACAAATTCAATTACATTGAAAAAGTCTTCTAAGATTGTCAAGACCAGCCATTTACCCAGCTCTGCCAAGACCACCACTAATCCATGTTCCTAAGCACCATGTCTACGTGCATTGTAAATCCCACTAGGCATGGCAACTGCACCAGTGTCCTGGATAGCCTGTTTCAATGTTTGACACCCATTTCAGTGAAGAACTTTTTCCTAATATTCAATCTAAACCTCCCCTGGTGCAGCCGAAGGCTATTTCCTCTCATCCTGTCACAGAATCCCAGACTGGTTTGGGTTGGAAAGGACCTTAAAGCTCATTTCATTCCACCTTCCACTAGACCGGGTTGCTCCAAGCCCCATTCAACCTGGCCTTGAACACTTCCAGGGAAGGGGCAGCCACAGCTTGTCTGGGCAACCGGTACCAGGGCCTCACCGCCCTCACAGGGAAGAATTCCTTCCCAATGTCCCATCTAACCCTGCCCTCTGTGAGTCTGAAGACATCACTCCTTGTCCTATTACTTATCTATATCTATCTATCTATCCAATCTATCTATCTATCTATCTATCTATCCATCATCTACATTTAGAAATATTTTAATGTAAATAAGCCATCACTCCTCATGACTAACCAAGCTTGGGTGGACACCAGTCTCTCCTCACCCACCAGGTACTCCTGTTATTTATGTAAAAGACAAGAACTTTTCCTTTAAAAAGGTTTACAGAATCTTTAGGAGAGGTTCTTTATCATTTTTCATGGTTTCACTTCCCCATCTCTCTTTTTGACTTTACTCCCTTTAGAAAGAAAGGAAACACATTGAGGATGCACGCTGCCTGAAATGTTTCTTCCTTGCATACATACAGGCGTGTATACATAAACATTTACATGTAGCCATGGGTTCTTCACAGAACCATGCAGAACCATGTCCACTTCCCCACACTCCAGCCAAAGGCAGAGCTGGGAAGACCAAACCACTCAGGGTTCACAAAAAAGACTGGATTGCACCACTCTCCTTTTGGGTAAAATCTCTGAAAGAGACTTTTTTTTTAGAAAGAAAGAAAAGAAAAAAAGAAAACTCACAACATGTAACTGCTACTGCTGCACATGGGAGTGGCCAGGGGCTTGGAGAGGGAGGCTGTTAACTGCCCCAGCAGGAACTGAGGGGTCCCTCCACTATCATCCATACCAATGTTCCTCTCCCTGGAGATATTGTGGCAGGCAATGACTGAGAGTCTGCTCTGTTACCAGCTCTGGTATTAACTGGGAGCATACTGCTGCCACCCTACACCTGACATCATTCTCCAGATGCCCACCTGCACCAGCCAAGCTCCTCAAGCACTGTCAAATCCCATCTGCTGTCATGCCCTGTACACGACTCTTGAGAAGGCACCCTGTGCCTAGGGGCTACTCACCAGCTCCAACACCTTCTTGTGCCACTGGAATGTGGGCACCAGTTTTTACCATAACACATTCAATTGTTCTCAGCAGTGCTCCAGCAAATAAAGCCATTAATTACAGCCTTTCCCTCAGCCGCTGTGGGCTGGAGCAGCAATCAATGTGCAACCCCTCATTGCCTGCTCTCAGGGAGCAGAGACAGATGCCATAAAAATGATCCGCAGCCCGCGCTGAGCCCCGCCGGCGGCTGTGCCCAGGAAGGGCCGCCACGCTGCTTTGACACGTGATACCATATTTATTTGGCCTGCTGCAGCCGTGGGGGAAGGCATCCCATTAGGCGATTATTTTTATCTTATAACGTCAATTTACTTATACTGATTGGCTTCCTGCCGCCAAATATCAATTAAATTGCAAATGCCTGCTGAAGCTTATTTTATGTGTCTTTCTCTTTCCCCTCATTTCCCTTCTTTCTTTCTTTCTTCTCTCTCCCCTTCTTTTTCTTAGAGAGAGAGGGAGGGAGAACCCTATGTTCGAACATAATTTAGTTGATTTCCCTTTCCATATCTCAAAGGAAAATCTATATCTCCCCCTGGAAGGCCATTTGCCCTCTGTTATTGGGAGCTGAGGTATCACAGCAGTGGGCAATTTGTTTCAGCTGACTATCGCCAGCCCATCAGGACTCCTCAGGACCTCTGCCATCTCAATGCAATTGTATCTGGTATTGCCATTTATGATTTGTTTTTAACAGCTGCCAGTACCCACCAGATGAATGGGTTTCAGATCTCACAGTGTGCCCACCCCATTCCTTCCTGCCACAGCCATCTCCTGTCCCAAGATGCTCATCGTCTCGATGATGCAGATTTCTGCTTGTCCCACTGGCAGAGACTCGTTAGGTCGGGCTGCTGCCCCCTGACAGTTGTGTCTCAGGAGGTGACAGGGTGGCCAGAGCTGCCAGAGATTGTAAGCTGTTCCCATGACGAACAGGTGCACAAGTGGGCTTTGACACATGGTGAGCACTGGGAGCAGGAACCTATACAGTGTCTGCAGGTGGGCTCTCCTTACTTTGTCGTGGGGATGGGGGCTGTACCTGTGCACACCCACCACCCAGGCAGCACTTGGTCTTCTCTGACCTGGGGAAAGTCTAACTGAGACATGGCACCTGCTGGCACCTACACCGAAGCAAAGTGTTAGACATCACCCCCTCACTGCTGCGGCCTTCCAGAACCAGTGGAGACTTCTGGCACAAGACCCAAAGCATCACACTTCACAAGCAAACACACACCCCATCACAACATCCTCGAGCACCTCTGCCCATGCCTGCAGGGAGAGAGAAAGGGAATGGGACCACATTACACTAGTAGGGCTGGAGGGCTTGAGGTGAGCATCAGCAATCAAATCAAACATCTCTGGCAGCCAGAGACTGACAGCAGCAGTGAGAACTGGGGGGGAACCAGGAAGGTAAAGCAGAGTTGAAATGCAATCAGGAGGAAAAGGTGAACGCTAACAATCAATGAAGAACCCTCAGGTGCAGACTACACGTGACCCAGCAGCACAGTAGTGGATTAAACCCCTCCAGCCCTGCCCACGCTGTCTCTGACTTCTCACACAGTGCATGGGTTCACCAAGGAAAAAACCAGAGAGCACAAGTCCAAGAAAAATCAGCTACAACCTCTTTAGATGCAGAGGCAGCCTTTACACCTTTACCTCCATTGCTCCCCAGTGCTGCACACACACACTGGGGCCATGAATGGGTGCAGAGAAAGGGGCACGGAGGGGTGCAGCATGAGAGCAAACACATTGCCACACATGCACCTTCATCCAGCCAAGCACTGAACACACTGTAATCTCCTATCAGCCAAGTCCTACCTGTTACAACTGTCTGTAATGAATCCAAAAATTCCTTGGCAATTTAGAAAAATGCAGGTGAGTTTATTCTGGGCTTGTCAGGTACCAGGGTGATTATCACAGCATTGGCAATTATCTTCACAACAAGGTTTTGGACAGAAACTGTAAAGGTTTAGCAAGGTGATGCCTTGATCAAAGGTGTAAAAACCTGTGCCCATGTATTTGAACAATGCAGTTAGAGAGCAAGAGAACAAGCTGTGAGGAATACACCAGTGTGCACATACACACCTGTAACTGTCTCTTCACATAATACATACATACACTGTATGTAGATACATGCATAGTGACCATCTATATTCTGTCTGTCCATCCATATAGCTATTGTAGAGATGTCCATAAAGAAAAAAACAAGGGTACTAGAAAAGACCTCTTCACCCTTGGCAATGTTGATTATTGACTGGTTCATTCAGTACCTGATGGAGATAGCGTGATTGCCTGGGATGTACCTTGCAGGTTTCTAAACTGAAGGCTCCAGAATCAATTTTGTGGTAACTGGTTAGATGTGACCAGCTTACAAACTCAGCATGGGTGTCAGGAAGCAAATTCAAGTAGCACCATTACTTTTTTTTAAATACCAGGGGTGAGGAAAGCCTCCTGGCTGAGCGAGTCACAGGACAGAGTAGAGATTAACGATTTTGACTTATTTTCATCTCCAAGGTGACGAACAGGTACAGAGTGGGTCATGGCTGGTGGTGCAAAATGATGGTGAAGCTCATGGCTTGCACAGGAAAATTTATCACTCCTGAAGTGAGAACAGTGCCAACAGCTTCCGCTGGGTGAGACTGGCTTGGCTGGAGATCACCACTTCCTCTGCTGTCTGAGAGGTCCACTCTTCATGGTGGCTATGTGCTAAGGGCAGCCCCCACCCTATTCCAGCTTCCCTCTGGGTCTGCCCAGAGAGGGACAGGACAGAGAATATGAGCTTCTTGGAAAGCTTGGCAAGAACTTGTCCTTGGTGGCCAGAGGCTTCTGCCCCAGTAGTGACCGGGGAAACTACACATGGATACTCCACTGCCAGATTTTCCACTTCTCTGAGTGGTGAGATAGCACCAGTTTCACACTCCGTAGCCAAATCAACAGCTCCATTTTCATCCATGACATCCTAGGAGAAAGCATTCTTGGGAATTTGATTCAGCTGTGACAAGGATCTGGAAGCATGACTCAGCATTCAGAAACAAGACCAAGAAGTTCCAGAGGTTTACACTGATTTGACACACCAGAACTTTATGAGGAACATGACAGATTCCAGCATCCCCACATCCTGACATCCTTCTTTAAAGTAAACTGACTCTGTAAGATGCTGTGGTGGTCAAACCATCAGGCACAAAATGCTGCTGCAACAAGTAACATGTAGGTGCAAGACAGGGAGAACAGGTAAACTGAACAGTTACACAGATTTAAAACTCAAAGACACACACCTAAACTGTTCTGAAATAATCTTCCTTGGATTCAGGCATGCCTATAATTATGTTCCTCCCATCTCTGAGTACTCATAACAGTCCTTGGCCGCTGTCCCCATTGTCATCCAAGGCCATGATGGATGGGGACTGTTCTTTGTCCCCTGATGACTGGCACTAGACAGAAGAAGACAGGCTCTGCTCTACCACAAAACCTCCCTCTTCCAGAAATGCCAACTCCTGTGTCCTCCTGCCTGGGAGAAAATCAGTGTGAGAATGGAGAGAGAATGGCTAGTTGCTCTTTCTCGAGGAAGCAACTGCAAACCCAAGGAATCAGAGAAGAAAAAGACTGTTACATGACTATTTCTTATTAGTTGACTTACAGACAAAAGAAGTCAGGCACTGTCAAGCATGAAATCTTATTGGGACAATAGAGATGGAATTGCCACTGCTGACAGCAATGTTTACAAGGGCATGATGTGTCGATGCTGCACAGCATGAAACCAGCAGCCCCGTCTAGCTCTGTGAATTGTAACAAGAGGCAAAATGTCCCATTTTGGGACAGATAGGAATTGTACCACCAAAAATAACCTCTCAGGTGTAAAATCCATTACAGGTGGATGGAAGAAAATGCAGAGGAGCTCAGTTGGCACAGCAGGAGGCTCCTGAGCTCTCTCCAGCCACAGCACATAGCAAACATGGTCTCTGAGAGATGCTTGCCAGTGGGTTTGAGGGCTTCCCTTCACCTCCAGCCAAGAAAAGGTGGAGTAAAGGGAGCAGGAATGTTCTCCTCACACCATAGGCTCTGACCTCCAGCCAGAAGGTATTGCTGGAAGGTTTCCAGGCAACATGGAAGATGTTGGACTGTCTGCCTGCCTTCAGGCACTCTGAGCTCTGTTATCAGACTGCTGACAAACCAGTACCACTTCTGAAGAGTCTGAGTTTTTTAAAAGCATCCACCACCAAATCTGTCTAACTCAAAGGAACTGTATTCAGGCAGTCTGGCAGCTGCAGTCCAACAAGCCTTAAAACCACCCATTTTGAGACCTTCCAAAGAATAGTTGGATAGGCAAATGTCCCAGGGACAGCAGCTGCAGAAAATTGTACTGCAAGAAAAGTGAAAACAGAAGGAGTACCTTGACCTCAAAGTTCAACAATAATTTTTCAGAATTATAAGGGGGGGGAGACTGAATCATGTTTATCCAATGTAAGACATTCTGGTGTCTTCCCCTGAAATGCTCAGCCACCATGAAGCCTTTGATGTGCAGACTTGTGCATCAACTGCTTACAGCTTCTCCCTTAGGGTTGTGCCTTCTCTCTCTCATGATGCACTGAAATGCAAGAAGAGGGTATGTATCCTGGCCATTACATGCAGCAGTGTGGAGGTGAAACCAGTGACTGCTCCAGCAGAGCTATGTGACAGCTCATCAGGCAAAACCCAGCACCCCAGCAGTTACTGCAGCAACAAGCAGAAATGAGGCTCTGCTGTGTGAGATGGCCACCACTCAACTAAAGCTGTTCTTACAGATGTTTCCTAACTGTAAGTTTGCTTTCTTCATATTTTTTTGACTAAAAAGTGATGTGACTCATGTAAAGCACCTGAAAGAAGAACCTTGTGATGCCATTGTTCCCACAAGAGCAACATCATACAGACCTCGTCCTGCTCTGCTAATCAGCATCTCTGAAGTCCTGGTCTAGTGGAAAGTGTCCCTGCCCATGGCAGTGGGGTCAGACTAGATGGCCTTTAATGGTCCCTTCCAAACCAAACCATTCTGTGATTGTATGATTCTAAGTCCTATGAGGGACATTTTTTCCTGGCTCTGTACCATTTTGCAAGATGTCAGAGAAACATAATGATGAGGCTGCAGGAAGTTTCTAAACAAATAAAGTGCTGATGGTGGACATACATCTCTACTCAGCCTGCGACCAAAGAAAATCAGAGAGCAGCTGATGCAGCCACCACCCCATTACAGAGCTACAGGGAAGCAGTTTTATGAAGATGGAGTGCCCATGTGATCAGAAGACCATCACATTTCACTGACGTTAGTACCTGACAGAATTTCAATACCCTGACCTCCACTGTAGACATCTCTTTTGCCATGCTCAAGTCAGCCAGATCAGTGCCCAGCTGATAGTCGATTTTAACTGGATTTCCTTTCAACATAAGACATCTAAGCCAAGAATCCTTGATTTCTAACCTCCACCTGTAATATGGATCTGCAGGAGCAGAGGAAAAATCAGTCTCCAGCTAGAGCTATAACCTTACAGGAATTACCATAGGTATATGTTGACTACAAATATCTCTTAGCAAAATCTCAGATGAGATAAAACATTGGCAAGCTCCACACTCACATCTTACAGTCATTTGAAGAAAAGACATCGGTTGCTTTCAGAAGACCAACTGCTCTTCCTGTCTCTGAAGTCATGGGCACCATCATGTGGACAGTCACTGCCCCAGAAGCAAGAAACCACAAGAACAAGGAAGAAGCTGTGGAGGCACCTCCCCACTAGGGCTCACGAAGAAAACGGAGACAGCAAAGGCCATGGCTCTGAAACTGACTCCAAGCTCAAGAAAAGTTGCTCCAGCATTATGGGTGGAGTACAATGGCATGAGTGCACTCATGTCATGACAGAAGAGCTGGACTGCAGAGAAACATACCTCAGACCATCTGGGGCAGACTACCCAGAAGCACACACAAAGCAGAGAAGGTCTAGCTGAATATCTAGTTGAACACCAGGAGTAGCTGAAGGTGTTCCTGCCCATGGCAGGGGGCTGCAACTAGATGGCCTCTAAGAGTCCTTCCCACTCAAACCATTCTGTGACTCTGTGAATCGAATGGATATGAATTGGGGAAACAAGTTGCAGTCAGTCTTGTTGCAGAAGTTCAGCAAAACACCAGTGCAATACTTCATCTATCAGACACTCATACGTCCTACTGGAGCAGGTAGGGACACCCATCTCTAGATTTTCCCAATTAGGACTTCCTTTTCCATCTGTAAAGACTTCTCATGTAAAAAAAAGAATAAAAAGAGGGATTTGGCTTTTTGCAACACATCTGGATGCCCATAAAATATAGCTTTTGGTGATTGCTGATGATGACTGTTGCTGCTCTGCCTGAGCTGCTGGATGTCTAGAACCCTGGAGAGCCACTGCGCAGGCACAGGCTGCCCGTGCCTCAGGAGGTGCAGGGCATGCATAAAGCCTGAGCACCAGGGGCTGATGGCACATTGCCGTGCCCTGCACAGGCCGCCTACACTTGAGCCAGTGCATGTGTGCTAAGAAGCATGTCTTCCCCTGTGTCCATCTGCAGTCCCGTGGCAGAGCAAGCCCTGACCCAAGGTTTGTGCTTCAGCACAAGACTCAGCAAGGAAACCCCCATCTTTTGTAAGCACTACAGCTCTCTCCAAGCTCTACCATATCCTCTTCACTACACCATGACAAATTTGTAAAGGGGCTCTTCTCAAGTTCTGGCACATCCAGGAAATACAGACAGCCTGCAGGTATGAATCCAATGCTCCTGCAGACTCCGTATGACCAGCTATTTATAAAATTAGCTAAAAACCACACAAACGGCAAAATGCAGTCACCAAGTCTGATGTAAATAATCCCCAATGGGACTATTCTGCAAATACCGGGAGAGGCCAAAACGGGCAGGATTCAAGCAATACTGCACAACCACCTCTAGCAACAAACAACCCTCAACAAAAAGAACACACACGAAAGACATGGCTGACAAAAACTGAACTGGAGAAAGCCACCGGTCTCAGGACACCTCTATTTTCTGCGTCTCACTGATTTTGCTGTGTCTGCTCACGAGGAAGTTCCCGATTGGCAACAACAGCAATTAAAGCTTATAATATTAACTCCAGAGCTTCCCAAAGCACCAACAGAAAAAGTGGTTTTCCACTATCATTCAGGATTTCAGGAGGCTCTCATTTCAGTCAAGGAAATAATTCTGACTTTAAAATCCCAGTAAGCTTGAACTGCTTGAACCAACTGCGACAGCAGCAGATTTCAGTCCCTACATGATAATCCTGGTACTAGGGCTGCATTTTGTGCAGCCATGGAGAAGGCAGCTGACCTGCCATTACCTGCAGAACAGTTTACTTCTTCCCTAGGGGCAGGGGCACACTTGGGAGAGGAGGGAGACCCTGGCCTAGCCACACCCCACCCTGGTGGTCACCCCACTGTAGAGATGGAACAAGGCAATGGAAAATCCATTACTGCTTCTGGGCCACAGAGAAAACCTGACACAGAAATACGTGGCACTTGGAGAGCTCCTGATACCACAGAGGTGCCAAATGATTTACTTAATGCCTTGGTGTCACACCTCTCAGGTAGGAATATAGCTCCTGCCTCTCTCCAACCACCACCTGCAACTGGCCAAATCTCTCTTCCAGGGTAAACGAGGCTGAGCCACTGCAGCTCCCCTAAGCTCCCCTCATCTCAAACATGTTTGAAACTCAAGCGTTTGTTTCAACAGTGCAGATGTATGCTGACCCAAGAGATGCTGATGTACAAACAGGGAAAATGGGGAAAATCCAGAATCTGTGATCCTCTTCTCACAGAAACACCTTGTGCAAGAGCAGCATGTGAAGGAAACTAACCACCAAAAAGCCAAACAATCTTTTCTTGATTTTGTTCTTCAAACCTCTCAAAAATCACTGTCATCATTTAAAAGGTGGAGTACTAATTGTGAAAGTTTGTGAGTAATATAATTTACCCATTGTAAGGCAAAACTTTGATCACCTCTCTCTGTATATGTGATAGATGTGTTAGAGACACATAGATACAGGCTCTGTGCGGGCACATACATGCATTCTGACTGCACCTCAGCATTTCCTCTTCTCTGGATTCTACTGATTTCTTGATAAATCAGAATTATTCATCTTGCTCATGACTTTTCTACTTATTTTATATTAGCATTTATAACAAACATCCATCAAAATTGACAAGTCCTGCTTTTCCACAAAACTGCTTCTTCTTTCAAAAATGCATTCCCACAAAAGAATCCTGGCCAGCCACGTTACTGGCACCATCAGGATGATCGACAAGTCACCTACCCTAAACTGAATTTTAGCTAAATCTCTATGAAGAGGTTGTTCCTTGAAAAGCGTCTAGCAGTCGACAGCTCCTGATGAGAACAGCTGGAGCTACAGCAGGGCTGTAAGGAGTGGTAGAAGTCTGGGCTTTTCATTAACATAGCTCTGAGAAAATCCCTGCTCTACTGAAGCCAGTGGCAAACTGGCAGGGCTTCACCTCAGAGGCAGAGGAGAGCTCTCGAGAAAATAGGGGCCCCAGGGACTGCATTAGGAGAAAAGCGACAAGCATGTTTGATGTGCACACAAGACCGCTGGGAGCCCTCTTGCTCAGAAAGGGCAGCTGCGCTGGCAGGCAGTTTTCCTGTGCTGAGCTGTGAACAGGTGAGCGTCACTGAAGGCCAGGGCAGAACCAGCCTGTCCCTCACACCCCTCAGACGCAATCCATGGGGACATCCTCATCTGGGACAGCTGCCCACCAGCCACTGCCATCCACGCAGCCATGCCTGTGTCCACAGGGATCCCACAGAGATCATGAATTGGCAGCAGAACCCCAGCGCGCAGGGATGCCAGCAAACCCAGGTGTTCAGCATGCTAACAGCTCAGGGCATCACAAGGAAGCTTGGATACACACTGACAGTGAAGAACATAGAATGCTCCACTGTCTGACAGAACTGAAGATTGTACCAGGACGATCTCAGCCCACAGGCTTTATGACCTGGCTGGGCAGAGCCTGGTCTTTCCCTCCCCAGAATACTGTCCTGCCTGAGCGTAACTCAGAACATGTTGCTCTCAAGTATCAGAACAGCTCAGTTTGGAGGCTGAAATGGCTTTTTGCTTCATTTCCATGAATTTAGACATGCAGAACTTTCTCAGAAACTGAGACTACATTATTTTAGTGCTGCTGTAGTGGAGATCTGAGCTGACCTACATTTATTCTTTTTTCCCTAGAATTTCACGAGGAATGAAATTTCAAGGAGAAATCCTGTGCCAGCTGAGCTGCTCCTGCTAATGTCTGGGATGGCTGGATCAGCACCAATAAGCCCACAGATGCAGGATGGTTCTTGGAACACTCAAGGGTTTAATTCTTATGCCCTGGGGCAGTCAAACTCCTCTTCCAGACATCCACAACAATCTACGTGTGGCACCATCACTGCTGATGTCAAACCAATATCATTCGCAGGTGACACCATCACTGCTGGTGTCAATACATCATCCATGAATTACATCATCACTGCTAGCATCAAATCACCAGCATGGCCAAAGCCTGCTGCCAGTTCAGCACGTTCAGAACGGACCATGTAAAAGGCAAATGCAAAAACTGAAAGAAAACTCCAAGTGTTCTCAGAAATTATGTCCAAGAACTGAAAAATGAGCTTGCAATGAAATGTTAAAAAAATAAATAAAACCTCCACTAAAAATAGATCACTTTGGATATAGCACAGATGAAGCCATCATTGCAACGTAATAGCAAAGCCCACATCAAACTCTATTTAAAATTATAATGTCAGTGTCTGTGTGGTGAGGGAAAACCATCTCTTCTGAGGAGAGAAAGAAATTATGGGACAAATAGCCCAACCCGCTCTGCAACCCAGGGAATAGAAGCCTGAACGCAAAGGGCAGTCTACATCAGCAGGAGAAATTCAGATCACTACTTGCTGACCCTGCAAAACCTCATTCCCTTCAAAAGCTTCATCTCACTGTAGTCACCGGACTTATTCCCTGGGGTAAAGACAACTCCAGTGAGTAAGAACTGCTGAAGTGGGCCTAGAAATCATTAAAGTAAACTTCCTGAGGACTCTGGAGGGGGTTTCTTTCTCTTTCACCTCTGTGTGGGCTTGGACGTCTCCACTTGTTTCACCTGATTGCCTGCAGTACAGAGATTTTTTTCTGATTTTTATGCATTTTCCCACTGCCTCTTCCCAGCTACTGCTGACTCAGCAGTATGGTCTTTGCATCCCAGGTGCTCCATGTAGGCGTCTCCCCAGCAGTGCCATAGAGCCAGGAGGCCAAGTCAGTCCCCTTCCCACTCACTTGGCAGTCTCTCTTCCTACTCACCACTGCCCAGAGAGACACCTAAGTCCTTTCACATAATGAAGTTTCTATTGGCAGGTGGTTTTTTTCTCTCCATAACCTCCTGCTTTTTTCTCCTCACTGTTTTTCTTCTTTTAACTGCTTCCCTTGCAGTTAAGATTCCCAAAGGCTTTGGTCCTTTGCACAACACTTGCATGGTGCAGAAGACCCCAAGAAAGAGCTGAAGAGGATATCATCAATTCCCAGCACCATCAAGCTCTGGTCACTCTCTGAAGTGAGACAAGTAATAGGGACTTATGTCAACACCGGACCTCACTAGTAGTTAATTTATGCACTGAATTCCATCACTTGCTGGCTGCAACAAGTGTTTTTCTCCTGCTGATGCTGAGAGTGTGGGTAGGCAGTACAAACACCTCTGTGGGCTCTGTCACCACCCATTCTCCTAGGCCAGCACCATGACCCCTCATTCAGCAAGTCCTCCCTGATGGGAATGCTCAAGCACTCTGAGTCAAAAGTGCCTAAACTGACTCAGGAAACCACAAAGAATAAATCTTGGGTGGGTGGAAAACCCACCCCTTCTCAGGAGGGGAGAGGGCTTTTACACCAGAGCAGATGCTCACTAGAGGTGTCCTGGGATGAGCAGGACCCTTAGAGCACACACAGAGCCAGTACTGACTGCCAGGAAGAGGGGTGTCTGAGTAGACGGAGGAGTCCCGCATTCCAGCCCTCAGAGACCAAAGATTCTGGTATTCGATGGAGTAGTATCTCCACTACCAGGGTACCTACAGTAAGACCTACTTTACCTTTATGAAAATGTGGAAAGCCATAGCTGGGAAGGGGGGTTTACACACTCATGACCAACTTTAGGTCTGGTAGGCCTCTCCTTATAGCCCCGGGCCCTCCAGGGAGCTACAGGCTGGCACAGCAGCTCTCACCACCCAGGGCTCTGCC
This sequence comes from Rhagologus leucostigma, assembly GCA_013397725.1. Lineage (NCBI taxonomy): Eukaryota > Metazoa > Chordata > Aves > Passeriformes > Rhagologus > Rhagologus leucostigma. The sequence continues at coordinate 231,802 of VZTD01005874.1, forward strand.
ATGGCACAAAGCTCAGTGATGAGGTGGGAGCTCTCTGCTATCACAGACAGGACACTGGGACCAAGAGGGCAGAACCGGCATATGTTTGTCTCCACCATAAGGAGACAGAGCAGCAGAATGCCCCTGGACAATATCCATCTGCCACACGTACACACTGCAAGTCATGGCACAACCTCAGGCACAGAGATGTGGACATGGCACCTGACTGTTTTGGGAAAAGCTTAGCACCAGCTGTGGTCCTGGTGTTCAACTTTTAAAGAAGTGGACTTAATACAAAAGCAGAAAAAATAATTTATAAGCCTTTCCAGCAGCCTCCTAAAGGTGATACCTTGGCACATTGTCCCTTGACCACAAGAGGAGATGACAGAAGAACCTGGCAGCACCTACTCCATGCTGGCCTCCTTTAGGAGGCCACTGACCGTCTCATGCAGTCTCCAAGACATTTGTGCCCACAGCCCTTCAAACCTCTGCCTAGATGTGAGCGTAGTTTCTTATTTCTGTCCCTCTGGGAAAACACAGCTCATGACCCTGGTATGGAGGAAAGACACAAAATACAGAAACACTCACTCATACTGAGTTGTATGCTTTGCTTTTCTCTGTCCCTCTGTCCCCAGACATGACACTGGCTTGGTGAGCTCTTGTCCACCTTTGTCACTGCCAAGCACTTCTCCAGCTGATCTCAGCAGTGGCCACGCTGCTGGCGTCATTGGAAATATCCCCGTCAGCTTCAGCGCACAGGTCAGCACTTGCTTGGATACCCAGACGTGCCTTACCCAGGGCATCCCTTCAGGAAAACATGGTGACTGTAAAATGAGATGGTCCACATCCACCGTTGTGTGCAATCCTTCTCATTTCCTTCTCATTCCTATTAGTGTCCCAGCCCCTCCTGGAGGCTTATTGTCTCAGACAGAAGTCTGTGACCCAAACACCTGGGAACACACCATATCTGTGATTAAAGGCATTTCTCAAAGACTTCAGTCGAAGAAAGAAAGCACCAGCACTTACATCATCACACCAGACGCTGACAGCAATGTTGGATTATAGTTGGTGAGAATGGAAACAAAACAAAACAACTGGTACAAGTGGAAGTTTCCTGGCACACTGCTTTCAGTTCCCCAAACCCCTCCACTGCTGAGAAGTCTCTGTTAATACAGATTTTGAAATATGATCTCTGCAGCTCTTTGGTGGAGGTACCTAAATATGCCTAACCTCTCTTGCAGCAAGGAGGGGCAGGCAGGGAGCAGACACATGCATCCTGTGTGGCACTTTGTTGAGGATGTTCTGCTGAATTTGGGCGGAGTGGGCCACAGACAGTTTGAGATCAGGCACTTATGGTTGCACAGAGCCTTTTGCTTGAATCAGCTGCATCTATAAAAGGGAAGCCCACAGGCCAACTGGTGTAGCACAGCCCATGTCCCTGCGAGGAAACAGATTATCCTCCGTGGCACCATAGCTGCACCTGAGCTGAGCAGTGACATGATGCCCCTCTGTGCAAACCCCTGCATTAGCAGACACCGACTGAAAGGGTGCCAGCTTACACACTCTAACATCGTGCCGGGGCAGTGATAACCCTATAGTGGGTTTTGGCTTTTGTTTTTCTTTTTTTCCCCCGACTTGGACTTTGATGATCCTTGTGGGTTCCTTTCAGCTCAGGATATTCTATTATTCTAGCCATAGCAGGATGGGCCACACAACATTTGTGCCCATTGACGGTCTCTATTTTAATAGCACACAAGTAATGTTAGGACATGACAGGCATCCTGGACTTCCAGAGAAACTACTCTATGCAAACAGATTTCAGACTGGCTTACCTGCTGTTCATGTTCACCTGCTGCCCCTATTACCTGCCAGTATTAAAGATTTCTGCACATTTCTGTGTCAGAAGTGAAGGCACAAGCATACTTCTGGAAGGTCAGACACATACCCCAACACAACCTGCAGCATTTGCTCCAAAAGGGAAATGGTTTGTGTTTTGCATAAAGCAAGGAGGAGCCACAAGAATGGAGATTCTTTAAGTCTTCCCATAAACCCACTGGCAGTCAGTCTCATGTCTCTGCAAGACTATGGGAACAAGATTCTTCTCCCAGCCCCAGCCCAGCCCTGACAGTATCCACAGCTGCAGCAGAGCACAAACAGCAGCTGCCTGCACCAAAGGCGGGATTTGCATTCAGACACGCTCAGACTGAGCAGATCGAGCCCTCTACAGACCAGCAAGCAGAGGGCTCTGCACAAGGTGCAACAGAGCTACATCCAGCATCTCCCCACAGCAGCCAGCATCACCCCCACACACTCTCCTTGCTCTGTGAACACTCTTGGAAAGGCACGACATGATTCCCACTGAGCACAGGTCTGGGCTCTTTGAGATGCAGGAGTCCTTTGGTGGAGGGATGTCACTCTCCCATTGAGACAGCTGCAGCCCACAAGGATATCCCGGGTGGGAAGCACATCGCATGCCTCAGGCATGCATGCTTGCTCCAGGATCCCTCTCAGCTGGCATGACACAAACACAGCCAGTGTTGTGCTTACACTTGGGTGTAAGCCTTTCTGACATCTCTTCCAGACCTGCACAGCTCTGTAGGATGGAGACCAGGGCTAGCAAAGAGAGGAGTGAGGGAGAAGGAGCGTTGGGCTCTGCCCTGACGTGCACTGGCCCTTCTTCCCCCATCATCCTCAGAGAATCCTCCAGAGCACTTCTGGCCCAGCAATCTCCTTCATCCCCAAAACATGTCCTGAGCACCATATCTGTGCCCCGTCTGCTATGCACCCGCCTGTGGACAAAAGTCTCTTTTGTCCTCTTCTCAGTGCTCAACAAGGATTATTTAACCCCACTTCAGAAAGCTTTGACTTCCAGACAAGGGATGCTCAGCACTTGCCAAAATATGTCAGGTGTCCATCATGAAACCACCACCACTCACCCAACCAGCTGCTTGTAGTGCAGTGAAACCAGCCCCTACACATATGCTGGCTGTCAGCATTGGATGGAGCATTCAGCTTGCTCTGACTTGGGGTCTTGCTGCCCTAAGACAGACGCCATAGAGAGCAGGCACCCCACCATGGTCACTCTGTGCATCCCTGTCACCCACCTGCACCTCTACAGCCCTTCCCTGAGCTGTAGGGCTGGGCAGACTTGCAGCCACTGCACCTGAGGAGGCAATCTGCAGGCAGAACAGCAAGGCGGCTGCCCGGCATCCTCCACTGCTGGAGGCTGCAGCAGCCGCCTGTATCTCTCTGCCTCATTATGGAACAGCCTGCTCCTCATGTCAGTCTCCAGAAGCATGTCCTTTAACCAAAAGTGAAAGCAACTGATCCCCTACGAAGGCACATCTGCTCCAAGTCCATATTACAACAGGGGAAAAAATGACACCTTCAGCTATATAAACCAATAAAGACTGTCTGATTTGGTTTGCCCCTGTTGCTACCCAGCAAGCTCCCCACTGGGTTAAAGACTGGTGACATCTGCTAAAAAATGTCAAGAGTGAGGAGAACAAAACTGGTTAATGAATTATATCAAGTGCTCAGTGCAGCTGGAAGGGTAAGTCCACCCCACCTCACCCCCAGGCCGAGGGCAACCAGGACATCTGGACAGCACTGCACAGCTAATGGCTCCAGGAAATGTGTGCAGGGAGGCAGAGCAGCAGGCACTCACCTTCCAACAGCTACAGAGAAAGGCCATAATGTGAGGGGCTCTCTGTGGAGACAGCCTCTCCAAAGTCAGGAAATGGTTAAATTAGCTCTGCCGCTTGTGCATCTACATCATGATACAGGCCATAATTAGCTGACATGCTTCTCCTCTTCACATCAGAGGAACGTATAGCAGATACAGAGCCTTGGGACACCTCCATGGGCACAATGCACCCACCCACACCCATCCAGAAGGACCTTGTGCTAAGCAGAATAGCGAGGGTGTCAGGAATGCTCCTAGGGATCCCCCCAACAGACAAAGATGCTGGAGTACCTGACTATGCCTCTCCAAACCTGCAACCCTGAGCCTATTATAAAAGCAGTTTAAACAGCCTGCTGAGGACAGCATTACTGTCCAGCTTAGGAGCTCAAACCCCATGACTCATTCTGCCAAACCGATGGGGGTTGCTTTAGCAATCACATGCTCATTTCTGAATGTGAAATGAAAAAAGCTGAGAAGGTTCTCAGCTGTACTTCTGGAACTGCTTTTGCTTTTCAAGGAAATACTTAATCCTTTTCTCTGCAGTTAAAGCAGAGTCTTCTCACAGGCAGCCAAGAAATGGCGCTGTGGCACAGGAGCCAGGTGGTGTCAATACAGAGAGCCTCTCTCCTGACCTGGCTGATAAAATACAAATCTTCCACCCTAGCTGCTTTTAATGCATATTTTAACTATGCATTTATGACCTGAATTTGGAAAAAATATCAGGTGTACAATCACAGAGTTAAGTAACAATGGTTATACTTAGCAAGAACCTGAGCACAAGGAGTTTTATACTCCCACCATCAGATTAGTTCCCACTTGTCTGAAATTGGCCCCACCAACCTCTTGCAGTTTTTCTCCCAGTTCAGTAAATCTGGGTCTACTTTGCAACTTGATCGTGTGTTTCCACTAAAGGATGCACAGGCACATGACCCTGTTTGTACAGCTCAGGTGCCAGGCTGCTGATTTTAGCTGCTTTTCCCCCAGGGGATGGGGGGCAGGTTGAGGGGTGCCACTACAGCTTCAGCCCACCCACCAACCACCCCCTCCATCCAGAAGGGGTTGGGCAACAAGGGACAGTGGGGGCAGTGCAGCGATCTGGACCTGCACTGTTTGCAAGGCAGTGCCAGAGCTGCACCAGCAGCAGGAGCTGAGGAACGGGTGCTCCTCAGCAAGAGGCAGGAGCGTGACTCGGCAGGAAAGGCACTCACCCCTCCTCCACATGCCCTCTGTGTCCTCAATGGAAAAAGCCCCACTACAGTTCTGGTGTCCCCTCTGCTACACAAACTGTGTCCAATGCCGTGGCTTCAGCTTTTCTCTGTAGGTTCTTCCAAAATGAAAGTAATGCTCTAAACTAAAGGTATTTTAATAAGACACCAACACAGAATTTCCCCTCTTTTACCTTCCACTCCATCTCCAGTGCCCTTCTCTCCAAAACATTGTTTTCAGTAGGATGCAGAACAAAACAGGACTATACACCCTGTGGATCTGAAGAGTGTATCAACAATATTCAACCCCAACCAGACTGTGCTTACTTCTACCCTCCAAGACTGACAAATGTCCCCAGTGAAGAAAGTCCTGAGAGAAGAAGCACAGCAGATGTCTCTGCCGGTAATCTTGTATCACTTTGCAGGTATTTCCTAATTCAGGTCATTTCCTAATTTCAGGTCATTCAGGTCATAATACTGTGCTACAGAGTCAGCACAATAGTGTCTCTTCTCCTATTCATTGGCAGAAGGGAAAAGTTCCACAGTATGGAGGAGGGCCTAGCTCAAAACTGACACACTGCCATAGCTTTCCGAAACACGTGGACAAGCCCCTGCTCCTGGCCACTGGATCACTCTGATGGACCTCAGGTTGTCTGTGACTTTGGCAAAGTCCTGCTGAAACAGAACCAAACTGCACTGCAGCCAGCGGCGACAGTGGACATCCACATCTCCATCACATCACAAACACACAGCATCCACCCCAGCCCCGACCCACCCCTCTGGCTGTGCAGCCATGCACACCCCCTCCCAGAAAACAGCTCCTGCTACCTTCATCCCGCTTGCGCTTGTTGCTCTCAGTGCCGGGGGAGGCAATTCCCAGGATCCCACTAATGGAGTAGGAGGAGCCAGCAGAGTCAGTGGTGACAGATGACACCTGGGTGACAGATCCCGTGGAGGCTGAAAGGCAAGGACAGGCAATCAGTCGCAAGACAACACGGGCACCAGCTTACCCAAAAGCCACCAGCCCCCATAGCATGAAGGAGGTGGGCTGGGGCTCAGCTGGCCGTTGTGGCACCTCTGGCTCAGGAAGAGCCCTAACCCACCCCAGCCATGCCCAGTCCAACCCATCAGCATGCCACAGCAGCCCAGTGCAGGGGTGGGAGCAGAGGCATGGTCAGCCCTTGCCCCCCTCACAAGGGTTTGGGTCTGTGTGCTGTGGGATGGGAGATGCTTTTCCTTAGCAGTCAGACACCCCATCTCATATGAGACTCGGTGAGCTTGGAAAAGCTCATTGCTTGGGACAGCGGAGGCCCTCTGGTTGACACAGCAGCCCATATCACCAGCAAGGTGGACAGAGCTTGCTGGGAACATGGTCATGCAGAGAGAGGAGCTGCCACAAGAGGGTTCTCGGGACAGGAACCTCCTGGGAGCAGAGCAACCTGCACTTGCTGTGCTAGGTGTCCAGTCTGCATCTTGTTAGACCATGTGTCCTGGTTTGAGGCAAATTAAGGGAAACACTCTGGGAGGAATGTCTCCTCCAAAGAAGGCAGGTTTCACCCACCCCTCCCCCACCAGCCCATGCAAGGAGAAAAACCATGGGGTTTTGGTCAGTGTTTCATGTCTTAAGAGCCTTTCGTTGCCAGCTGTATGGGTTTTTGCTTGGTTTGGCGCGAGCGGCACCAGCTGTGCATGGATTCCTGCACCCCCTCATGTTCCTGCTTCACGGCCAATCCCAACTTCATGTTTAAGGAAAGGAGTTTCTCTTCCAGTACCTCCCTCTTTCCACCGACCATGGCACTGCCATGTTAGCCTCTTTGTTAGTGTAGTGGTGAGTGTCCCTGCCTGTCACACAGGAGTCTGGGGTTTGATTCCCTGATGAGAAATACAGTATCATACAGTCACCCCAGGACACCATGCCACTAGCCTCTGGTCAGTGGAGACCTCGCATAGCTGGGGTTGCCCAGGGATGGATGGCTGAAAGACCCTGAGGTTCCCCAAAATATAACTTCAGTCCATTTTGCTTTGCAAGAGCCCTCGGAAAAGGGTACTGTTTGTGTCCAGCAAGGGTGGTCACTCATGAACAGCCTACACCAGTCTGGATGTGCCAGACTGCACTGCAAACACTGTTCTTGTGATGCTGTGGGTGTCCAAGGCTCCGTGGAAGCAGGCAGAGGAGGGAGCACTACCATCACCTCCCTCAGCTTACCGGCTGAGCCTGTCCTGCCACGTCCCTACATCCTAGAAATCATCATGCAGACTCCAAGGACGGGATGGGGGGATACAATGTGGGACCACACCAAAGACCCCCAGACACGACTCACACGGAGCAAACCTACGTCAGCAATCCCTGCTGTCTCTATCAACTCCAGGCCCTGAGAAACAAGATTTTTCTTCTCTGCTGTTGACTTTCTCAAGAAGAGAAGAGTACTTAAGCCACCACAGTGAGATAAAGGAAGCTTTCCGAGATTGTTTTGGTATTTTCTGAAGGCACAGGGAAAGGCTGAGAGCACGGGGTCTGCAGTATGACTCCGCTGACAAGCTGAAAGAGTGCAGACAGCTCTGTGCCTCCACTCCCGTTCTCCCGGTGCCAGCACACCCTTGCCAAGAGAGAAGCAGCAAGCATTTCACCATATCACAGGTGACACCATAAAGGCAGAAAGAAACTAGGGCCCCCACACCGCTTCCTATGAAGCAAGGGCTGACCTGTGCCCTGATGGGTTTCATGGAACAGGGACAGAAGGAGAGCAGCACTCAGCCCCAAGTGAGACCCTCCATCCCTGCTGCATTGCAGCACAGAAGCACCCACCCTCCTCAGAAAGACACCGTCAGCCAGGAGAAGGGCTGAGGGTGTCTCACCAGCCTGGGGTTCTCCTCTGGGTCACCGTGCACCAGCATCAGCTCCCTCAGGGTGCAGCATCACTGTTCTGTGGCTGAATTAAAAGTTCAGAAAGTTTTGCTACCTCTTCACTCAAGACTGCAAGTGCACAAAGAACTATGGAAGGGATGGTTGATAGACGAAAAAAACACATTCAAAACTACTTACTGACTAATGATGCAGAAAATGTTATGAATAAGTATCCCTTTCTTGATTTATTACTTTAATTATCTGACATTCTATAGACCCCTATTAGTGGGGGTTTTTTGGTTTAGATTTCAATTTTCTGTCTCATGGTGAAAGCTATTTATCATAATAATCAGTAAAATTCAAAACCTTTTAGCAGTATTTATAAAATTCATTTACTATGTTCAGCCCTTGGAGAATGACAAAGAAGGCACATTAGCACGTGTGCTGAAGTGTTTTATGCAGAATTATCTGTCCATAAGAATGATTAAAAGTTCTTCAGAATATTTGTAATCCATTATGAATTTTTTTTTAATGTATTTTAAAGAAGTTTTCCTTACCTATGCTGTGACTGGAGGCCGGGACCTGCTGATTGGGTGGCTGCTGCACCTTGGTCCGTATGATCCTGCGAGTAATGGAAAGAAAACGATCACTTAGCTAGCATTAGGCATGCAATGGCAAGAGGCACTAGACATTCTTTTTTCAGTGCAGGACACCTACATCAATACAAAAAATGCGTTTCTGCATATGTTCCCTTCATCATTCACTGAGAGATCAAGGTTTGGCAGGTGGACCCAGGACCACATTTGTGTCCCCAGCCCCTGCCATTAGAGTCATCAGGGTGACATTCCACAGAGTCACAGAATCACACAATGGCTCGGGTTGGAAGAGACAACAGTTGACAGTAGGTCATCTGGTCCAAACTCCCTGCTCAAGCAAGGTTATCCCAGAGCACACTGAACAGGCTTGCATCCAGATGTTTCTCAGGATGCTTCAGAGTTTGGTGCTTTGGTGCCTTTGAGGACCCAGTCCTCACTGCCCAGGAAAGAGATGTGCATTGCTATCTGGGCAACCATCAGGCCAGTATTCCCTCTCCAGGGAGCTGGGCCCTTCTGAGCCCAGAGGTCCTAGCAGGCTGTGGTCTGCACTCTTGGCTGCTGGGACACATTTACAAGGCTGTTCCTAGAGCATCCCAGGTATAGCACTCACATGGCTAGAGGCACTTCGACACCTTGGGAAAGGATCAGCTTAGCCAAAATATTGTTTCAAAAAGGAAGTGTTGGAAGAAATGCTAATCTTAAAAGCTGAATGACTACATTTACCATCAGTGGGTACACACAGTCTCTGCTCTGATTGATAGTGACGTCAATCAGGAAAAATTCAGAGATACAGATAAAGGAGAAGGCATGTGTGGTAGTGCAGGACAGAGGGCACCTGCTCAGAAGGGAGATGCTACACACATTGTTCACCTGCCCAAGTGCTACGAAAAAACAAAAGGCAGGGTCAGCAAGACTCTCTGGAGATCACACAGCTCTCCCTCAGGCTGCAGAAGAATTGGAACAGGCTGGAAGGAGGCACACCCTTGGTTCACCACACATTCCCTTGCCCCAGGCACTACGGTTGCAGCAGCAATGCCACGGGTGAGCATTTCTCCTCTCTGTGCCTGACAAACTCTCCTCCCATTCCTGCCTGCCATGAATTTGACGGAGGGGAGGGGAGG
>VZTD01005874.1:241259-253129 GCA_013397725.1 Rhagologus leucostigma
GAGGGGAGGGGAAGGGGAGTAACACAGCCCCCAGAACAGCCAGCCCAGTGTGGGGGGCAGGACCAGTTGGGACAGCAGCTTCAGTGGGGGAGCACGGCCAAAAAGACAGGACCCTGCATGACCAAGAGTGGAAACAGCCCCCTGCACAAGGCTGTCACGGTGAAGAAAGGGTGTCCAGGGCTTTCTGACACATAAACATCTTTATCTCTGGAGGAATGGAGACTGGAGCTCTTGCAAGCAGCTGGACAGCTCTCAGCTGATTTGAGCAAAGCTAATCACAATGATTAATTAAGTCTTAATCACACAGACTTGCTCCTGCTATTAAAGAGTGGCCTATTATTACAATTAATGTTATTAATAAATAAAAATTATTATTATTCACTCTTACATGGAGGCAGCAGCTCACACTTGTCTGCTAAAAGGCCCCCTTCTAGCAGGGATGAGCTGCACACAGTCCATCCCCACAAACCCCAGTGTTCCACAGAAACAGCATCAGCATCCTGGGAGGGAACAACACAGCCCTGACAAACACCCTCTGCACCGTGGAGACAGGGAAAGAGAACCAGAGCGGTGCCTCCATCCTCCCCTGTGCAGAAATGGCAACTGCAGCAGGACAGGGACCACTCAGCGAGATCTGTGTGGGCTCAGGTTTGTGCCGACCAGGCAGCCCCTGATTTGCCTCTCAGCAGTGAACAAGAATATTGTGGGCAGGGGCCTGCATCCTTCCCCACCAGCAAAGCCCCAAAGTATATACTCAATGTTAAATACGAGGATAAAATCCATGTACTGCTGGAACTGTAGGATTTAGCATTAAAGCCAAGTGTTTTGATGTGAATTCCAGGTTCTTTGTCACATGACTGTTCAGCCTGGGTTTTCATGAGGAGCTCCTAAGCTCGCAAAAACAATTCTCTGAGTAAACAGATTGACTCAAACAGATTGCATGCATTTCTTGAAAGGGATTGCAAACCTTTGAGAAAAGGAGAAGATCTTAACCACAATCACAAGCAGATGGGAATGAATTAAATTTACAGACAAAAACCTTGGTGACAGATCATGAATTGAGTTTCTGATACAAGGGCAGTGGGAGTGCGGGCATTATGAGTGCGGAAACATACAAGGACGCAGCAAGTGGAACATGGAAACCGGCTCAAAATATAACTGGAAGCTACTTAAATTTCCCTTTTACCTAGAGGTGTGACTGCTTTTTTGGGAGTTTTTTGGAGGATATTTGAAGTTCTCCTACACAAGCACAGGACTGATCACAGCAGCCATGCTTCTCACATGACTCATTGACATTAATGGAAGCAGAGCTTCTCCTTAGCTATTTGCTATTTCCCTCTGGTTTTCCTGGTGTCTGTAATATTTCTCAAATCCCCTTTAAAACTGAAGACACCATGTCCATAGACTGCATGCTGCTCTGGAGCCTCCAACTCAGGGGCTCCCAAGCAGCAAAGGCTGCATGTGAACTGACCCATTTTTTCTTTTAATTCTGCAAACATGTGACTCAACATTTAGTCCGTCAAGGCAAAGACTGCACTCCCTGCTAATGCTGGGGAAGCCACTCCGGCTACTCAAGCGGCAACTCCATGAATGCAAATCAGATTGGGATAGCCAATAAAAGAATATTGCATCAATTTATTTCACGTCTGGACGCAAATGAGACCTTTTATAGCGAGCTGCATTCGAAGAATTTGCATGCAGTTGCACAAGTGAAAATCATCTCACCAGCATGGTGAGGAGGAGGCTTGGAACAGAGGGAAAATTAAAGAACTCTGCTTGCCAGGGCCATGGGTGCCCAAGAGCTCTGCTATGCGAGTATTCATCTCTTACTATTGCTCTGGCAGGGCTGGAGATGTCACGTAGTATTTCACTAGGTTTTTTCAGCATCAGCCTTACACGTCACTTGACTCAGAAGGAAATTGTGGGCACAGAGGATGGACAAGGCAGTAGTTTAGAGGCCCTTCAGACCCTTCTATGAGCCCAGCGCTGACTTGTGAAGCCATGGCAAAACTCCCAAACATGGGACTGAGTCTCCAAATGAGTCCCCTGCACTTTTACAAAAGCAATTCAAGGCCACCTAAGTTCCCCAATGTAAAAAGCAGACAGCAGAGGCCCTCAGACACTACCAGCCAAATTCCCCCCATTGATATGCACACTGAACATAGGCCTGGGCCAATGTCAGCAACACCAAGCAGGTGCCAGAATGGTACCTCAGACCCATGAATTGGGTCCCTTCTTTCCCAGACAACTGTCACCCTACTCAATAGCCATCTGAGCTTCCCCCCAGGGCAAAGCACATCCCACTGAACCCCCACCCCATAGAGCAGAACTGGGGCTTCACTCATAGCAAACACAGAGTCATTCCCAGCAAGGTCCTCCTACTGACAGACAGGGGAAAGGATGGAAAAGAAGCAACGGCTGGCAGCAGAACCTGCCCACTCCTAGGAAACCCTCATCATCCATGGTTCTTCAGCCACCAAGGTAAGCCCACAGCTGCTACCCAGCCCCAAGTGCCCTAGAGAAACAGGTGAAGCTGCTTTTCTTAGAAGCAGCCCCAAACACCCAGTCCTACTAAAAGACAAAGACATGGTGACAGTGCTTCCAGGGAGCATCCCACCCCAGAACCACACAAAGATTTACCTGTTAATGGAACTGACGCTGGGCACAGTGTCATTGTCACACACTCGCTCAGCAAGGAGTCTGTCCCTGATCTCCCAGGCAAACATGGTGGGATTTTGGCGTTTGTACTCTGCAATTTTTTCAACGACTTTGGGTGTGGCAACCTTTGGTTTTGATCCTCCAATCACTCCAGGCTTAATACTCCCGGTTTCATAATACCTAGGACAACATCCAAAACAAAGCTTTGGTTATCACACACAGACAGAGAACATGCTCTGAGATCTATACAGAGCATCATTTCAAGGTAACCAAACCCCAGCAAATCCTGAGATACATCTTCACTTTCACATACACATTTCCTGCCTGTGTGGTTCTTTATCACCTAATAGATTAACTTATAGTAATTGGAATTGGGCCTCAGGATACAATATATATTTTTCTATAATAGCAAGACAAAAGAAATAACGCAAGATTAAAGGGCATGCTGAGATCCAAAATTAACTGAAAATGTGTGTTATTAATCAGCAGTACTGGCAATAATAGAAACAAATCACACCAAAGACCACTTTTTGCAGTGGACTCTTTTGTAGCAAATTACTGTTTTTACAGAAATGCTGTCATTAATATCTACAGCTTGTTATGATTCAGAGTGAAATGAAGGCTAGGTATTGTATTTTATATACACCTCTGGAATAAATACAGCAGTATATCTTTGTCCTGGTTTATGATTTTAATATGTATATTATGGTTTTATTAGCTCATATTTTTTCAAAATGTATTCTTTTCATCATTATGTTTTCTGTAGTTTCAATAAGAAATTTTGAGGGAAAGGGAGCTGCTCATGCTGTGGAGGGGTCCACCTGAGGCAAGGATCAGTTTCTGTGACCAGCGCTTCCTCGGGTGCAGCATCTTCACCACCACCAGCAGCTCTGCTGATGCCATGCCTCCAGGAGAGGTGGAGAATGAGATCCCTAAACCAAAATAAACCTGACCGATTTCTTCACATGTACATTACACAAGATCAACTGCTTTTGGTAGCTTTGCCATAATATATGGCAGCTGGCATCCCTGGGCCCCGCAAGCCTCTCCCTTTAATAAAGTCTTGAACATGCTGCTACAAGCAGAAGTCACATTTTATATGCTGAGGGCCAGAATGGAGACCGAGAATGAGACTGTATTCCTCCATGCTGCAGTCAGGGCATTCCACACAGGAGGCTCTCTCACAGCCCTGAACTTCCTTGTATCTTGTGAATTTTCTCATGACCAGATGAAAAATAAACCCCGTGTCTACCTTCAGCCACCACCCCAACTGCCCTAATCCTGCACACCCCTTTCATACAGAGCAGAGTCCGACTCCGTCAGCCTCTCGACCAGGTGCCCACCGAGCTGTGCTTGCAGCAGGTCAAACACAACTGCTTGCTGCTCTGTGCCCGCATTTCTAGCCCAGAAAAAACTCCCAAGCAGAAAGACAAGACTGCTTATTAATATATTTTCCCTGCAACTATCTAACATAAACATTATACAAAAAAAAAAAATTCCCCCATCTTTCCAGCCTGAGCAAAGCAGAAACAGTTTGCATAGCCAAAGTCTGCCTCACTGAAACACGCAATCATGTTGAACAAATTTTTGCCAGGCTACCTATTCTCAGTGTTTTCGGGAGAGCTCTGTGTGCAGGGTCTAAAGTTCCTTTAAAGAGACTGACACCAAATTGTTCATACATGTTCTCAGATATTCTGTGTGCAAATGTTGACTCAGGCCTACCAGTCTCCACGAGCCATTTATGCAATATGAGTAATGGCAAGTGTTGAGTGTTAGAGATGGATTAACCCTCCTGCTGCCCCTAAATGCAGTGAGCTTTAGGGCAGAGGGGAAAAATTTAGTTCCTCTCACACTTCCATGAGGGCATGACAAAACAATGGCAAACATGGCCCAAAAACCTTCTAAAATCTTGCACCTCTGGCCTCAAAACCTTGGCTGCTGGCACCACTTCCGTGAGAAGGATGTAGAAGGCAGCCAGACAATACTACAAATGCTACCAGACAACAAGTCACAATTTTCTTAGGTCTATTCAAAATGATTGATTTCACAAATGTTTCTTAGTGCTTTTCTCCAACAGTGCCTGTGGTCACTGCCCTGCACTCCAGGACAGCCTGGCCAAGAGGAGCACTCCCAGCAGTACAGGATGCCATGCCTGTACAGACCAGCCAATGCTTCCCCATGGCTGATCACCACGGTAGGAAAGCCACACCACAGAGGGCCCTTGCCACCATAATACTGCAGCTGTGACAACCTCACCAGGGGACAAAGCTCTGGTGCCTTCAGAACAGCAAGACCTCTACTCCCAAACTCTTTAACCTTTGCTCACCTGCCTGCTCTCATGGCCTCAAGGCCTGTCCAGGCACAGACAAGCCCACAGGAAGGCTTGCCTTGCATGGGACGTGGAGGATTGGGCCCACATCCCCTTCCCTGGACTGTGGGGGAGGTCATCGTGATGGGGACAGTTCTCACCCTGCACTGCCACGCACATCCCCCTCCTCTCCACCCTGGCAATGAATCTGGGTGCAGTCACAAGGCCTGCAGGCTGCATGCCTCCAGCATCCCTGACTCCCGTCTCCATTATAAAGGCAAGGATGACTGCAGCCAGCATTATTTCATGCGCATCAGGTCACGGCCTTTTGCTTACAGAGAGTTGCAAAGGCAGGTGTAGGTTGGGCCCCCCCACAGCACCCTCCACTGAGGGGTAAGAGCTTCATTTGCCCTGCAACAGCTGGTTACCTGCCTCTGGATGTTTTTTTAAAGCTGCATCTAGTACTGAAAAATTCCAGTAATAAAATTCCAAATGTAAGGATTTATCATAAGAATTCCCATTTTTCACACACATGCACACATATGAAAAAACATACACACAGAGATGCAATTACAGAGACATTTCACCCACTGTAATTATTAGTTAGGAAAATAATGAGCTATGAAATTCCAATTTATGGCTGACAACTTTAATGACAGAGCTCTGGAACCTCACTCTGAGCTCTATAGTGCAAATATATCTAACAGTAGACCTAAACGGCCAAAAGTAAAACTATCGGACTTTTGCCTGGTGGGTAAATAAATTGCCTGTTTCCAAGCTGATGGGAATTGGTGGCAATTCCAGTACAACAGTGAGCATCACCAGCCAAACCACTCCAGCCAGGTGGGGAGCAGGAGCCTGTGCTACCTGCAGATGTGGAGCCGTAACAGAGTGAAACAGCCCACGGTGGGCAGTATAAAGCCCATGGAAAGTTTTCCTCTCTAAACCAGTCAAGGCATTTGTGTTCTCAAAACTCCACTGGGAGAAGTGCGTGTAGGTCGCAGAGAAGGCATATCCGTGTGAGGAAGGCATGAGAGATAAAGCAAGCGCGCCAAGTGCAGCCTACACACTGCGGCTCTGAAACCGAGCAGGGATGTGGAGGTGCTGCACACAAGTTTGGGCAAGCAGAGGTAGGATGGTTGTGCAGAAAACAGTGACAAGAGCTGCAAAACCAGGGGCCTGTGACCCCGACAAATCTGAACACTTCTATGGCCACTGAGTGATAAACACATCCTCTGTGTGATACTACAAAAAATGCCTTAATCGTCTTTGAAGCTATGCTATGTCCAGGAAAGCATGTTGGTTAGGAATTGGAAAAGAAAATTTAAAACAAAAATAGTAAAATTCTAGACAATTAAATTAGCTGTGAAATCTTAGCAAACAGATCAGTAATTAGCTTTTCCACATGATAAAGAAAAACACTTCGTAAAAAAAATTTCCCTTAATACAAGTTGCCAAAGTGTGTAAGAATACCTGGGGTTCAAAACCATTTGGAAAGTGTAATTTACACAAATTAGGTTTAGGTTTGCACAGAAGATTAAAAAAAAAAAGGGGAGGGGGAGAAGCAAGCATGGCATTTTTTACCTGAATCTGTGTCAAATTTTAAAAGGAAATCAGGAAATAATATGAATTCAGAGTTTAATATCCTGTTGCCCTAGGGTTTGGAGCAGCTCCTGGCTGACAGAGTTACTCCTAAAGTAGACAAAATATCTTCAAGATGGTTACTAGTTACTTATGGTGTTCTGTGCTCTCTTAATCCAGTAGAAGACTGGAAAAAGACGTTTAATTATAAACAATGGGATAGATTGCAGAATAGCTTGTATGAATGCACATGCCGCAATGTTGATGAAATATATAATGTTAATATTGATTAAAAAGAGTTCTATTCAGGAGGCAAAACAAGTTACTTCCACAACTTCTACTTTTTTCACATTTTGCTGAATATGACCGCCAGATTTCCCTTCCTGTTCAGAGCAGACAAGTGCAGGACATACACTACATATACAGCAGATACTCATGGCATTCTGCACTTTGCATTAGAATTACCTAAAAGAAACTGTAAAAGGGGCAAGCAAGATCTATAGATATTGGCTCTTTCTTTTACACATCAGACATATAAAACCACGACTCCTCAGGAAGCCGATCTCCTCACTGGACTAATCGCCTGTCTCCGTTTGTTTGCAGCCTCTAGTTCTGGGACTGGCACCGACACTTTTCTCTTGCCAGACACAGAAGGATTTGCCGTCCCCCTTTACCTGCCAAGTATTTTGCTGACGCAGCCATGGCTGACGCGGAGCTGCCGGGAGATGTCACACGGCCGGACCCCTTGGTGGGCGAGCTCCACGATCCTTTGGCGAACGACATCTGGGAGAGGGCGGCCGTTCACAAAAACACCCCCCAGCTGGTTCACGCCTCCATGTCCTGAAACACACAGGGCAAGGGGACAAGGGCAGGAGAAGAGCTGTGTGAGAGTTTCAGATGTCTCTGCAGGGCAGAACCTCCAGCCCCAGCGCTCTCAGGCGCTGGGCACCGCCTCCCCAGAATCGGTCCGATTTCCCCGGGAGGAGCAGGGAGGTGACCTCACCGCCGCAATGACACTTGCTGGAGGGGAGGACCCTCCTGCCTGAAGGCACATCGGGCCCCCTCTGGGCAAATGGCCACGAGGCATGCCCTCAGTCATGTCCGGCACCCCGGCGGCGGACCACCCCCTCCCGAAGTCGCGTTGTCCCAGCCGCGAACTCCAGGGCAGGCCTGGTGCTCTCTCGTGGAGCGGAGGCTTCTCAGAGCTGCAGGCTGGGAAGCCAGCGGAAAATAAGGCTGGGTGATCACTCAGCCCACATACTGCCTCTGTCTAAGCACAGACAGAGATACCTGAAATGAAACACGCTGTGTTTTGCTTTGTTTTTCCCCAGATGCCTTGAATTAATTAAGTGGGAGAAGGGGAAGAGAAAGAAAAAAAAAAGAGAGAAAGAAAGAGAGAAAGAAAGAGGAAAGAGAAAAAGAGAGAGAGAAAGAGAAAGAGAGAAAGAGAGAAATAAAGAGAGAAATAAAGAGAGAAAGAGAGAAAGAGAGAGAAATAAAGAGAGAAAGAGAGAAAGAGAGAAAGAGAGAAAGAGAGAAAGAGAGAAAGAGAGAGAGAAAGAGAGAAAGAGAGAAAGAGAGAGAGAAAGAGAGAAAGAGAGAAAGAGAGAAAGAGAGAAAGAGAGAAAGAGAGAAAGAGAGAAAGAGAGAAAGAGAGAAAGAGAGAAAGAGAGAAAGAGAGAAAGAGAGAAAGAAAGAAAGAGAGAAAGAGAGAAAGAAAGAAAGAAAGAAAGAAAGAAAGAAAGAAAGAAAGAAAGAAAGAAAGAAAGATTCTGCTCCTAGAATTTACAGGAGTCTTGGCAGATATTATGATCCCACAAGAGGATATTTGCACTATTCATCTTTAGCAAAGTGAATTATACATCTGGTCAGAAACAGGACCCACTTGGAGGAATAGCAGTGAAACTGTGTAAACCACACGAACACACATTAATCCCGCTTACTAGAAGGTAATATAATTAACTCTTATGTTGTTATTCATCCAGCTACTTATATTATCGAGGGGTGGAGAAGCTAAAAACAAGCCACAGGGATAGTATAGATGCCAGTTCTGGAACAAAAATAATACAGAAAATCTCTCTGTTTGAGCAGGGTTGGAACCGTACTGAATAAGCTGGCAAGCCAAATGCCTCAGTGTTTAAAAAAAAAAAATTATACAGAGCTATTTTTATTTTAATCTGGTTATTTCCCTATTGATAAACTGCTGTCAAAACTTTGCAAACACCTTTTAAAACTCTCAGGACACATAATCAACCCCCATGAAATACGTGATGTTAAACACTGTGGCGAGCAGACAAACGCCTGCTCTGCCTCCATCGGTGCGAGAGCCAGACTCTGCCGGCGGCCCAGCCGCGGGTTCGTGTTTCCCTCCCGTGCGCCGGAAGCAGACACCGGTGCTGGGACTCCTGCCTAGATTGATGCCGCGGTGCCCGGGACACTGAGGGTGGGTATGAGAGAAAGCTCGATGGCGGATGCAAACGGGAGCTGCCCGGAAGGCTGCGGGGAATGAGACCTCGGGCTCCTCAGGGCTTTAAGTGCAAGGAATCGCGCACGGTGCGGTTCGGTTTGAGCGGGAAGATCCTGTGGTGGTGGCCGGGCAAGGGGAGAAGGAGGAAAGAAATGGGGAAGGAGGGAAGGAGGGAAGGAGGGAAGGAGGGAAGGAGGGAAGGAGGGANAGGAAATTAGGGAAAAATAAAAAGAGATGAGAAGAAAGGAAAAGAACAGGAAGAAAAGGGCAGAGAAGGCATCATTAACACATGAGTTTCTTCAGGGAAGGGGCCGGCTCTACCCCCGGAGCACGTCCTCAGTCCCCGGAGGCCAGAGGGAACCGGACCTGCCCAGGCCGGGAGCATCGACCCTCCAGGCACCGGAAACAAAGGCTGGGGCCAACGCTGTCCCTTCCTCCAAACTTGCCACAGCCCTGGGCAGCGGCACCGGCACTGGCGCCGAGCCTGCCTCCTGCCCGTCGGGGCCTCTTTGCCGGGGTCGCGCTCCCGGGCGGCTGCGGACAGGGGGCCCCGTCGGGCTGGGGGTTGCTGGAGCTGCGGGGGCATTGAGCTGAGTCCGCGGCTCCGTGCGGGGATGAGGCAGCCGCCCCACCCCGTGCCCCTGTCCGCAGCCCAGGGACTCCGCAGGGATCGGGGACGGGTAGAGACTCGTGGGCTATTTCGGGAGGGGGAACCCCGACGAGGGGTTCGCAGGCCTAACCCAGAGCCATGGTGCAGCCGGGGAACCAGTGGAGGCGAAAGTAGGCCGTCCTGGGTAGCCGCCGGCGCGGGTCCGGGCCGCTCCGACTATCCCCGCCCGCCTCGTCGTCCTCGCGGCCCTGGACGGCGGCGCCCAGCGGCTGTGCCCACGCGGGACGAGGAAGCAGCGTGGACCGTGTCGGCGCCAGAAGGGACCGAAATCTCACTCGGGACCGCCCCGGCCCCGGCCACCGTTCCCCGCGGTCGTGCTGCCAACCCGCTCCTCCCGTTGCCGCCGGCTCCTCCGTCCTCCTCCGCCTTTCTGTATGGGGGTCCCGACCCATCGTCCACCCTCACGCCCCCGAGGAGCAGCGGGTCTGGAGATCGTTTGGCAGCGAATGGCCCCGGAGGCTTCCCGGCCGCGGTCGAACCGGAGAAAAGGCACCGGCGTTTTGGTTTTATTCCTTCTGTTTGCCCCGAAATTCCTGAGGAAGACAACGATTTTCCACAGCCGCGAATGACGGGAGGCGCCACTGAAAGCCGCCGCGGCTGCTCCTGCCTGGGGTGTCCGGCCCCACGCGGGCAGCCCGTCCTCTGTGGGCTGCGTGTCCGCTCGCCGGCCGGGGCAAGGGGCGCTCCGGCGGCGGAAGATTCCGCGCCCACCCCCCACCCCGCCCCCGCATCGCGCGCAGCGGGCTTTCCGACCTTAAAGTTCGCCTTTGAAAAAACGTGATTTTGTTCCATGCCAGGAGAGAAATAAACGCGGGGGTCGAACGCTGCACTGCCGCGAGACGGAAAGTCTGCTTTCACGGGGGCGGCAGAGCCCGCCACCGGCCACCGTCCCAGCTCTGAACAACCCCAGAAACCGAGCGGCGGGAAGAGGGATGGGAAATGCGCAGATGAACGAGAAGCGAGGAGAGGACAAGGGAGAGAGGGAGGGAATCTCCAGTACCGGTGGTCGGTGGTTTATTTTGCAAACAAATTTCTTTGAGCCGAAAGGCTGCGGCGCACCGGGAAATGAGATTAGTTCTACCTTAAATTCCCTCGCAATCTCTCGCCGTAATGCAGCGTTTAACTCACCGTGAGAGAAAATGTCATTTCACATAACACTGTTCTAATGGATAAGTCTTCCCCGACCTCTCAAGCACAACAAATCTCGGGCGAACCCATCGCGCACGACCTGTTAACTTCACCGGCTGCCCGCTCCGCCGCCCCACGCCGCGATCGTGACGCCATTCTTCGGGATTTAAAAAGACAAAAATCTTCCTTCTAGCCCCGCTCCTCGCCTTTCTCATTGTTTGGGTTTTTTGGCGGAGTTTTATTTGTTTGTTTGTTTAAGTGGGTTGAGTTGTTTTTTTTTTTTTGCTTTATTTCCAATTAACGAATTTCAAAATGTTGAAAAAGAGAAAGAATATCGTGCAGCAAACTTTTCCGTTCGTTGGAAATACCTGGCGGCTTTTTTCTCGGATATTTGATTTAGCGGAAAAAATAAACATATGCACATATATGTAACATCTATGTACTCATCTATGTACACAAGCGCGCGTCCGTATGTACTGATGGTAGTACACACGTCTAGAGACGTGTTTATATATCCATCTGTACAGACACACACACGCATTGACATCAGCTCTTTCTCTACGGGAAAATAGCCCCCGGACCAGCCCGCTCCCGCAGCACCCCTCCGCCGGCCGTCACACCGTCACACCGATCTTCCCGGTGGGGAGAACGTCGGCGGGCAACCCGACACGGCCAGGGAAGGGAGACGATCGCGCGGAGCCCGTCGCGGCCGCTCAGACAAGTTGAAGGGCAGCCACTTACTGTGCATCGCTGCGAACGGGTCGTGCTTACAGTGTATTTCCATCGGAGCGGTCCGGGGCCGGGCGACCTCGCCGAGCTGACCTCGATTCGCCGGCAGCGCTCGGGTTTCGGGCTCGGGGAGAGAGCCCGCGAAAAAGGACGGAGACCGACCAGAACCAAACAAACAAATAAAAAAACCAAACAAACACAGAAAACCAAACCAAAACAAAAAACCAAAAACAACAAAAGAAACCCCAAACAAAACAACCAAATAAAGAACAAAAAAAAGGAAAAATAGCCAAAAAAAGGTGAAAAATAAAATAGAACAAAACCCCCAA
>VZTD01005874.1:254350-273851 GCA_013397725.1 Rhagologus leucostigma
GGCCCGGACAGTCTCCCTCGCCTCGCACAGCCCCGCCGCAGGTGACCCCGGCGGCGTGGCAGAGCCCCGCTGTACCGACGTCCTCGCCCTCGGCCCCGCCGCCGGGATGTCCCCCCACAGGGATCTTTGTCGGGACGGGGGTGCGGGAGAGCTTAACCCGCCGTCCTGGGGCAAGACCCTTCGGCCCCGCTGAACCCTTTAGGTCTCGGCGGCAGCGGGGCTGTGCCCCGGCCCCCCCTTCGGCAGCGCGGGGCCGGCGTCCGCTGCGGACGGGTGGGCGCGGACCGAGTTTTCGTTGAAGTTGAAACTGCCGGGCGCGGCCGAGCCGCCACCGCGGAGTCTGCACGCAGAGTCCGGCCAGAGAACGGCGACGGCCGATCCCTGCCCAGCCCCGCAGCAGAGCCGGCGTCCGTCAGGAGGGCCGCCACCACCTGCTGCCGCTCGGCACCTCGGCTCGGGGCAGCCGTCGGGGATGGCGGGCAGGCTGGGCCCGGGGTTGCAGCGCTGTCCTGCGCGGAGGGGACGAGCGGGCAGGCAGGGCCGCCTCACACCTTGGCCGGCCTCCATCCCTGCCATGATCCCGCGTTCTCCTGCTCCTTCTTGCTCACCCGGTACTGAGGTGAAGACCCCTCGGCCCAACGCTCCACAGAGGCCGGAGGCGGCAGAGGCTTTGGAGCGCCCTGTCCGGGGCCCCCGGCCCGTCCTCGTCATCCTGCCCAGCCCAGGCAGAGCTGTCGGTGCTGCTGCCCCTGCGGCCACCCCCGCTCCCGGCCGCCTCCGCTGCGCCATGAAATGCTTTATCGATTAAACGATTATTCAGGCGATTTAACTAATAAAAGGCCCCATCGATCGCTTAGAAATTGCATTCCGCCACCGAGCCGCCAGGCCGCCTCCGCGCCCTCCACCGCCCGCGCCACCGCCGCGCTACCCGCAGGGACGCCGTGCAGGGGCTCCCGCAGCCTCTCGTCAATCCCCGGTCCCTGTCCTATTGCCCACCTGGCCCCAGCCGCGGGGCAAACGGACACCAGGGCGGCCACTCCACGGAATTCAGAGGTCTCGGGAGCCCGCCGCGCCGCCCCGACGGCCTCGCAGGGATTTGGTGCCACCCCGCCCGGTTCTGCCTCGCGTCCCCGCTCACGTCGGCGCCCCCCTTGTCCGCGGACCCACCGGGCTCCTCTCAGCCCCTGGCCCAAGTCCCACCTGTGCGGCCGGCTCGGGGTGTCGCGTAGGTTTTCTCCAGCTCCATTCCGGCTCTTCAGGACTTGGGGAAACGGAGGCAAGAAAAACTTTTCACGTCGTATTGCAACCTCTTCCTTTTCCCTCTTTTTTTTTTTCTTTTTCCTTTTATTGTTTTATGTTCTTTTCTCTTTTCTTGTATTTTTCGTTTTTCTTTTCCTCCTTTCTCGTTTTTTTCTTTTCTTTTCTTCTCTTTTCTCTTCTTTCTTTTTTTTTCCCCCTTCTTTCTTTTTTTTTTTCTTCTTTATTTTCTCTCTTTTTTCCTTTCCTTTTTTTTTTTTTGTGAGGGGCTCTCTCAGGTTGGAATAATTCAACTCTTCCGCTCCCCGCCGAGCTTTTGCAGCTGATCACTGAGCTGAAACTAAACGTTTTAGGTGGAAAAAAGCCTCTGAAGGAACCGTGAAATGATTAAGAAACTAAAGAGCTCCTCGCCATGTGAGATCATGTCCTGTTCTCTAAAACATCACAAGATGTCCCCAGACGCAGCCAAAACCCAGGAAAACTCTGACATGTGCTGTAGGAGGAATCAAAGTTTGCTCGCAGCCGGCTGCCCCCCGAGCGCTCCGCCGCCCCGGCAGCGGCGGCGGCACCTGCCCGCTCTCCTCCGCTGCCCCAACCTGTCACCAACTTTTCAGCAGACCGACTTCCCCTTCCCGGGCCGGGAGTGACGCTGCCGCCCCCAGGGCCGCGCTCCCCGCCGGGCCGGGGCCGCCGCAGGGGCGGGACAGGGAGCCGTCTGCGGACGCCTGGGGGTGGCGGAGAGACCCCCGCGCCCGCATGCCTCCGGGCCTCCCCTGCCCTTTCCTGTCCCGCGCCCCTGGACGAGGGACAGCCCCTGGAGTGCAGCGGGGACCGGTGAACAGCGGCCCAGTGGAGGCGCGGGGGGCTTCAGCAGGATTTTCCCGGCCCGGGGGGCTTCACTCGGGCTTCTTCCCCCCGCACCTCCCATTCACGTGGCGGATGCAGACCCACGGCCCCGGGTGAGGGTGGGGAGAGGGAAAGGGAAAAAATCACGAGGCTTCGACCGCTCCCAAGTTTATTGGTTTATTTTTCAGCAAAACGGGAGGGGGGAGCGGGAAATAACGGCCCTTCCCAAAGGCCAAAACAAATTTCGGCTCTGCGCCCGGCGGGCGGTCCCGCTCCCCGCGCCCACCGGCACCTGCAGCCACGCACTCGCGCACTCTCACGGCCCGTGCCCCCTCTCCCACGGAACCCGCCGAGACACGGAACCGATCCTCTGGCGTGGCCGCAGGTGGGCTCTGCTCTGCTCCCCTGCCCGAGCTTCCCCCTCTGCCCCACGGCCGCCGCCGCGCCGTGATATCGAGCAAGGGGCAGCGGGGTTTGAGAATGGGAGGCACCGCCGCTGCCCGTGAGCGCAGCGGCCCGGGGAGCCCCGCTCGGGGCGGGTGCTGCCGGGACGGGGGATGTGCCCGGTATAGAGACGCGAGGCCGACGAAGAAGGGGCTCTATCCCGGCTGCCTCGCCAGGCACAGCCTCGCCACTCCCGCCACGCCGGCCCCCACTGGCAGCTGACATTGGACACAGCTCTGTTTCCAAACTCTATCTTTTCCCTCCCGGCCATCCCTCCGCCTTCGACGCAGTCGCATCCTAACACCGGCGGCCTCGCGGGCTTCCGCGGCTGGGCCGGGCCCGGCCCTACGGGAACCCCCGGCCGCCCGGCTTCGAAATCGAGGCCGACTGTGGCCTCTCTCCCTTTTGCTTGCCTTCCCACCAACCTCTCTTCGCTCTCATTTTCTTACACAGTAATAGCCTCGCCGGAGCTTTCCGCCGGCTCGCCCTGAAACGCGACCAGTCGCGCCACCCGCCGCTCCCGGGTAGGGGGTTCCTCCCTGGGGGAGGTGCCCCCACAGAAGCGGCGCAAATGCACGGCAGACCCCTAGTCCCGTCTCGTCCCTTCAGGCGCTCGCCTAGCCTCGCCTTTCCCAGCAGAGCCGGCCTCGGCAACGCGAGCAGCGCGGGAGCGCTCCTCAGACCTCACGCAGGGAAAGGAACGAAAAACATTTTGTTGTCCTAAAAACAGGCCGCGGGGCTCCCGCCTCCCCTCCCGCCGCTCGACCCGGCCTGAGAGAGAGCATGGGGAGGCGGCGGCGGGGCCGCGGGGAGGCCGGCCAGGCCCCACGCGTGTGCCAGCGCGGCCGTGGCTGCGGAGACGTGCGGGCACCGACCCGCGTGGGCCCGCGGGGTGAGCAGCTCTGCGGGGTGCGCAGCTCTGCGGGCGGGGAAGAGGGACTCGTCCCCACCCACGGTGCCGCGTGCCGGGACCGCGCGGACTCCCCCGATCCCGCTCGGCCATCCCCGCGGCCGCGCTAACGAAAACAACGCGGGGGCTCCGGCGGGGAGCGGCCCTCCTCGCCCCCTGCCAACGGAGGAGGGCTGGGACCCGCTCTGCTCTCCGCTCGGTGTCCCCCGAGGCGCGGCTGCGGGACTCCATCGCGCCGTAGCACCGACCCCCGCGGTGCCGTGACCGGGGGTGGGATTTAAGGCCCGGTGCGAGAACCGGCGCCTCACGGACGCCTAGAAGAAGCCGCTGCTGTCTCTACGCAGGGGCAGTGCCTCGGGAGTCTGCAGGGTTGGGGGCTGCCAGGATCCCCCCAGGACGGTCCCTGGAAAATGCCTCCGCTCTCAGCAGAGCAGCATCTGAGGGGGCAGAGGGTCCTGCCATGGCAGAAATCCCCGGGGAAGGGGTCTTGGGGCCAGATCACCGCGACGCTGTGGCCGCAGCCAAGGGCCCCCAACCTTTGCATGTCCCGGACCACGCTTTGGAGTGATGTTGTGCTTTCTGCACATGGAAGGGTAAAACGGCAACGAAGAGAAAAGAAACGTGGCGCAGCAGAAATCTGGGTTTGGAGTTTCCAAAGGACAGTTGTTACCTGCCCTCACTGAAGAGAGGAGATCACGAATCCGGGCCATCCTTTTGTCCTTTTATATCTGATGCATAACGTTAGGACGTGAAGGGTTGCCCTCCCACCCTACAGCGCTCACACTCGTCCTGCAACACCCGAGACTGCACGGGGCTTGGCCTGACACCTGTCACCCAACACACCTGGAGCGGCCGGAGCAGAGCGCCTCGCTTCCCCAGGTACTGGCCTGCGCTGCTCCTAGGGCTGTCTCCTCTCCCCGTACTTGAGGGGGTTGGAGGAGCACAGGGTTGCAGGGAGCATCCAAAGACCTGCACCACCTTTACAGTTATCTGCATTTTCTCATGTTTCTGTAAAACACATCAACACCAAACATGGGAGAGGGGGAGCACTGCTACAGATTCTACCAATTCAATCTGGTTTGGCAGCATTGGGGGGAAGGGGGGGGGAAGGGAAGGTGCGGCACAGGGTGTTACTGATTTGGAAATAACCAGTGTTCCTCTGCAGCACTACAGTATCTTTTTCCTCCGAGGTCTGTCGTTTTAAATTCAAAGCAGAGGAGATCTATCAGCGATCCTGGCCCAGTGTGTTACCAGAGAAAAAAGTCAGCTCTGAGATGGGGATGCTAATTAGACTGAAGCAATTTAAAAGGTGTTAGGCGGGCAGTCCTGCAAAGTTGGGAGCACTTAGGTAGCATACTCTAATATCCTCAGTGATCTTTAGAGAGCTGTGCATGGAAAGCCATCAGAAAAAGAGGTTTGAAAGAGGAGAGCAGGGATTGGAGGCATCCCGTCAGCACTGGTCCACACGGAGGAAGTGCGCTGTCCCCCCAGACGATGATCTCGCAGCTAGAGATGAGCACGGGGAGATGCTGACTGTCCTGTCAGCACTCCATCCTCCTGCTCTGTCTAGTCAGTACAGAGAGAAGCCAGAGCCGAGGTGGCGCAGCTGACAAAAGCAGCGGGTTTTGTTTTTGAGAGCGTGAGAGGAGGGCAGGAAATGCTGAGAGACTTCTCTTTTTCAGCCAATATTCATAACTATTTTTCTTTCGCCTCACCTACCACTAACTTCTGTCTCAGATGTGCTGCCAGTTGCCGGGCGTCCTTGTTGGTGTATTCTGCAGAGAAAGTCACTGCCAGCACCATGACTGGGTGAAATGCTTTTCTAAAAGACCTGCACGGAGCTTTTCTGTCTGACACCAGGAGGACTGCTGCCCTTGCTTGCCCCTAGGACTTTTTTTCTCCAGTCCACAACATACTGACTGGGGCCTGCCTGGTTTTGGATATAAACCTGTGTCGAAGCAGAAGGCTAACCTAGTTTATCACAGCATGAATAGCCCAAACCTATTTTGTCAGCCTAATGTGGAAGGTCTCAGGGCCACAATGAACACTTCGGTCTCCTCTCTCGGTCACTTTCACTGATCTCGAGTGTGGTTACTTTGATAGTTAAAAAGAAATGGTCTTAGAAGTCAACTTTGCGGAACCGTCTGCCTGGTCAAATGCTTATGCACACAGCTGAAAATGAGCCAGGGTCCAAGGGAGGCCAAGCCACATCAGGTGCTGGCTTCTACCTCTTCCTGAGAGGTCTGTGAGAAACCGCACCGTATCCTCTGAGATTACTGCAGTGACGTGGAGAGCTAGGGCCTGGCCTCCCGGGAGCACAGCAGGATGCTCGGGCCACCGGAGGGCCAAGCAGCTCAGGCTTCCCCAGCCTCTGCATAACGGCCGCTTGTTCAAACCCGGGGCAAGAGCATGACCTAAGGCACCATCCGCAGCAGAGCTGGAGCCCTGCGGCCCGTGGGGCACCCCAGCAGCTCCTCGGGAGGAAATGTGCTTGTTCAGATGTAGTGGTAGCGGTGGGATGCAGGCTGCTTGCATCAGAATGGCCAGAATGCACAGCAGAGGAAAGAGACACCCTGAGGCGCTCTGGAGTGTCTGCAGATACAGAGCAGCCGGGCCAGGGGAAGGGGGAGAAGGGCCAAGTTGCTGCTGCCTTTGCTAGACAGAAGACGCCATGGAGTGCCTAGGTACCGCAGAGGTCTGGGCAGAGCATAGAGCAGGAATTGAATCTTCACAGCTGTGTGTCAGGGACCTCCTGAAATAGCACCCTTGAAGTCCACCCTTAGTCACCGCGCTCGGACTTTGACAATGGCCCTGGGTGCCTGGCAAGTGCGATGCCCAGAGGGGCAGGTTGTCACCTCACTTCTGCATCAAGCACAACAGAGATTCTGCCTGTGAGCCGCTGTGATCGGTGGAACAGCTTGCTCGGTTGTAAGCCTGGCTTCCTACAATCTAAATGCATCCTCTCATGGACGTTTTAAGAGGAGGGGCCCATTATGGCTATGTTGCAAAGTAAACAAACCAAGAATTATTTGGGTTTGGTTTTTTTTTTTTTATGGGGGCTCTAGCTGGAAATAGTCAACTCCACTACACAATGCTTGCTTTTCCAGTCTCTCTTGAGAAATTTAAGAACAAGAATTTCACCTCAAGTTCATCCTGTGCTGTAGCTTCTGTGTTTGCTGCTATTAAAACATTCAAAAAGGTCAAATTGATTCCTTTGCTTTTGAGAATTGCTGGGAGAAGAGGTAGATTGGAAGACAGGAATTTAAATCACTGACTAGTCTGCTTCCAAAAATTGCCTACCAAGAAGAAAATACAGTGTATTAAGTGAGCCCGTTGCTAGACATAAAAGTGTTCAGGAAGTGCAAGCAGAAGACAGGATGTTAAAGAATCTAAGGCTTTCTCGGGGCTCAAAAGCAGACATACTCAGTGTATTAGCTGTTACCTTTCCCGGATTAGGTTTCCTGTCATTAAACTGATACTCCTCTACTGATTGTAAAAAAAATGATGGTGGGTCACAGCCTCCAAACACATAATTAACTCTAATCAAATAAACGGAGAAGATCAGAAACTGGGTAGCAACAGAGTCCAACATGGCCCAGAATCTTTCCAGATTGAGTGTTTAATGCCTACAGAAACACAGTACGATATTTTCCTGATCCTCCTTAGTTAACCAGAGGCTGATTGTTAAGTAAGCACATCTCTTTGTTGACATGCTGCCACACACAAATAGATGCCACTGTAAATCCCAGCTGCCAAAGGATTTTTCATCCTAACATATTTTGCTTCCAAAGAGATTTCAAATTTCCACTTGAGTATTTACCACAAACCTCCTATCAGCTGCTTTAGATAAGTGTTTTAACCATCACCTTTCAGTGGCTTGAAGAAAGGTTTCCATCCATGGTTTTAGGAACCATGCCCATAGATGCAGGAGCATGTAAATAGGCATTTGATCATGCTAGTCACCAGGGTCTTTGTGCATCAACTGCTAGATGTGCACAGCAGATATTCAAAGAAGAAGTACATGAAAGAGGGATGGAAATGTTTTTACGTTTTCAACCCCCAGGGCACACTGCTACAGCCCAGGAAGTTTCTCATTCACAACAGCCCTGGGTAGACACACGGTCTGGGGACAGTTTGGGCTGCATGGGAGGGATGCACACCCTGGGGTGCTGGATTCATCACTAAAATGAGTTTTGCCATAAGGAACTGGGGCAGCAAAGACTTCCTAATAGCATTTTGCTAGATTTTCATAACGTGGACCAGAAGCAACCAGGATGTCATCTCACTACTGCGGACAATCGAATGTCCCTTAGACAGGAGGCTGTCCTGTGCAATAGCTCCCTGAACTGGCCCATGAGCACAGATCCTGCTGGAAGGGGCATGTGGCTGGAAGGGACAGTATGGGATCACGTGGCTGGGGACCAGGACCAGAAAGGTGGTGCAGGGATGCCTGGGAAGAGATGTCTGACATCAGCGACATCAGGTGCAGGGCTGTGGCAGAGCAGCTCACAGGGGCAGCCAGGGGATTTCCCACACAGCACCTGCAGCTGGGCTCACTCAGATGCCAGGAAGGAGCAAATGACGGCCGGGCATGCACAGAGGTCACATATCCTGGTTGTGATGCTCGGGCTTTCCATCACAACATCATCCTCAGACCCAGCTAGAATGGTCTCTGACAAAGGGGAAATGGCCAAATCATGGCAGTAGAGCAGGCCTTGTGCATTGCATCATCCCTGGGGTCACTTCGCAATGTCTGGTCAGCGCCAGCCTGGCAACCTTTTCCACTGCAACACCACCTCTGCTCAGCACCAGCATGTTTCTGGGGACCATTTCTTCTGTTTTGCGTTCTGCCAGGATACTCACAGTCTAGTCCAGACCCCTCCTCCTTGCTGGTCATCTCCCACCCCTGTTGAAATCTGCTGCTTGCCAGTCAGGCTGTTCTGTTGCACAGCACTGCTCGGCAGGGCACTGCTCTGCCTACCACCAGGCTTAGAAAAATATCTGTTACCCAATGATAAAGAAAAATAAAAAAGGAAAAGAGGCATTTGTTCTTTGTACTTTATCAGTGATTTTACTTTAACAGGTGGGGAAGGTTTCTTGCCTTTTCATGTCAAGAATAACTCCCCCTTTTTTCTTCTGCAGCATTTCTCTCACCTGTTCCAAAGCTATTAGCCTCTCACACGTTGCCATGCAATAAAACAAAGCACTTTCTTCCCCTGGGAATGCTTCTGGGTACTATTTGAATCCACTGGGCCTTGAAGACTGTCCGAAGTGGCAGAAACAGCTTCCAGAGGGCCCGAATCCTGCTCTGTCCTGGCATCTCTCATCCCTTCACCTTTGTTGCTTGCAAAACTGGGAGCTCCACGCCTCCCGTGGTACACAAAGCAGTTGCTCCCCCACACCACACATGTGAGCACAGGAATGACGTGTGCATGGAATTACACATTGAATTTCTCCATGGAATTCGTCCCACAAAGGGCCTGCAAGATGATGGTAGATGCAGGGTGTGCAGGGTGTGAGTCACTCTTATTGGTCCTGCTACATAGAGCAACAGGTCAGGGTGTTTTCAGTTCTTGCATTCCTTTGAGAATAATTACCACACGAGATTGTTTTTCTCCTCTCCTTAGGTATTTTTGGTGTAATTTCTCTTTCTTTATTTGCATTCACTCTGATTCTGCAGGGGTGGGGGCTGTGTTTGGAGCAGATGACAAAGAGCTCTGCTGTTTCTCATCACATTGTAAATGGTCATTAACTGGGGACTTTAAGAACAATGCAGAAATCTATTTCATTAACTCCAGATTCTGCTTACCTCCAATTATACAGCTCTATGAAAATTACCAAGTGTGAAATATAAAAATGTTGTCTTGTAATTGAAACCTTTTTTTAGGCAAATTTTGAAATCAATAAGAAGAAAATTAAAAAGGAGTGGTTTGATAACGCTTACCCTGTTTGCTCAATATATAGTTATAACTACCATGAAAAGCCATTTGCTTCATGATATGTTCTGCAGGAAAGAATACAGAACAGATCTGGAGAGGCACTTTAGACAAGGCCACGATATAACAGGACACAGGGAATGGCTTCCTGCTGCCAGAGGGCAGGGTTAGATGGGATACTGGGAAGAAATTGTTCTCTGTGAGGGTGGGGAGGCCCTGGCATGAGGTGCCCAGAGAAGCTGTGGCTGCCCTATCCCTCAAAGTTTTCAAGGCCTTGTTGGACAGGGCTTGGAGCACCCTTGTGTACTGGAAGGTGTCCCTGCCTGTGGCAGAGTGTGGAACTGGATGGTTCTTAAGGTCACTCCCAACCAAAACTGTTCTATGATTCCACGATGCTCTCTGGAGAGTGCTGTATCATTGCCCACTCAGCTGCTCAAACTGGAAGAAAAGACTCAATTCCACCACCTCTCTTTCTCAGTCTCAGAGATTTGTTTGAACTGTGGCTCCAAGGATGAAACAGTGTCCGAAAAATACCCAGGTGTGTTCCTCTCCACATGGCTCATGGCATCCTCATGGCATAAGAGAGACTGTGAAGATAAACCCTCGTATTTAGTGTCACTAAAGCGGAACAAAACATTCTGTAGGGGAATTTCCTCACTGCTTTTACAGCTCTGCTCTGATATTTACTTCACTCATTAGGGCTGCTATTTTAGTTTTGTCTCTATTTCTTACCCTGTGGGGTATGCATTATTTTGAGTATTGCTACAAATTTGGGCGGAGTTTTTCAGAAGTTTTGCAGCAAGGCACATGGGATGTCATTAAACACTTGTTTCCCGAAGGACAATGCCAGTTGCCCAGCTGGAAGACCCCTCTGGAAACTCCAAGTGTGATCTTGCTTTTTGATAGGGCTACCTTTCTCTCTTTCCCTCCCTGCCTCTAGGAGTTTCCAAAGAAATCACACACACAAACCACAGTCCAACTGCACCTCCTGGGTTGGAAGGGACCCACAGTGGAACTTGTCACTGTGGTAGAGGAAGATGTTCTGGTCTGGCCAAGAGAGCTGTGAGTCCAGCTGGATCTGTGCAGAGCAGCTTGGCATGGGTGATTAGTGAGTGCTTTCCCATCTCTCTGTCTCACTGTCTGGTCCAGCAGAGAGGACAACAGGCAAGCTACTACAGTGGCACTCTTCAAAAGTAGGTCTGTCTCAGCCTGAGAAAGGAAGTATGGTTGTACCGGATGGAAAGTGAGGGAAATTACAAGAAGAAAAATTGATTCAGTCTGGAAAAATAGGCTCTAGCATGGAAGAGGGTGTTGGTGGGCATTTGGGGTGGAGGGCAGGGTTATATGTATGCTAAGATCTACCAGGTCTATATGATCGGGGCAAAAAGACTCCAGGATGAACTAGATGATGAGCAAGGCAAAGATCAGAAACCTTCCACTGCTGTTACTTCACCCTTTTGTTTCAAATTTTGACACACTTTTTGCTAAAAGCTCTGCCACTTTTCCTGTGAGGCTCCTCAGGCCTCACGGCTATCTGCAGAGAGAGCGAGGCATTTCACATTGGCAGGACTGCAGAGGGAAAGATTCAAGCAGCAGCTTCTGGGCATGCAAAGCTCACAGCAAGTAAGGGGGCTCCGTGTTAAAAGGAAAAACTGACTTTTGCTAACTACATTGAAATCCTGTGACTGGTGACTCGATGGTTTTGACTGCTGAGGCCTCTGGGGGTTCTTTCTACTACCTTGTCTGCAGGAGTGACACTTAGGCATGGCAGGAGTTTCGATGACTGCCACGACTAGGGACTTAAGGAAGGAGCACAGGTATCCTAGAGGACAGATCGAGCCCAGCCTGTGTGTGCCTGTCCCCTGCATCAGTCAGCCCCCAGACTGGCATTGCCTGTCTCAAGGTGAGGGGAGCAGACCCACCTTGTGCACTATCATTGCCTCAACAGCAAGCATGTGATATGCTCCAGAGAGACGGAATACGAGTGGGACAGCTTGGCCCCCCTTTCCTCCCAATCCTCCTCAAATCTGGACTGACTAACAAAGGTCAGCAGTACCACAGGAACTAGAGGTCTTGGCCACAGCCTGGCTTCCTGGCACTCTGGCAGCTGTGCAAGCTTCGCCAATAAAGACACCTTACAAACACACTCCTCCTACTCCTAATATTGTGGGTTGGTCTTTTTTTCCAGAAGAACACCACTAGCAGGCTTTCTTCACCCATCCAAGCATTCTTAAGAAGCAGTCATGGTGAGATAGCAGACCTGAAATGCAGATCCTTGTCCTGTACAGGTAAGCCACCCGGCTCTCATACTAATTAATTATATGAACACGATGAATCCTGCCTTGCAGCTGGATGAAATTCAGTCTAACAACTTCATTTTCTCCAGTTCAATACCAGAGTTTTGAAATATATAAGTCTAACTGTATACTGCAGTCTTTAATCCAACCTTCAGGATGGAGGCTTGAAATTTTAAAATGACAGAAAAAAAAATTAAGGACTTTTCTGCTTGCTGTATTTGCTATCTGAATATTGCAAATGATTTTAAAAACAGAGTTGTACATGTATATCAGATATCATTTGAAGTAATGAGTGTATTTTTCTAATTTTCCCAATGCCAACCTAACAACCCATTTCCAATATCATGCATAATAATTAATTTGTTTTCTGTATAGTAATAAGATTAACAACTTCACATTTACACGGGGTACTGAGTTATGTTCAAATAAAATAAGTTCTAATGAGAAAAATTGGAAGTGGCAGCAAATCAATGTTCCACTCAGCAATCCAAGTTTATGTGTGTTTGTCTATCTTTCCTGCATGATTTTTGTCAAAGTTCCACTGTAAACAAGGTAATTTCTTTCATGTTGGGTTAGCCTGGGTAAATATGTTTAATGAACAACAAATACGTTGTAAACATTGAAATAAATCTAAATACCTCAGAAAACATCCTGGAAGCTATAGGGTGATTCAACAGACAGTATGCTAAATAGGAGGCTGCACTGTGTGAGCTCCCCACAGAGAGAAAGCTGACACCATGCACGACATGACTTCAAACTAATTCTTAAATGCTTTATTTTAAAAGATCTGCCCATATAACATGCATCTATGAAAGTAGCTTCTTTTTGTCAATCTAACTGGGAAATTTGCTTTCTTTTCAGTAAAATGTTGAAACAGTAGCCAAAACCAGTGAATTCTAACTAAGCAGGACAAAGACTAGGGAGATTTGTAATTTTTTCTAGAAATAGATATTCACGGAAGAGACAGTGCTCCAATACTCTGCAGTGGCTGTCTGAACCTAAACCTCCAGGATTTGCCCTAACAGCCCTTTTTTCCAGGACTCCCACTTAAGCCCACTGACACTTCAGTAACAAGGTGATGGACACACTGCTGCAAAACACAGGAACAAGCCATTTTCCCTGAGTATTATTTACTAACACCGAGGGCACCCGCCAGTACTGAAGGTCTCTGCTGCCTTTCACAGCCAAGGAAGCTGAGCTCTGCCCACTGCGATATGGGTCAGGGGTACCTGTAAATATCCTGCACAAACAAAGCCCTCTATTACCAGGCAGAGCCCGGATCTCTTCCCAGGGCAAGTGGGCCAAAGCAAGGCCAGCCACTGTGCCAGAGCATCCGCAGCACAACTCCGAGGACGGTCCAGCCCAAACTGCCAGATGGAGAGTGGTGAAAACGAAGCAGCTATTAATAACTTGTTTGTATAGTTTCCGGTACACTCGTTTCCTTGCCTAATTATAGGTGACTCAAGGTTCACTGCCCAACTGCATGGCCATCGCTTCCCACAAGATCTTCAGTTGCTGACACCTTCACCAGATTCTAAAAGTTTGGGCTGAAATTTTGCACATCGTGTATATGACTCAGACCATGGTTTGCCTTTTGGGGTTTCTGTTTGCTTGTCTGTTTGTTTTAGAAAAAGCTTTGATTAAAAGTAGTCATTTCTCAGATGTAACAATCACAGAATCATAGAATATCCTGGGTTGGAAGGGACCCACAAGGCTCATCAAAGTCCAACTCCTGGCAATCACTGGTGGAGTCATAAGACAACTCTTTTTTCACAGTAAGTTTGTTTCAGAACACTACTTTGACCATTTTTGCCATGAGAACTTCACATTTTTCAGCTCGGGGACTGCTCCAGGTGACACATCTACCTTTCCCCACAGAAAGCTGTACATGCTTGAGGACACTGTGAATTGCTGCTTCCTGTATGATCTGTGGACATTAGACAACTGGCTGGTCAAAGCGTCAAATTCCCACATACTTTGAGCATCATCTTGTCTTCCTCCCACCTCCTACTTCTCCCCAGCCCAGCTGTGTGTTGGCTTCATAAGGTTGGTGGGGAGTGTGTTTCAGCCTGGTCTGAACGGGGTACCCTTCAGCCTAGGCTTTGGCCTCCCAAGGAAGGAAGCAAGGTTCGGTGGCCAAGAGAATTTTGATCCCTCTCTAAACACGGGACTGTCATATTCTCAGCACATAGCAAAGCCTGTCTGCCCACTGGCAAGCAACCAATCTGACTCTACCACAGGAACAGCCTAAGAGGTTTTCAGAGACATTTCTTGTCTACTGTGTGCGGGAAATTCACCTAAACAGACCCACTATTTGCTTCCTCCACCTTCTCCTAGAATCATGGAATCGTTTAGATTGAAAAAGACCCTTAACAGCACTGAGGAGAGAAAACTCTTCCCTTCACCTCGCTCCAGCCACTGCCATATGAAACCCTGCTGCTTGTGCTCTTCTGGACCAGCCTGCTCCTACTGCTTACAATACCTGGACAGGCTTGGTCACCTTGAAGAGATCAGCAATTTTTGCTAATTCCATTGCTGAAATAAGTAGCAGCTCAACTGGATGCTCAACAGGATGCTGAGCTAGTTATCTACTACTTATATTTGCAATGGATTTAGCTAAACTTGCAGTGTTTAAAAATAGCTCCGCGTACATCATCATGACCATGACATTCTTGTACTGGCAGAGGTCTTTACCACCCTGCTTCCCATCAGCTCAGGAGTGGTGGCAGCCCTGTGCCCCCAGTACCTCCCGCCAGAGCAGCAGCCATCACAGGCTGGCTTTCCATTGCCCTGGAGAAGGGCAGAGAGCTTTGCCTCCCCAGCGATACGCTGCCCTGAGCCTGCTTTGCCTAGGCTTAATATGTCCTTTCACAGGAGACATGGTGTTCTGCTCCTGCAGTGTCCCCAGGGATGTGCTTCTCCAGTCTCTGTAACAGAGACCAACTACCCCAAGGCAGACACAAGTGGACACCTCACAGAGCAGCTCTCACGTGATGCATCACCACCTCAGAAGGCTCTTCTCTGCCCAGCAAACACACCTGCATGCCAGCTTTTCTTGCTCATAATCAGCATAGCCACTGTGAACCCAGAGATCTTCAGTGACGAGGGCCAGAGACCGTGCCCAAATAGTGGTGTCTAGACATGCCACCATGGGCTGTCCCTCCCCCAGCTCTGCAGTGATGGGCAGGAGTTCTCCTAGAAGGCATCTGCACAGCCTAAGGCAGGAGGAATGAACCCAGGCTGAGGCTAGCTGGACACTGCTAACAACACAATTCCTTTTCCATTTGTCCTCCAGAAGGGAAAGGTGAAGAAAGAGGCAGTGGGCTGTGTGGTGGCCTCGTGGCTAATGTTGCTGTGTCTGTCCTAACAGCTGTCGGCACTGGCAGTGCACCAGCTGTCACACTCACATGTCACACAGCTCAGCTCGGGCTGCTCTTGGTGGTTTTGCCCCTGCACTGGCTGCACACGCTGTGTTACCCTTCCTTACTGCAAGCCTTGCATGAGACACCTGGGGCCTGGCCCTGTCCCCAGCCAGCTGCCCCTGAAGGCCATTCAGATCAACCATGGCTTCACAAATGCCGTGGGGAACAGTGGCCAAGCTTTCCAGGGTGCTGCAGGGGCCAAGCTCTTCAGGGGTGCTGCTGTGACACACCAGGGGCAAGTGGGTTTGTCCAGGTGTCTCTGTCTGAGTTCTTGTTCCACCTGGGGCTGCCACCACATAGCCCCTGGGGGTCATCAGTCCTGAACATCCATAGGAATGGCATCAGGAGAGAGGAGAACCTGAGAGCTCACTTTGCCTTTGTGAACTCTCAGCATCACTCTCCTGGTCTACCCATCCTTGGAGCAAGAGGAGCAGCCTCTGGTGGATCTTCTTCCCATACATAAGCACTGCAAAGACTGCCAAGAAGAAGCACAGTGCTGGGAGCAGGTTCTGGAGCTGCATGGATTGGAGCATGTGGCTAACATTACCAGCCTGAGCAGAGTGTGTTTCACTCCCCGGATGCTGCCTGATCAGGTCTTGGTGTTCTGGAGGACCCTCCTACATCACCACCTCTCTGATTACTGCTAGCTCTTGGCACTCACCAAGGGTGGGAGGGCTGGTCAGGGTCCGTCCTCCCACAGCTGCAGCTCCTGGCCTAGCCAGGGCCCAGCGCCAAGGTGAGGGCTGATGTAGGGTTCAGGAAACAGAAGAGGGGTTCACCTTGCTGCAGAAGCAACTATGGGATAAGCTGGAAAATTAGCTGGGCTGGATTTAACTGGAAATTCTCATGCACAGGAAGGTCATCCGGACTACAAAAAGTAAACCTACACCTACCGGGAGTAAGACCTCCAGGGATCGTTCCTGCTGATGGATTGATGATATTTGTCCCAGATTTGTGATAGAACAGGGTAAAATCTCTACCGATGTTCTTCCCAAAGTGAGAGCAATGTGAACAATTATGAAAGCCTGGAAGAGAGGCAGTGAAAGATCTTGGTGAATCACCTGAGAGTGAGAAACAAAGCTGAGACATAGCCAGAGTGACCCTGGGGCTGGCAGCACAGACCGTCTCCCAACACAGGGCACACAGCAAGGGGAAGAGGGGAGAATCAGGTGGAGGGGTCTTCTGCAGCGAGGCCATGCAGACACCTCACGTGCTGCTGCGGGAGGATGGAGCAACGGGCAGTGCCACGGAAGCAGAGGGGTTGCACTGCCTCTATGTCACCTTGATGGATCCCATCCCGCCCCCCCTGCCCAGGCCAGACAGGGATCAGGGGAAGACATGCAGGGAGGAGCCACACACGGTGTAAAGGGCTGGAAACCTTGTGGGCCCAGGCTGCATGGGCTGCCTGAGCTGTCCAAGAGGTTGAAAGAACTATCTATAAGCGCCTTCTTGGAGAGAAGAAATGTGACAGAGGGGGCTGCTCAGTGCAGCAGACACAGAGCATGACCCAGCATCTGGAGCATTTCGGGCCAAGGTTAAGTCAGTGTGAAGCAGAAATCTGTTCCATGGGCACCCAGCAGTAACAGTCCATTTCCCAACAACGGCTGCAGTTGCCACATGTCTCAGGTTGGCTGTGCATGCCTCCCCACACCTCACAGCAGGGAGCCATGCTCCAAGGCTTCCTGGAAAATTTGTTCTGCAAGCACTTAAAATTTCATCATCTGAGACAGAAAACTTGTGGGAAAAGCAATGTTAGACAAGACCAAAATCTTGCTGGTAAAATAACCAGACAGGAATATCCTGCAGCTGTGTTTGCTAGTGAGGGTATTTCCCAGCCTGAAGTCATCACTCCTTCCCACTGCCTCAAACCCTCCCAGTAAATGGAGAGACAGGGACCATGTGTCCAGCTGGCACAGACTGACTCTGCTCCAGATCTGTGCTAATACCCTTGTTTACAAATGGCCTGACACACTCTTAATGCTAACAAGTAAATAGAAACCTGTGGTTCCATTTACTATGCAATTACACTTGCAAAATAAGAAGGAAAAATAAGCTTGTATTAAGCACTGATACACACATTTTATTCAAGCACAAGTGGCATATGACAATGTGGATTTGCCCTTTGAGATGTCAGAGTTTAATGAAGTAGGAGAAATCCTGCAGAGAGTAGCACAGGACTTAGATTTCTCCTTATGAGGATTAACTTCATGCCCCTGTTTAGAAAAACAAACATTTTCTGCAGTAAATGAAAGTTGTCCTCCAGCTCAGAATAGCCTTCTACCATCACTGCCAGATTACTTTGTCCTCTGCTGGCCTGTTCCTGACAATGCACATATTTGTAGCTGGACCTGCAACCCCTTGGGTCACAAGGCCCCGAGGTCCTGACAGTGACAGACCTCTGCATGCATAAGGTCCAGACTGTCTTTCTTTCTCAGACAAAATAATATATGCTCATATCTCTATCTTTCTCTGGTGAAGAAGACCTGCAGCCTTGTGGAGTGCACTGGAGGGTAGCCTGTGGTTGTACAGGGGATCACTGTATCTCATGCTCACAGTGAAAGGCTGTCCTGCCTGTTGTTTCCTGGACAAAATGTGCAAGACAGTGATTTTGCCACAGCCTTGGGGCACTGCTTAAGCATCACCGAAACTACTTGGCTTTGGTTCATTTCCCAGCAGAGATTCATTTATATACTTCAAATTAGACTGTCTTTAGCAGCAGAACAGAGGTACTGCACACAGAGCATCCTCCTCTGCTCTCGATGCCCTCGAGGGCAGGTACCCCCAAAGGCACAGTATCTGCTCGAAGGACTCTGTAGCTGGATGCAGCCCGGTGAGCCCCATAGACCTGATGGAAGTCGTCCAGCTGGAAAACTGGTTGCTGCATTTCCCAGTCAGACTGATGTTCAGGCTGAAAGCTGAGCAGAGGAAGAGAAACATTAATTCTGGGAGAAAAAGTGACTTTCCTGGGACAACTCCTCTTCATGCTTCCATGAGACTTCCCTTGGAAGTCCCTGCTCAACACTTAATGTCAGAAATTAAGGGTTCAGAAATTCCTACAGAAAGCGAAAAATGTTCCATCACCTTCCAAACAAACAGGTGAGCTATGGCAGGTGATATGCACCTGGCAGTGGTAAACATCCCATACTGAAGGTGCTTGTCTGTCAGCACAAGAGACCCCAGCAGACTTTCCACTGACCGTGACAGATTTTGTGTGAGGACTGCAGACAATCTCAGAGCCCATGAGCTAGAGCCCCTGCAGTGGCCATGAGGCCAGCCCTTGAAGCAGCTGCACGCCCTCTCACCAGTCATTTGGTTGGAAAGGTGGGAATTTAGTAGCATAGTAAGTGGTCACTTCATAAAGCAATCTTCTAAGTCTTCTACTATTGTGTTGTGTCTGTGTCTTGAACCCTGTTTCCAAATTTGCTCCTGAACCATCTCCACAAGCAAATTCTGTGCTGAAAACCAAGTCTAACTGCCAACATAAAAATTCATGCTAGTTACCTTTTAGTAAGAATGTTATCAAACAGCAATTTCTCCAATAACTAATGGAACGAAGTCTGAAGATCCATTCCCTATAACCCTATCTGCCTCACTCACCTTATACTCACTGTATTAAACCCAGTTTTCTCCATCACATCTCTGGCATTCTGTGCAACCTCCTCTTCCCTTCAACTTCCATGTCCCCAGCAGTGACCATTTCACAGCTCCTGTTTCCCCATCACCCTGCAACAGCACCACCAACCCTCCTGCAGCCTTGCTAACAGCACTATGCAAGAAACAGCATGTGGTCTGACTGGTCCCAGGCCACCTCCAAGCCAGGAGGCCACAGAGACCCTTGCTGACCCCATTCTGGACCCTTGTGCCCAGTGCGGACACGAACCTGACTCTCTTCTCTATATAGATGTTTTTCATGAAAACATTGAGTATTGGGTTTGCACAGCCAAACCTTGATAGCGAGGGTCTACAGGGGTGGCTTTTGTGAGGAGCTGCTAGAAGCTTCTGCTGTGCCCAGCAGAGCCAATCCCTGGCAGACGCAAAGACAGGTGTGCCACTGGTCACTGCTAGGCTGATCAGAAATGGTGGTAACACCTACATGATAAGAAGGAGCAGGAGCAGGAGCAGAAGCAGGAGAAGGAGCAGGAGCAGGAGCAGGAGAAGGAGCAGGAGCAGGNTGGGGGAGAAGATGCTTCAGGTGCAGGAGCTGAGATTCCTCTGCAACCCATGGTTGCAAGACCATGGTGAGGCAGCTGTCCTACTGCAGCCAGTGGGGGTTCATGGGGATGCAGAGATGTACCTGCAGCCCATGGAGGAGACCCAGGTGGATGCCTGAAAGGAGGCTTTGACCACATCGGAGGCCTGTGGAGAGAGGAGCCCCCACTGGAGCAACCT
>VZTD01005874.1:282508-360008 GCA_013397725.1 Rhagologus leucostigma
CCCCGGGTCCCTCCCGTCCCGTGGCGGCTTCTCCCCCGCCGTGGCAGCTGCGCAGCCGGGATCCCCCCGCGCCCCGCGGCGGCCTCTGCCCGGGCCCGGCCCGCCGCTCCGGCCCCGGTGTCCGTGATGCTGGCCCAGCCTCCGGTTGCGGCGTGTCCCGGTCCCTCCGCCAGCTCCAGGAGCGAGTCCCGGTTCCCAGGAGTCCCGGAGGAGGGGTCGGTGCCCGCACGGCCCTGCGTGTGCCCGGACCCGCCCGCCGCCTACTCCCTCGGCCGCCACCGGTGCTCGGGGTGTGCATCCCTTTCCCCCGGGATCTCCATTCCTGATTTGTTCCCACTCACCAGACCACATCCAACCCTAGCACCCAAGCAAAAGCAAAATCTCTGTTGCTCTTAAACATGATTCGTAAAATGGCTGTGAGAGGAAAAAAATCTTCTGAAAGGCTTGAAGTAAACTTGAAATGTTTTGTTATTTTCCAGGATTCGGGTGTGGAAGAGATATTCCTGTGATCTCCTGAAGGTATAGCTGCCACTAGAAAAATGCTGACCTCTTCTCCAAAGCTTTTCCTCTCTCTTTGCACTTCATTTAAAGAAAGTGCAGAACAGTTGTGTCTCCTCGAACAGCAAATGGGACAAGGATGGGGTTTGCATCTCAGAATTTAGCCAAAAATCAGCATTAGATCGTGGAAAATGAGGGCAGAGGCTGCTCCCAACCCACCTCCTGACACTTTTCGATGTTCCACTGCAAAGGCTTCTCTACTCCAGATGGGGCAGCCACAGGTGACTGACGGCTGCGTGTCTCACCTGGAGCAGTGGATGAGGGTTGTGCCTTTCTCACCTTCTCTGAGAACCGCGTGGTTGTCCCTGTGAGGTACAGCCAGGTTGGGATCACCCTGGGTACAGAAACAGAGCCGGGGAAGAAAAACAGTCTCCTGACACTGGCTTCTGATAATAAATATATCTTTGTGTAGTTTTTTATAAATACATTTAGGTTTGACATTTTCATACCTTCCAGATGTGATTTTCATTTCAGTCATGAGCTTCGTAATGATAATTTTCTTGTGGAATCCAGGCAATGCAGGGTGCAAAAGCCACTACAGCAGCTGAAATGAAAGATTTCATTCACATGCTCTGGAACGTTTAAGTTCTTTGTCAGTTTCATACTGTCTGTGCCCTTGCAGTGTCTCAGCAGTCTGCAGCACCAGGCAGTTTATGTATCATAAATACAACTAAATTTAAAGCTGACAAAAAGTCTGGCTCCTGCTGTCCTGATGTCTGACCCTCTGTTCTGGTAGACAGTATGGTAATTTTCTTGAACGAGCTTTCTTTTTCATTTTGTGGTTCCTATTTGTAACAGCCTGACAATAGGGTTGTGTTTTGTCTTTGCCTTCCAAGGCAGTAGGGAGCCTGTTTGCTGCTCTATTCTCAATGCAGCCTTTATCAAAAAGGGTTAGATTTGATTGCAGAGATCAAGCAGAGAATGAGATAAATAAGGAAATATTTGGAATTCGCTGATAATTTGTGATGGGAACAGTACACTTGTGTGAAAAGTCACATGCAGTGGAAGAAGTAATCTCTGTAGTTTAGTTTTCATTTGAAATTTTTAAGAAATCTCAGTATTTGAAGTTAAACACAATGAGCTCTGGAAGCTGTTAGAAGCTGATGAAGTAGGAGCAGCAGAAGTGCTGGAGTTAGGCAGCGGAAAGGAGGGGTTGACAGGGAGAGTCGAGGTAGGTGAACAGGAATGACATGGGAAGGACCTCCCTGAGCTTCTTACTGCAAAGTCCCTTCTGCAGATGGGTGAGACCTGAGCATCCCAAACCCCTTTAGGGATTTTGGCTGAGGTGTTCTGATTAACTTGTTTGTTATTTCTTGTTTGCTGGCCTTGCTCTTCCTCCCTGTTTCGAGTTGCTAGTGGCACCTCACTTCTGACTTCCTGGTGCTGCTGCCTCTCCTGCTGCTGCATCATGTGTGGGATGTCAGGTTTCTAATGGGCCACATGAAAACTGCTGGCAAGCAGGGTTTGAAAACTATCTC
This sequence comes from Rhagologus leucostigma, assembly GCA_013397725.1. Lineage (NCBI taxonomy): Eukaryota > Metazoa > Chordata > Aves > Passeriformes > Rhagologus > Rhagologus leucostigma. The sequence continues at coordinate 284,545 of VZTD01005874.1, forward strand.
TGTCATTGACAACTGCAGCCATTTGCAGTTTTGTATGGGAATGGTTAGAAGAAACTCACATGTCTGTAATTTTTTAGTTTTAGCATTGGTAGCCCTTTACTTGAACTGTCCTTACTTAGGGGCTACCTGAGAGGCAGTCAGGTGCTTTTGAGGAAGGTTGTGCTCCTGGTTCAGATAGGAGTGGGATTCCTTTTGATAAAGGGGTGGGGTTCTACCGTTGCCAGGGGTTTGAGGTTTGGGGTTTTTTTTTTGAAGTAAGGTAATCTAGTTCCAAAGTAGGATGTGTCCGTGTGTTGTTGCTCCCTGCAGCCTATCAAATCAGGTAGTCTTTAAAGGACTAATATTTTTTATGTGTTTTTCACACTGAGCTGTGAGGAGTGTCTTTATGATAGTCCAGCTGGAAGCGAGATAGATGTGGCGCTTAGAGGTGAACAGAGCTGAGAGGGCAGTGACCCTACGAGTCTTTTCCAGCTGAAACCTTTCTATAATTCTGTGGAAAAGAATTTTTGCTCATAGTCTAAATTTTTCAGTGGCAAAAGGAAATCTGAAGTTGCAGTCAGGTCTTTCTGTGAGTTGTCTGTATGAACTCAGTGAGAGACTGCTTCTGCTTGACAATCTGAAAAACAGCAAGACTTTGTCGAGCTCCTCTTCCCTTTTCTAGAGGCTATGTTTGTGTCTGCTTTGATGTCAGATGTCTAACATGGCTGTTTCTCTGTCTTGAAGAGGAAAGGCATGGCTGTGGACTGAGTGTGAGAATGGTGGCCAACATGTGTTCAGATTATGTTGTGATGCTGATGTTGGATGTTTCTTGTTTCCCAGTGGCCTGGTATACACACGGAGCAAGAGGAAGAGCCCTTCGTTATCCCAGTCACGTGTGGACCTGAGAGGAGGAGGAGCGGTTGTTTGACCTTCTGAGAAGGATAGATCAAAGTGAGTGTAGTGCTTGCTGCCTGCTTGTGCTGTTGCCTGCAGTGTGAAGTGTCCATGAGTCAGCTCTGTGGACACTTGAAAGGCTTCAGTGTTGTTCAGCTGCAAGTTTTTAGCAGTGGTCACTGCTTACGTGTGTGACTTTATCCACTGGCTGACAGAAGGGAAGGAAGGAGTACTTTGATTCAGTTGGCTTTTGGAGTATCACTAAAAACGCAGCATCTTCAGGAGGATTTTTTAATTTCCTACATTACTGAAGGTCTCTTCTCACACCTCGTAACCACGTGCTATTATTGCAAATGTGCTTGATTTGAGCTCTGTTCTCACTGTGTGGATAGGAACAGGCTGCAACCTGTTTGAAACAGGGACCCTGTGTGAAGTTGAGAAAAATGTTGAAGTTTGGGGCCTTCATTTGGTCTGTGAGGTGTTTTTCTAACTACAACCATTCAGATGCCATTGTTTCACTTTTTCTTCCTTTCTACAACACCTGAAGCTAGGTAGTGGTGTGAAATAGGTTTATTGTGTCTATTACCACCTCGTTCTTTCATATATTTAGCATATTAGGTGTTATGTTTACTTAGGAATCTGGGTGAGAGAGGAGAGCCTTCATAATAAGAACCATTGGGTTCTTTAAATACCATCATCACTCAAATTACGTGTGTACTAAGCTCACAAATCTGAATTTTTGTATATATGTGCACCTAAATGGATTTAAACAGTACCATGGCACTCTTCTTCCACAGCCAAAAAGCTGAACTCCATCTGGCAGTTTTCACGTCTAAAAAAAGCTTGATGACTTCCATGGGAGTAACTGTAATGCAGAAATACAGACAGACTTTTAGAGGAAGTGTTCCGTTTCCTGTACTCCATACATCATACGGTTGTATACACCAAGGTAGTCTCTCAAGGAGGCAGGGTGACTTTAGAATGTCCCAGTATTACCTGTCTTGCCAGGGAGTAGGCTATGAGCTCTGAACACACTCACCCTTGGGCTGGGATCACAGGATAGCTGAGTCAGGAAGGAGCCTCTGGCAATTTCAGCCCTGACTAAAAGCAGGGTGACCTGGAGCCACTTGCTAAGGGCTGTGTCTAGGTGAGGTTTGAAGGTCCTCAAGAAAGGAGGCTCCACAGCCTTTCTGAGCAATGGAGTTACATTTAAGTGGCATTCCCTGTATTTTGTTATTTTGTGTCCATTCCCTTTCAAGTTCTTGCTGGTCACTGCTCTGGTGGTTCTGTCTTGTTTACTCCCCCTGCCCCAGGTGTTTGTGGGCATGGATAAATCCCCCCGAGCTTTCCCTTCCGGTGGAGCAGCAGTCCCAGCCTGACCTTCTACAGTAGATGCGCCAATCCCTTAATGGTTTTCGTGGCCCTTTGCTGCACTTGCTCCAGTACTGGAGAGCCCAAGGTGTACACAGCACTGCAGGTGTGGCCCGTGAGCGTCCGGATGACCTCAGTCATGTGGGAGTGGAGAAGTCAGTAAATGCCACTTTCAGAAGCCAAAGTAGTTGAGCTGTAGTAGTAGTTATGGTTAATGCAAATGCATCCTTAAGTAGCTTTTGCCTTTCCACATCTGAGCAGAGATAGCTGTTAAATCTGCACGGTTTGATGTTTTATGTGAAGAGCTCTATGACTCACCTGAGCAATTTCAAGAAGACCAAAGGCATCATTTGGAGGTTTATTTTGGACATATGACCATTCTGATATAGCCATTTGATTTTTTTGTAGACACAGGCTCCTCACTTTCCAGAATGTTTACCGGGTATGATGGTCGTGAGAATACTGATGCGTATGAAGATGAACTTTATCCCGAGGAATCATCCAGTGAGCAGAGCGTTGATAGTGAGGTGGAGTTTCATCTCTATAGCCAGATCCACTATTCCCAGAATCTTGGAGAAATCAGTACACTGGAAATGGATGAAGAAGCTGATGTTGCAGAAGTCGTGGGTCTAACTGAGAAACAGGACGAAGACGAAAAACTCACTGAATTCACTGGTGGTGGTACTAAGCTTTCAGATGAACCCGAGATCATCGTCCTGTCCGATACACCAGATGAAGACAGCATCTACAACAGCAAGGCAAAGAGGTCAAGATGCTCTTCAGCTCAAGGTAAAACACGCATCCGCCTGGTATCTTCCACACCAAATCACACCAAAGCTGCTGGATGTAATGCCCTGTGTCCCCCTGAATCAGACGTGGGCACACCAAGGCAGAGAAACAGCACTAGTGGGAGGCCTACCCCCATCTGTTCTGCTGGACCTCAAGCCATCCACGACGTGTTGGTAATAGACAGCAGCTCGGAGGAGGAGAGCTTGATCTCTGACAGTGATAACGTCGAAAGCTGGATGCTTTTGGAAGCTGGTGCTGATGAGAGGGATGGGGACATCATGTTGAACCTTGAGGGCTGTGCCACTCCTGTCAGCGAAGGTTAGTGCTTTTTATTGGCTTGTTTGTTCTTGTGTGGGGGCAACAGTTTGTCTGCAATGACATTGATGTCAGTACTTGAAAGATGAACAGAAAGCAAAGAAGAGTGCGTGGCAATGGATGCAAAGCTGTGGTAAATGAAATGACCATTATTTGTAACGTTTCAATACCTTTATTTCAGCACCATGACATATGGAAGGAAAAATATTTTTCCTGATAGAAATTTAGAAGTAATATCTGAGTGATTTGTACTGTGAACTTTTCAACCTTGCCAAGTATTTTGTATTCTTGAGAGCATATAACTTGCTGTGTGCCAGACCAGAGACCTTTCAACTCAGGACAGGGATGAGCTGTAACGGGAAGAAGGCAAGGGGCGGAGGGGAGACCTGAGCATTTCCCCTGACTGAATTCAGCAGGTGACTGCCCCCTCATGACTCTTGGCAGTTTGGGCTGTTGATCTGAAGCTGTCTGACTCTTCTCATGTGGATTCTGCACTGAAGAATTCAGAGAAGTTTCTCCCCAACCTCTAAAGCTAAAGTCTAACATTTTAGTGTTTTGGAAAACATTCTTCCACATTACAGCAAAGAAAGTCCACAAACGTGGTGGTTAGTGGGACAGAGCTTAGGCAGGTGTTTGTGATAACCACTGTGTGTAATATACACTGTGTCAAACTGAAAACTCTGCTAGATGATCAGCCAGGATTTTTTCCTGCCGACTGGTTTCCTGGAGCACAAAGGCCATTACTGGGAACAGCGTCCCCCCTGCCAGGTTGAGGGAAACCATGACCAAGACAAAAGCTGGAGAAAGAAATTAAGAAGGGAAGTTTATAAATAAAGTAAAATAGACCATACTTTAAAAGAAGTTAAAAACAATGTATGCCATAACTTTATTTGGTGCACACATAAGTGAGGAGGTTTTGGATGAACTGGAGCATTCTGTGATGCTGATCTGCACGCTGACATCAGTGGAGTTTTTTGTCAGAGTGCCTGTAAACAGTGCTGCTGTTCATGTGCTGCTGTTTACATGCTACTGCTGTGCTGTTTGAGAGGGAAGAGCTGAGGAGTAGTCTTTGCCTCCTTCTTTGGTGAAACACATATTTCAGGACCATAAATGTTTGATAACCTTCTGCTGCAGTTGTGTATTTTTGTATAGCTAAGCGCAGTCTGTGTCTAAACAGACTTTTATGTAAAGCATTCTGTCACTGCGTCAGAAGCCCCTGGCAAGCACACCATGTTTGGAATTCATGTAGTTTTTTCCTCCTTATGAATATTTTTAAAGTTTCTAAGAATTGCCTTGCAGGTGTGCCAGTGCTGACTGAGGGGGCTGTTAAAAATCAACGTGGGAGTTTGGTACCAGGAGGCAGTTTTTGTTAAGTTATGTCACGTTTTTCGACAAATGTTGTAATGTTTCTGGTTCATAGACCCATTCATGAATGTTGGCAATAAGCAAGCCACATACAGAGCAGTCAACAGAGGCAGGATTTCCCTGCCCTGTATGAATGGGTCACACTGTTCAGAACTAAAATTGTGTCTAGAGTGTAGCCAATGTAAACAGTTCTTGAGATGTTTTAGTGGGAAGTCGAAGACAGTTATACGAGGTCGTAAATACACCTGCTATTCTCCTGCTCTGGTTTTATTCTCAACAGTAGGCCAGAACCTTCTCCAAACTCCTTCAGATTCAGGTGGATGGAATTCAAGTAGCTCTGGTGAGCAGAAGTTTGGTTCAGCTGCTCCTTTTCTAATACACGCTGTGATCCTCATGCAAAGACATAGGCTTAGAATAAATTGTGTTGTAGGTATGTGTGTGTAATGAAAAACCAAAACAGAATCAAAATAGCTGTAGGGAAGAGAAGCCATAAATCTTCCTAATGTACAGTAACTGTGATTTGTTTATTGAGCTTGTATCTCTCATCCTATAGACTATAATATATAACTTGTCTAAGGGAAGGTGTCCTTGCCCATGGCAGGGGGTTGGAACAAGGTGATCTTTAAGGCCCTTTGGAAACAAAACTGTTCTGGGATTTTGGGATTCTATAAATGACTCTGCTGAAACATGAGTATAAAAATTTTCAGTTCAAAGAAATGTATTTAAAAAGTATGTGTATTGGCAAATTATCTTCTCAGAGATATTCTCTGCTGTTCATTTAAAATATTTTGAGACATGCATAGTTCTGTTTTCAGCATTTCTAGAGAATGAGATAGGTGTTTTGCTGACGACACTGTATGTAAATTACGATTTTAGGGCCTGTGGTGTCCGTAGGGATGATCATAGCATGTAAGAACTCACGAAGCCTTGCCTTTCCCTTCTCCCCTGGAACTGCCTGTGGCTGTACATCGGACAGACCTCCCGTGGCAGTGTTGTGGTGTGTCTAGTGTCCGGTTTGCTTCCTGTGAGAAGGGGAACTGAAAGGTGAACAGTCCTCTGACCGTGAGAGCAGCCAGTTGTGTCAGTCATTTGACGAGTCTGTTTTCATGTCTGAGTCCCTGAAGAGAGATGCTGAGCTTCCAAGGTGTCAGAAACAACTCCTTAAGGAAAGGAAATGAGCCTATCTCCGTATTCTGTTCACTTCTCTGCACCTCACTTGGCCAACCTGTGCTTGTCTAACAGCCTTTTTATTTTTAATATTCCCTGTAAACAAATGATGCTGTCCTGATGCCTGTAGTGCACAGAGAGTCTTTCCCCTATACAGCTTTCCAGCTCCAGTCACCAGCATCTGTTGTGATGGAAAGAGATGTCGTTTTGCTGTGGGGCTTGAGCTCTGGGTCCTGGTGGCAGATCAAGGTTTACCTTTTGGTCCTCAGCTGCCATCCTGCAGGTTTGTGGCTGGTCCATGAGTACCATGTTCCATACCCAGACGGAAGTCTTCCCTCTCCTCTCTGCCCTGCTTCGCTATGGCTTTAGACGCCTTTCAGTTTTTGGTTTTGCTTGTCTAATACCACAGTAAGCCATGGCATATTTGTGCCTGTATTTCTGTAAAATTCCTGGTTTCCCTTCCTGGTGCCCCGACCAGGTACCTGTGTGTTCCCACCACCGCTGACGGTTTTCCTGGCGTGACTGTCAGAAAACTGCGTGGTGATGCTGCTGGGTCCTGTGCTTAATGGGTCCTACCTTCTTCAAAGGGTGTTTCAAAAATGGGTAATTCAGCAAATCTAGGTCTTTGGTATAATCTACACCCTTTTTTTTTAAAGTTTAAGAGTCCATAATAAAGTGTGCAAAACGAATCATTACAAACTGTGCCGTGCACTAATGCAGAGAATTCATTTTCAGTGTCAGAGAGTTTCCATGTCTTTGGAGGAGTGTTGTCCCCTCCCACCCCTTCTCTCCGCTTTGCAGTAAGAGTTTATATGATAAGAACGTTAATCTCCTGTAGTTGGAAGTCTTTCATCCATTTCTTCATTAAAACCTTCCTTTTAACATATTTCTTCTCCCATGAATAGCTGCAATCCTAATCTCTTTTTTTTTTTTTTTTGGAAAGACAGCTTTCAGAGCTGCAGCATTGATGTCCGGCCACTAAGGGGTACAAAAAACAATTTATCTTCTCCCTGTTATATCCTTTACCCGCCTGGCCCCTTTCTCAGAGGCTGGGTATGAGTATGATCTCACTCTGGGCTTGTCAAGTTTGTGGTGTGCGGCTGGCCAAAGAACACTTGTAAAATGAAAGAGAGGAAAAAGAAATGTGTTTGAACATTTAGTGAATGAAAACATAAAAATGTACTTAAAATGAAAAAGAAAATTAATGTGAAAGCATTTCAATTTTGCCTCTTCCCTAAAAAATCATGTAGGAAGGAGTTTTCTATTTAGTAGCAGTAACTGCACCTTATGGAGTCAGAATGGAAATAGCAGTCTCCGATAAATTTGACTAATTGTTTTCTCTCTATCAAAAAGGAAATGCCCTTTGTGAACTATCAGTGTTTAAAATGGCTTCTTCTACACACTGAACTTAAATTTATCTTAACTCTGTGGCACTGCAGAAGCTACTCAAAAATCTGACCACATCTGTATTTCTTTTCTTTGTGTGCTATTACTCAAATCCCTCAATTTATTTCTAAATGGTGAAAAGGTGTAAGCGTAATTCTAAAATAACAACAAAATACGATGAGTTGTGCTTTGCTTCTTTACCCTGACAGCTGCTTTTGAATGTGACCTTTGCACGATACAGTATGTTTTTGTTCTGAAGTCTTGTGATTTGTAGCAACAACTTATTTTGTCCTACAAAAATGACTACCGTAAATTTTTCATTTTGCTGGGCCAGAGAAGAACTCTATAAAGAGTCACATTTCCCTCTGCTTACTGGATACCCAAGTTGTGGAATCACTGGATTCAATCTCAAAGAAAGTTGCTTTCAGAAGTAAAATGATTTCTAGGTCAAAATTTCTTTAACAATCAAAATATTTTTGTTATTAATACCTAGAGGTGTGTGCTGCATTTCTTAAAAGCGGCAGGACTCCCTGGTGCGATCCATGTACCAGTTTCAGTGTCACCAAAACCCCGAAGCAGGGATTTATGCCCTTGCAGCTTTGTGGTGGCTTGTCTGGCTGTCGCAGGCTGCTGCTCTGGAGGCCACACGCGGTGGCTGTGGCCGTGTCCCCGCTCAAGGGGTGGCCTCAGCCTGCCGTGACACTGCCTGGAGCGCGGCATCTCCTCCAGAGAGGCCCAGGGTGGGCACCAGGAACCCCACAGGCCAGCTGATGGAAAAGCACACAGGAAAGATGTCTTGCTCTAAAATCAATGTTTTTTTAGAAGCAGCCTGGGCTGGGAGCCATGTTGGTGTGAGCTGGTCAGCCGTGCACGTGGGACAGTACCATCCATTGCCTGCAGCGAGGCTGGGGCTTCCAGAGGAGGGTGAGAGCCGGTGGTTCTTGGTGTCCTGGGCAGCTGTGGCTGTCCCATGCCGGCACAGAGCTCCTGCTCTCATTTCCCCTCCCCAGCGGAGCCAGGCCCGCGGGGCTGGGCCTTGATTCCCCTCAGAGGCATGGACAGAGCAGTGCCGGGTTACACCGCTGCGTGTGGAGTCCAGTTCTTGTGTGTTTGTGTATGTGTTGCTGAACCCCTTTATGGGCTTGTTTCCCCCAGAACTGCACCCTGCTGAGCACTGTGATTTGGGGGGTTTTCCTGTGATTTGGGGGGTTTTCTTCTCGCTTGTATTTGCTGGAACTCTGCCGTCATGGAAATGTGGTAGGAGTGGTTTGTGCATGAATTCCTGCAGCAGAATGCACCCTGGAGCGGGAATCAGCAGTGGGAATCCACCTACACCTTGGAAGATACAGCACATGCATATGGATATTTTGATTAAAGAAAAAATCTTAATCTTCCTCACCGTGTAATGTGGATACACTCGAATCTCTTGATTATTTAAGAAAAAAAATTAATAAAACTAATAAAGTTCCTTTGCAAATCCGAAGAGATCGAGGCTAAGCACAACCTACAACCTGAGCAGCCCCTTGTATCTGTTCAGATTCCGTCGCTGTTGTGGACCTGGCTCTCATTTAAATTTCTTCTGGCTTGGGATTGCTGACTAGGTTTTCTGCAAGAGTGCCCGTGCTTACATGGTCATATGTTCTGTGTGACTTTTTTTCACTTTTCCCACCTTTTTTTTCTCTGCTCTGTTCATAGGTATAAGGAGATTTTTTCCCCCCTGTTCCGTTATCAGTTTGATCTTTCTTCCTTGTCCCTGTTTCTTTGGGTTTCTTACAGGCGATAACAAACTCTCATACTGCAACTGAATTTTTGAACACTGATGGGAAACTGGTTTAATCCTTTCAAAGGAGAAGTTCTAGGTGTTTAAGCAATTAAAAACTGCAGTAGAGAATATACTGGATACAAAGGACGTAGGGGAAAAGTAAAGTTTGAGGTGAGCAGCCAGATGTAGGCGCCAGGTATAGGGGGACAGAAATCTGACCCTTCACCCTGCAACACCACTGCAGCAATGCTGATCATGAGGCAGGGCTGTGTGGTCACTCCTTGCACTTTGAATCTGGAGGAAGTGCAGAAGTAGCTCGTCAGGCTGCTGCAGCACTTGTGCGTGTTCAGGTACACCCATGTCTGTGATGGGGTGATGGCAGTGGTGGTCTTGATATTCTGTTAATGTATATAATTGGTATTTCCAGAATTCATATTGGTGAGTGCTGTGTGTCTTCTGTGACTGTATCCCACGCATAACAACCCTACTCCAGCAGCCTTTGCCAGGGGAGAGTTGTGATTGAAGGGGACATGCTGGTGAGTGGGGTGCACACTCCGGCTCCTCTGCTGAAGGTCCCCAGTTCACTGCAGCATTTCCCACCAGCATGACAGCTTTTGTAGTCATGGAATTTGGGTTTAAGCTGTTTCTTTTTACATGGCAATTTTTAGCAGTGGTAAGGGTTCCCACCTGCCAGGCTCAGCCTCTTCTTCCTCTCCGTTGTGGTGGTGTTTGACTGCTTTTCTTCTAAAGCTTTTGCTTATGTCTCTGATTTCACATCATACACGACATTCCCAGCTATCCAGAGTATGTCCTGTCAGACAGTGACATCATTAGCAGTGAGGAAAGAAGAAAAGCAAAGCTCTCTGTCCGTTCTTGGACTTTTGTTGGTGGATGTGGCTCACCAAGAGTAGCATGTCTCTCATGCGCTACTGAGAACCACATGCACAGAACCAGCTGCAGAGGTGTTTCTGTCACCAGTTTGGTATGCTCTGGCACTGGTTTGGTGTGTTGTGTCATCAGTTTGGTGTTAGTTCTCTGTGTTCCTTTGCTGCCTTTGCACAGCCTCAGGTGTGACATGTGGTGGCTGGTGTTCCTTTGTTCACACTTTTGAAGTGTAGATGAGGGCAATGCCCTCAGAGAGCCTGAGGAGGCCATTGGAGACAGCAGATTCCAGTGACAGTCACAAAAGCAGCTCTTTGCCCTAAGTGGGCAGATTTCGCTGCACTTTGCTGTCTTACGTTGTGCTGTGTGGGTGGTTGTGGTGTGCCTGTCCTTACTCTGAGCCCCTGAGGCACCAGGAACAGCCAGGCATCCTCAGTACAAATCTTCCTCCATCAACTCCTTTAAAACCTCAACAGCCAGGCAGTGAGGGGGGAGTGTGGGGGGAAGCTGCCAGATGCTCTTTTCGGTCTCTTTTTGAAACTCTCTGTGCATGGTGAAACACCAGAGCTTGCTCTACCCTGCTGGAGCGGGGGCAGTGAGGCGGCGGGTGTGTTACAGCCCGGTGCTGACAGTCGCTGCCTCATGCTGCACTTCCCTTCCTGGCTTGACGCTACCCAAAGGTAAGACACCAAGCCTGGAACTGTGTCTTGTGCTTTTAAAACTTTACCTGCAGAGCTTGGGGGATTCTCCCTCCCGCTGGAGCCAGGGGGACTCCAGCCGCCACTCAGGATGCGGGGGTCCGCTCCCCGTGAGCATGTACGGTGCTGTACATACACACACGTGTAAGCATAGGCACATGTATGTGCTTGCTTGTGTGTTTGTAGGTGTGTATGTCAAGGTTTGGCATTTCCACCTGCATTATGTTCCCATGGGATATCTTTGTAAAGAAACCTAGAGCAGGGAAAGTTGCCAGCTTTGAACAGAAGTTTCACTGGTGTCCCATAACACGCCCATGAGAGGGGCAGCAGCATTCCCAGCCCTGGAGTCTGTGTCAGAGGCTTCAGCCACTGACAGCCCAGCACAAAACTGAGCTCTCCCCTCAGGCTGGCTCCCCAGGACACAGGCAAAGTTGGCATCGTTTGTGCTTTAGGCTGAATGGGTGTGTGCTGAGGGATTTCCTCAAGAGATTTTTAATTATTATAACTTTGTTTTGACATGAAAAGAACAGAGAAGAGATACCTCTAAGAAATCCATGTCAGCAGTTGGAACAGAGGGATAATTTTGTTGGCATTGGTGGTGTGTGTGTTTGTGTGTCTCACGTGGTGTATCCGTGGTATGCGTGTGTGACTTAGATTTTCAGATAGCAAACCCAAGTATTTAAAACATACCCTTTTGTTAAAAACGAAGCCTAAAAGCCAAGCTTTGGTCATTCACTTGTGATTTTAGTAATAGGGGTTTTTTTTCATTTTGAGGAGCAGCTTCGTGCAGGTGAAACAGTGCCGTTTTCCTTGACATTTCCCTAAAAATGGAGTGATTTAGTGGTGGCTGAAGGTCACGGTCTTTTGTGTTTCGCTGTGGTTTCTCTTACAGGACGTGGTGAATGGGCCCCAAAGGCTGCTGCCTCCAGGGGCTAGGGGCCATCAGTCCCTGTCACGGCATCCGGAGGCAGCAGGGAGCCGGCGGCCGCTGTTTTGGGTCAGAAGGGACCTTAAAAACCATCGTGTTCCATCTCCCTGCCGTGGGCAACAACACCTTCCACCAGACCGAGTTGCTCAGTTATACATAATTTAATCTTTTGTAGGCCAGCCATATGTTTCTAGTGAAGAAAAATACTTATTTTGCAAACCAACAGCAAAAATATTCTTGAAAATACAAATGACGTGTTTTTGAGGTGTCAGTGATGTGATTTTATGTTTTTAAACACAAATGACATGTTTGTGACGTATGTCAGTGATGTAATTTTTTTTTTTTTTTTTTTGGTGGCACACATGTGCAATCTCCAAAGGACAAAAGCTGAAAAACACTTTTCCCTTTTACGGAAATGCATGTTTGAAAATAATTTCCCAGTGAACTCAAATAATTAGAAGGAACACATGGAATTTTAAATTTGAAAGTTTGACTAATCCTGAGTGGCTTTGTGAAGCTTGAAATCTGCAGGAATTTGAAGGAGAAAGCAGGCTCTTTAGGAACTGAATTCTTCACAAAAGAAAATCTTTCTGGTCCTACTTAATTTTAGTGTTGTAGGAAAAGCTGAAAATTTATTAGGGGTAACTTCATTGGGACTTTATTTCTTTTTAGTTTGGCAAATACCCGATCTCTTTTCCGTCGGTAAGACTGAGACCATTTCTCAGTCAATGTTCTTATGTTGCCACTCCAGTTGTGTCTTACAGGGAGGAGACTCACTCAAAAAATAGACATAAATGGAAAACATGCCCCAAAATCCTTGTCAGTGCTTCAAGAAATGTTCAGTTGCAAGAACAGTTCAGTCAGGTGTTGCTCTTCTTTCCTGTAGTTGCACTGAGAATATAAGCATGCAAAAGGAACAACAGGGCAGGTGGGATGTGCAGGTGAGGTTTAATATATCCAGTTGGTCATTTTGTTTTTTAATGTTATACTTACCATCCACAAGGAAAACATGAAAACTGCTCTTAAATGTCAGTTCTTTCAAGGACACAGAAAAGCATAAAAAATGCTCTTCCAGCCTGAATGGGGGATTTACAGTCAGCGAGTTCTTTTCAGTTTGTTTTCTAACGTTTAACTTTGTTATTGTAATTTCAAAGTTTATTAAGAAAACAAAATGCTACATGAGGAACACTTCTGTACAAAACAAATGAGAAATCAGAGTCATTAAACGATTCTTACCCAGGAAAAGAAAAAACAAAAATTAAGAAAATCGAAATGACATCAAGGAATCAGTATCAGGCTGTTTTCACCCAGCCCCACACTAAAAATTCTAAGTTCTAATTATTGACCATTGTCAATAGTTAATACATAGTTAATAGAGCAATTTGTTTAATATATACACAAATTGTCGTGTAAACATAGATCTTCAAAATAAGATTTCACTGTATCTTCCCAGAAACAATTATGCTACCTGTGTGCCTTTCATCTCTGTACACACAGATTTTACTTAACAAAACTCATCCCTGTATATTTATTTACAGCAAAATCTTTGCTCTTATGCATATATAGTATATCTAATTGCACAAATGTTAAATGTTTAAAATTGCATTTGTTGTTTCTTCTTGGGTTTGACTCTCCCACTCCTTTTTTTTTTTTTCTTGGAGAGAGATTCCTTAGAATATGTGATGACTGTTTTAAAAACTCTAAATTTTAAAGTTGGAAGGAAACAGAAAAAATCCTTGTTTGACTACGAGTTGTAAAAAGCACAGTAATGATGAGTTTTTCTTTTAATAGTAAGGTCTCACTTTCCTTCTGTTTGTTTGGAAGTTTTGGTAACAAGTAATAATGAGTAATTCACATAGATTTTGGCACAAGTTATTTTGGAAACTGAAAAATTACTGATACCTCATATATCTGCTCTGTATTGGAGCAGTTAAACTTTTTGGTCTTTTTAGTGCAGTCACAAGATCTCTCTTAGGAAATATGTGTTATAGTTGAAGTGTGGTCTTGGGATAATTGCTCCCTTCATTTTGACACTGCCATGTTTCATCCTTGGGCCTGAGGATGAATCACCAGTTTCGGGAAAGGAAGGAGTAATAGAAATTGTTGTTGGGCTCTGCATGTGTCTCACAGAGACACAGTCAGTCTTGTTGCCCTATCCCAATACTTATTTCTGATCCCGAAGGAGGCAAAACGTTGCTCTGTTTTCTCTAGTGCGCTCTTCTTTTTCTCTCTAGTTTTTCTGATTCAAAATATATTTACTCTTTCAAATTCTACCAGTGAGTTACAGTATCATCCAAAGTCCATTAAATGCCCTCTCCCCACCTTGCCAAAAGCTCTGTAATTCTGCCTTCGAGAGTTCAAATTACACTCCTTGGCCTTTCTGCTCTGTCCCCAAAGTAATCCCCTGACATAATTTCAAATAATAGGGAACTCATCTTTGGAATTATGCAGGTAATACCTTTGGTGGCACATGTGATAGTTTGAAAGATACTGTCAGGTTGTTATTTAATTGGAATACTGTCAATGTCGTATTTTTAAATTATTCATGCATTTTGAAAACTATGGTGAGGACTGGAAAGCAGCCAGCTGTGTAGTAGCCTAAAACATACGGTGGTTATCAGACTTAAAAAAAAACCAAACCAAAACCAAAACAAAAAAAAACCACCGAAGAAGAAGAAGAAGAAAGAAAAAAAGAATTAAATGCCATTTTGCAGGCGTGAGTTATTTGCCATGGCTGATTAAAGAGCATCTCCTGAATTGTGTTGCTTGAGGATGTTCAGTGTCAGCAAATTTGAGGGTGTGTGATGTTTAGGGCATATTGCATATGTGGGTTGCTGAAGTGTCATGCCTAAGGACAAAAGTGGGTAAATATGAAGACGTCTAAATTTCACACCTTTGTAAAACTAAAATGGTGAGTTTCCTGACAAAAGCCATTCCAGCTCAGCCTCGGGTTTTGAACACAAGAGGTCTTGGATGTGTCAAGGATCTCACATTCTTAAATGTATGGAAAAGCAAAAATCCAACTGAGTCTTAGAAAGGCAGAGTGTTTGGCTGGGACCTTTTATTCCTAAAGAGAGATGACCGTGCAGTGTAAGGAATCCCTGCAGGGCAGGTTGACATTTTACAGCTCCAGAGTTGTAGTGCAGGTAACCCTGAGGACGGCATTACCTCAAGAATTAACATCCCATAGCACAGAGCATCCCCGGTGCAGCACAGAGACTCGTGCAGAGGCTGCAGGACATTTAAGCCCTTGAAGAGAAGAAATGCACTACCCAGGAGGCAAATTCTAGAGTAAACTCTGACAGAAATGTGTTATTTTTGCTCACGTTTTTTAACTAGATGGACTCTGAGTATGCATTTGAGTGTGTGTGTGACCGAGGGGAATGCTGAGCATTTGGCTGTCTGTGTCTTTGTGGCGGAAGAGAGGGAGGGAGAGAGGGAGGGAGGGAGGGGTGTGCATACAGGGGTGTATGGCAGGAGGTATCAGGCACAGCCTGGAGATGGGGCTCCCTGAGTTCCAGGAGTGGCAGCAGGCTCCTACCCAGCTCAGCCAGGTGGGAAGACCTCTGTTCCAACCAGGAGCTGGTGGCAGACAGCCACGAGCTGGGGTTCCAGGGGACAGCCAGAGCTGGCTCCAGGGAGAGGAGCCAGCAGCACACTCGGCTGTGTGCTGCGTCCCCTGGCGCTCAGCTTGCCCCACCAGCCCGCCCAGGGAAACAGAGTCCTGGCTCATCCGATGACTAAAAAAAGTGAATTTGCTCATTTAATAACAAGGCTTCCTTAATTCTAGCGAAGATCTATAATGCACACTGCTAAATACCTGGTTCTATTATTTTTTAAATCAGAGAAACAGTAGTAAAACTTTGAAAAGCTTTTAATAGCAAGTATGTTCTCACTGAGAAACTAATGACAGAAATTACAACGGCTAAACCTTATTTCAGGCACTTAATTTTTCCTTTACAGTGAGTTCAGACGCGGCCCTTGCAGTCAAAGCCTTGAGTACGATGTGCTCCGGGCAGTGTTCACTTGCTCTGTGACCCAGCATGTTGTCATGATTCCATCAGGTGTGTGTTGAGACACATGATGTGGTGCAGGTGGTTACCTGACAAGCAGTCATGTTCAGGTGTTCATTGTCCTATGTGTCTGAAGCCTCCTCTTGGCTTATTACGGCAAGAGGAAAACCTAGTGCAAGAAGAAGACTTTAGTGCGTGTCCATCTTCTTTCATTTCGGCAGTTATTTCTGGAATCCTGGCTGCTATCCTTGAGGTGGGTCAGTACAAGTAAGTGACAAATGTATAATTAAAAAATACAACAGTTTCTTTTGGGTCTAATGATAGCTCAGACTATTAAATCAGTGAATTGAGTGAAGTTCTTACTATTTCTTTCTGTGTTGCAGACATCCCTTTAAACCCAACAAATATGTCAGATTTGAGCGGTAAAAGTACCGTGCTGCTCTTTACAGAAAGAATTAATAGTGCTAAAGTGATGTTCTTTCAGGCTTAGCATAACTGTAAGGTCAAAGCAGACACACACGGTACAAAACTGTCCTCCAAAATCCTAGAAAAATATTTTGTGGTGTATTATTGTAATTGAGCACAGATTCTGGGAGCTAAAAGTCTTGATTATGATCAGTTTCCTGTCTTCACCGTGGCAGCTTTCATTTATTTTGAAAAAACAAAAAAACAAAAAAAAAAGAGGGTTCTTTTCTTAACTAACTCAAAAATTTTGTTAGCGGTTGCTTCTGTCTGAGGTTACTCAGAGTTCTGTTCTGTTCTATTCTGTTCCATCATTAATGTGTCACTGAGCGCTGTGCTGTTGTCTTCAATATTAATTTCCTGATTTTGGGGAGAAACCAGTTTTAAGACATGTTAAATGCCAAGTAAATTAGGGTAAAAGCAAAATTTAATTTATGCAGTATTTCAGTACTTGCAGATGTATTGAAGACTGGAAAATAATTGCTTATCATTTTAAGGGAATTTTTCATTTTCTTGAATATGTAGGCATACATCATCTGAATTCTTAACTTGATGGCATTTCAGTACTTTTTCAATAATTCTGGCTAACTTCTGTTTCCTTTAAAAGAAAAATTATGTACAAGAATAATCATTAGTATAGATACTAAGTTGAAGATTCAAGTATTTGGATGTTAAGCAGGGCAGTTTTGGTAGTGAATACTTATCTTTAATAATGTTACATTAGTTTTAAAGAATGTATCACAATATATCCTTGGAAGTTACGCCAAAAGAATTTTAAAATAAATGTTACTATATAGTATACCTTGTCTCAAACTCAGATATTTTTCAGGATTTGGTTCTTAAAAGCTGCCTGGGTGGGACGGAAATTGACACATCTTACATGGTTGAGACCTGTGATGTTTTTGTGTAGGTTAATGTTTTTTAAACCCTGGGGGAAAACAAACAGACGAACAAACAAAACCCACAAAAGCAACTAGCACTAAAGAAAGAAAACGTACTTAGCACAATAAAACCCAATGTTAAAATTGCCCAGGCATTTAATTAATAATTTGAACACTGTGCAGTGAATGCACGCTGCGAACAGCAGGGAAGTTTTTGTTCAGCAAAACACTCACACATGCTTGACCTCAGTTGCTGACTTGTGTCCTCTAGATTCAAGGTTGTAGCTCACCTGGCTGCATCTGTCTCTAGGGTGTGAGTGGGCGTGTCATTGCAGCAAGGAACATTGCAATTCACAGTGAAAGACTGGAAGAGCAGCATGGCCATTGGGCAGTTTTTAAAAAAGAGAGTAATTGCTCTACATTTTACTCTCCTGCAACCCCACAGCCCTGCCAGTGTCTTGGTACTGCCATATGCCAGGAAATGGCACCTCCAGGTGTTCTACGTGATGACCTGTGATGGCCATGTGAGTAGGCACAGGCCTTGAGAGGTTATAATTTTTCATAGAATTAAAGAATCTTAGGCTGGTTTGGATCAGAAGGGATCTTAAAGCCCATCCTATTCCACGTCCTGCCATGGTCAGGGACACCTTCCACTATCCCACGTTGCTCCAAGCCCCCTCCAACCTGGCTTTGGACACTGCTGGGGCTGGGGCAGCCACAGCTTCTCTGGGCACCCTGTGCCAGGACTTTGCCATACTGACATGAAAGAATTTCTTCCCAATGTCCCACCTAACCCAGTCTTAGATCAGTGTGAAGCTGTTTTTGATGTCCTGTTCTAAATTGTAACTTATTATTCATTTAAAGCTTTGTGGGAGAGGTCTAGTGAAATATCCTAATGAACAACTCCAGACAACCCTTCCCACCCAGGTGACAGCGAAGCACTCTGGCATTGTCTGGCATTGGCTGTCAGAAGCTGTTCCACACAGGCAGCACTACAATCTGGGGCTTCCTTTTTCACATTTGCTGAACTGTTAATAAAACCCAGAATGTAGTGTTCTACAAATAATGTTTGTTTTCTTCTGGCTGCTTGATATACTTAATACAGAGTGATAATAGTGAAATCAGGATCTGTATTGTAATGTTTCTCTTTTTTTTCAAATAGTTTCTCTAACAGGTATATATATACTGCTTTAACTCCTTAAGATACATAAGCAGAGTTCTTTTCAAAACTTGGACAGAACCTTTTCACCTGGCCAGTGAAGAGCTACTTTCCTCACTTAAGAAAAATCATATCTCTACGGACTTTTCAGCAACAGCTGAAAGATATGTAAATACTGTGCTCCTTTGACTGTATTGGTATATAAAGGGGCTCCAGAAGAGCTGGAGAGGCACTCTGTACGAGGACCTGGAGTGGCAGTACAAGGTGAAATGGCTTCACACTGACAGAGGGCTGGATTAGATGGGATATTGGGAAGAAATTCTTCCCTGTCAGTGTGGTAAGGCCCTGGCACAGGGTGCCCAGAGAAGCTGTGGCTGCCCCTGAATCCCTGGAAGTGTCCAAGGCCAAGTTGGAGGGGTCTTGGAGCATCCTGTGATGGTGCAAGGTGTCCCTGCCCGTGGCAGGGGGTGGATCTGGATCAGATTTGAGGTCTCTCCATGCCCAAACCAGTGTGTGATTCTGTGATTGTTGTGGCTGGAGCTCGTGGCACAAGGAGTCAAGACCCGGCCCTGGTGTGGCAGTGACAGGAGCGCAGGCTCTGTGTAGGTAAGTACGGCAATGACAACATCATCACCAGACCACAGTGGACCAGGTGTGAACCATAGGACTTTCAGAATTTATGATTGTTAAAAAGCTGCTGCAGTGTCCAAACTATTGAAGTGTTTAAAACATAGCAATGTAAAACAACTGTATTTTTTAAAACCAACACTGGCTTTCCTTAACTATAAGCCCAGATGCACCATGCTGAAGTAACTGTTAAACTTTTTGTTTGTATAGGAATAATTGTTTAGCAAATACAGCAACGTATGAAAATAACACTGTTTATTGAATTCCTAGAGGGAAAACAGGAGAAATTAATAAAGGAGAAATTAATCTTAATAATCTTAATATGTGGCACATGGGGTTTGGGTGCAAAGGACAGCATAGGGGTGCAAAAAGGCATGGGAGCTTAGAGCGTTAATAATTGACAGTCCTCCAGATGTCTGCTGTCAGTTTGTGTTCATTGTGACGTAAAAAAAAAAGATAGATATGCATAATTTATCAATGCCATGCACAAGACTATATGGACCTCATTTTAAAATTAAGATGAAAGATGCCCGTTTCTGACACTTCCATGTAAAAAAATATTTTAGGGTGTTCCTGTCAAGGGTAGGAGCTGAAATCTGTATTTCATCTATTAAGACAAGTGCTGCTTTTAGTTTTAGCAACGTTTACACAAATACGTGTATTATCAGTGAAACCCTGGATCTGGTCACTGGTACCGGTGTTTTAGTGGTGAGCCGAGGTGTGGAGAAGTTGGGTCGTGGGGCACAGCATGTCTGTGAGAGCTGGAAAATGGACTGACATAAAAATCACACTCTTTCTTCCCTAAGATATTTCAGATTTTTTGGTGGTCTTGCCTGTTATTTTGTCGTGGGAGAAATACAGGAGGATTTTCATGCTGTGCCTTGATCTCAGTGTATCCGGACATGCGACTTAGACGAGCATGAAGCAGATAGGAGTAACCTGTGTAAATCTTTATTGGCATTTTTGTAGGAAAGAGGTGGAGCTTATTTTTTTTCTCTGTCACTGTTAATGGTGTGTTCCTAAAATATGATGGATTTATGAATATGTTGAACGTGTCTTTCGTTTTTTTGTCTTATTTCTGTGCTCCTCACTTGCAGGCGCAATGGCTGAACAATGAGCCGTGTGGTGTGACAGGTAAATTTCACAATTTACCTGCTGTAATGGTGTGCTCTGTGCTGCTGTTCAATCATCTCAGAATTTTACTTGCCTGATTAGTTGAGTGCAGCAGATTTTCAATTTAAATGTAACTTCATCTGCTTGATTAAAAATGTAACAGAACATTATCTGTTGCAAATAAATTTCAGAGGAAAAGATGATTTTGCCTGTTTAAAAATAACATCTGTTTATATTGGCTGGTAGCAGATGATTAATACCTCTCTAATTTCGAGGTTTACCAGTCCAGCTCACCTGTCTCTTTGCATGGATAGCTGAAATTGATGGCTGTCGGGTATAAACATTTACCTGTTGATGTTTATTTGATGGATTTCTTTTTTAAGGATAATATAGAATCCCATCATTGGGCATTCATTTATTTGCTGCTCATCAAGATGATTGACAGTTTTGCCAGCAACATAGAAAAAGGCTTTCCTCCTTGGCACGCACCGGAGAAATTCACTCCTGAGCGATAAGTGCCTTGCCGAAGAGAACAGATTTCCCAGATTTTCCACCTCCAGTGTTTATTTTGATCGTGCTGAGGGGAGGCTCGTGGCTGGTGCATGGCGGGATGTCGCGGGTGTCCGACACACAGTCAGGCAATCCCGCAGCTGCTCCTCGTGAACTGATGGCTTGTTTAAGCCGCAGAGCCTAACCAGGGAGGCTCCCTCTGGCTGGAACAGTGGTAATCCCAGCAGCATTCTGGGCCAGTGCAGGGGTCTGCGGGAGCACTGGCCGGGTGCTGGGTGCAAACCCCAACAGATGGGGACCCACGGGGAGGTGGCACCCCTGAGCTATTCCATCCTGCTGTATGGGAGCACCACAGCTGCTGATCCCTGGCCACCATCAGCCAGTCCACAAAGGACACCAGCTGGTCTTGGCTGCCGTCAACCATCAGCCAGTCCCGGCCATCATCAGCAGGTCCCAACCCCAGCTCTGCCCCCTGCCCTGTGCCCACTCTTCAGTGAGCCCACAGGGGCGCCACAGCCGTGCGCCATGCCAGCCCCATTCCCTCCCAGTGCTTCCGTGAAGTCTCGTGCTCTTGCTTGCCGTGAGCAATCCTGGTAGTTGCCAGCTGTACCCCAAAGCATGGGAACACTCACGGCTCCCTGTAAATGTGATGGATGAGCAGGATGGAAGACAGGTCGGGACAGCGCTGCCGATGCTGGGGAGCTGTTCTGCAGCGTGTTGCAAAGGTGTGCCCACCCTTGCACAGGGTTGTGTCCCTGTGTTCCTACTGGTTTCTCCAGGTTTGGTTTTTTTAATCCAGAAATCAGATGTTACAGAAAGATCTACAGTCTCTTCATCTCACTCCTCTCCTAAAGCTATGAAAAAATAATTATTTCTGTGCGAGATCAAGCTGTGTTTAAATTCAATTCGTATTAAGGTAGCTGAGGAAAATGCTGTAAAATTTTTGCCTTGTCTTTAACAAAACGGAACTGTGCACACCTGGGTCACACTGATGCAGCATCCAGGGACAGGGCCTGCAGCTCCCAGTTCTCAGCCGCTTTGCTACGGCTTGATTCCAAACCATGGTGGGTTTGCTGTGCAGCTTACAGCTGAGGCTGCTGCTGAAGAAAGTAAATAGAGCGGTGATCCACGCTTTCCTCATGTTCTCGCCCAGGCTAAGCAGTAATGCAGTTTTTTCCCGTTTATTCTTTCTGAGCCTGGGCATTCCCAGCCTTTCAAGACCCCATTACATTGTTCGCACAACATAAAGTGACAAAGCTCGGCAAAGGAACTAAAACTCTGATGTCAGTGTCTGTGTGTGGCTGGCAATGCCCTCCCCACGTAATTCTCTGTGTCAAGTGGAGCCTCTGGTCCTTCTTCACAAACCAGATGTGATACACAGGTTACCTGTGGAGTTTTTTTTTTCCCCCTCTGCCGTAACACTTTGGAAAACTCACATCATAAGTTCAGTTCTTTTCCAGTGGTTTTAAATTGTCAAATACACGTATAAAAATCAGTCTATTACCAGCTTGATTCTCCTGTCACTGAAGCTGGCATCAAAAACAATTCTCCCTTCCCAGCTGCGGCATTTCCCTCAAACACACCTCTCTTTCAGACAAATATAGTCCTGAATTAGGAGAGCAGCCCTTGGTGTTCAGCTTTTCCTTTGGCATGTTTTCAGGAATTTTTGGTGTATATAATTACACATGTGAATTTGTTTATTCTTATACTATTATGTAATTCCCCTAAATATATAGGTTAACATACAGCCTTGATACCGCCAGAGGCTTCTGTGTTTGTCAGCTCGAGACATGAATGTCTCTTACTGGGCACCTCTGTGAACATAGCAAATCACGTCTAGTTTGGAAAAAGACCCTTTCTTTTTGAATTGGCATTTGTTTTGTATTGTTTTGCCCTCTGTATTGTAAATACAGAGGAGTTCTGTGTGCTGGGCATGTAAATAAACCTGTTAGGTTTGGGGGTTTTTAGTATAGTCTATTTCTCTTTATTATATATGAGTGAAAGGGTTATTGTATTTTCAGATCTAGAAGCTCAAGACTAATCCAGGCTGCGTGGAAAACAAGGGGGTGTACTTCAGAGGATTTGCTGGAGTTGCGCTATTGTTGGTCTCAAAACACAGCCTCAATGGGCCTAGATGACCTCATCTTTCGCTGCCCGCTAATCCACCACCTCCATTTTCACCGTGTCTCAGAAAAGTTTATTTAAGGAGACTTGCAGTGGAATAATAGCGGATGCTTTGCATAAGTCATAAAGTCAAAGTTAAACAAGTACATCTGTGTTGTACATTGTGTACTGAACACTGAAGGAAAAAACTTCAAAATTTGCCATTGGACTAGATTTTTATAATAATGCTTTAATTTTACAGGGTGACATTAAAACATAAAGCAGCCTCATGCAGTCCATAACAGGTGCTTCTGTTTAGTATCTGTGGTTCACTTACTGGCTTTTGAAATGCATGTACTTTCTTTTCCAGTCAATGCCAGGAAAAAGCAGTAACTGTCTTTGAGTGGGAATCTCATTCCTTGTGTGCTTGTGCCTCTGCCCCATCCCTGAAAGTGTTCAAGGCCAGGTTGGGTGGGGCATGGAGCAATCCGATCTAGTGGAAGGTGTCCGTGCCCATGACAAGGGGGTTGGATTAGATGGACTTTAAGGTCCCTCCCAACCGAATCCATTCCATGATTCCACATTTCAGTGATCCCTGAATCTGCCGCTCATGTCAGATCAGGGTCACAGCTGTGACTGGGCATGACCAGGGTGTTCTTCAGGTGTGGATTCTGTCATTGCAGCTGCATCCAGCAGCTGAAGTTGTCTGTGGATGGTGTGAAATGCCATCTCTCTCTAAGGATGATTGGAAAATATGATTTTACCGCCCATTTTTATTGGAAGCCTCAGCCTCTTTGTGCTGCAAAGAAGAAATGCTCTGTGGAGGTCCTCACTTTTAATTTTTTCAAGGACCTGGAATCTAGCTATGTGCTACATAAAGCTGCCAATAAGAGTTAACTATAGAAGAGAAAAAAGGTGAAGCAGACCTGCAGAAGTATTTTCATAGTCCTACCTCTGATTATTGTTAGGGTAGCTAGTGGGCAAGAAGTGTCTGAGATGCACAGTTATTTGGCCAGTCACAGAACCAAAAAATAGGACTTGGAGGTTAAAAATCTGAGGTTCACCATATAAACAGTTAGAGTCAAAGGTTGATCCCCCTATCTCTTAGTCATGCCACAAAGCTCTGTGGCCATTGCACTGGCCATTGGACCATGACATATCAGTTTTCATTCTGCTGGGAGATGTCTGTGTGGCTGTGTCTCGTGCCTGGTTTGGCTCCATCTTGAGCCTCTCAGGAAATCCCAGAGTCACTTTACTGCTGGCACTCCTTTCCCCATCTCTATTTCCTTCCCTCACCTTTTCCATGCCCTTCTTGTCCAACCTTTGACTCCAGCTGGAGGATCAGATCCAGCGTGCCATGACAATGGTTTGGTTGTGTTGCAGAGCCTGTCCTTAAGTGAGCGGGTAAAAACAATGCCTTGAAGCCTGTGTGGCACTGAGCTCTGTCACCTGCCTGTCCTGCTGCAGAGAGGCTGGGGAAGATGGGCCAGGCAGGAGCAGGAGCTGGCAGTCCAGCTGGACACAGTCCCAGTCTGTGCCTGGGCTGGGCTGTGCCTATGCCATCCACTCCAAGTCCTAGTGGTTCCATCAGCAGGTTAGAGAGGCTCTTTGCTGCTCGTGACTCTGCTTATCTCCCCATTCCCGGAGCCCAGCAGCCACGTTAAAGCCCTTGGCTTGCCGGAAGAGGAGGCTGGGGTTTGCAGCATCAGTCCCTCATGTCGTGGTGCCCAGCTCTGTGTGTTACTGCCAGAGGCATTCACAACATCCTCCGTGTGGGGAGGATGGAGGCAGCTACCTGGGGACAAAGCATGATGAAAGTCTGGCAGCAGCAAAATTGCACTTTCTGTGGAGAAACGCTGAGTTCCTTGGCCTCTCAGAAAAAAAATTAAAAATCTCAAACCTGTGGAGTTAAGGAATTTGAGATGAATTTGTTAAGTCTCACATTCCAATCGTCTCCTTGCAGACACGATGATGCCACGTCCTTCAAACCCTTCAAAGCTGTGATGACGGGAATTTATGCACTGATTTTATACCCTGAATTACAGTGTAGGGTGCAAAGGCAACACGATTCATGGCTGCAAAACTCAGTTATGATAGGCCTTGTTAAAATGTCACTTACCAAGTGCTTTTCCATTGATTTGTTTTTGTGGTGCCATTTTTTTTAATCCACATCAGTAGTATTACAGTAAATGTTTACGTAGTTTGAATGTCTTTAGCTGAACATGCTTACCTGAACATCCAAGGTAAGAAGGGATGTACTGCAATAACAGGTAGCTGTAGATTGCTGTGTATACCCGTTTGGTGTTTTGCAGTTTGGATCTGGCAAGGGAATGTTTTCCTCTTGCAGTTTGCCTTATATACTCCTGTTTCTACCAATACTAATACATGTTGACAACTAGAAAAGTGATTGCAGTCTTACCATCTGTTTGAAAGCAATTTTATTTAGGTTTTTTTTTTAACATTTTTACTAGTAAAAGTGACTTTGCTAGGATTTTACAATTCCTTGCTCGTGAAGCAGCATGAGATCCCCTGCATATATACTGTATGCAGAGTTGCTGATTTTTACTGCTTAAGGTTTGTTTGCACAGTCAGTGTGCAACTATCGCAAAAAGTTGATGGGGTTTGGTAAACATGGTTCTTTAGACAAAATTACGTGTTTTCTGCTGTTGGTCAGAAAGTTGCAGCATTACAACCTGCTGCCTTAAAAACCTGCCCAGGAGACACCAACGAGGCTTTAGGGGCTCCACAGATTTTCATTAGTTTTCATGTTATTTATAAGACATAGGGAAAACTCGTTCATTCGTGGCAATAAAAAGACAGTTCTGAAACTTCAGCTTCCCCGATGTTGAGTGACCATGACAAAGTTACTTTTTTTTCCCTTTTCACACAACAGTGCTGTGCTCAGCCCTCGCGTTGGCTGGTCCACCGTGACAGACCACTGTCCCTTGGGAAGGCTGCAGCCAGCCGGGATGGGGCCAGGCAGGCAGTGCTGGTGATGGTGGACACTTGGCCACCCCTTGCCATCCTTGGGGTGCCTGGTGCGGCCAGCACCCCCCCAGAGGAGTGGGGAAGGAGCCCTGGAGGGGCCCCGAAGCTTTGTTTAGTGCCCATCAGAGCAGCCACCTCCTCTGTACTTCTTGCTGCCGTGCCAGAATGTGAATGTGAGAGCCCAGAGACAGTCAAAAGGAGATGCATGAGGAACTCACGCTATCTGAGGCCAACATTTCCAGGGGAATGGATTCCCAGGACAAAGAGTGTATGATGTGTGTAATAGCTACAGGAAATGGATTTTCATCAACTTTTTATCCAAAGTAGTGGAATTCTTCTGCACAGCATAAGTGGTGTTATGAAAATGTAAACTTCATTAGAAAGCTGTGTATTTTTTATCCACTTGAATGTAATTTAGAGATTATATACTGTAATAGGATTTATAACACTATGCTGTTTAATCTTTATGGTGTTGCATACACTTTAAGCACAGCTAGCAGAACCCAGCGTTTGTTTTCAACACACAACAACAAGAAACACATGCTGATCTGCAGGACTCTTGTTTCTTCTATCAGCATTAATGGAAATAAAGAACTCTCTGTAAGCACTGTACAACACCAATCCAGTGGACTCATCATCTTTCTTTGAAGGATGAGGTGGTCCTGGTTTGAGGAAAATTTCTATTAGATGTGGAGGGTGTTTGTATTTCCGTGTCAGCAAACTGCTGTGCTTGAGGATGTGTTTTAAAAAGCGACCAAGAAAGTGCCACGTTAGCCAGAGAAAAGATGGTATTTTTCTTGAATCTGAGGAGTTAAAATTCTTTATAACCATCTCATGGTATACAAAGCTCTAAGCTGAATGGTTTGGGAATAGGTAATTTCTCCTTTATAGTCTGGAGGTACAAGAAAAACAAATACCCAGAAATGTCAGAATGACCACTGAAAGCAGAGGGTGCTGTGACAGGCACTGTAGTACTTTTAATGAGTATTAAAACCTCAGTCCAACTCAAGTGGACTTGGACTTTGCACCTTTCCTCAGTGCAAAATGCTTCTAGGCATTTGTTTATTGTCCCATGCTTTCTAAAATACATCCTTTTAGTTTGCTTTTTAACCTTAAAATATCACACAAAGATAAGCCTCTGCAGAATCTAATTTTACCTGGGATTCAGAATGTCACTGACCCCGCCCCAAAAAAGGCACTTTCCGGTAGACCTAATTTTGGGTCTCCCTTGTTTCTGGCTGGATGCACGAAGCTGTGCCCCTCTTTCCTGTGGCTGGTCAGAGATGTCCAACACGCCAGGTGCTCTTGCCAGGCATTTCTTGTCCGTAACAAAATCCTGAGGATGTTTACTTTGTGATGAGTCGCAGTCACTGGCAGCAAGTAAAGGAGACAAGGTGATGCTTCATCTGTCAGGGCTGTGTTGGGTAACAGAAGGAGAAACCACCCTTCTGGTGGTTCTGCTATGTCAAGTTCAGCACAGGGCATGCATTGTAGTGACACACCTTTACCTGGCAACAACTGTGTGCTGGACTGAACCTGGTTGTCAAACTGTTAAAAATTCCGTGGTAACAAGACAAATGTGACTTGTGTCCACATTCTGTCATCATTGTATTTTCATAACGATTGATCAGGCGTTACACCCTCAAAGGCTGTAATTTTACACCAGTTTTGAGACACAGTGCTGATTTTTTCACGGTGCTGATTATTTTAGAAAGACGGATGAGAGATAAGAACTTCTGTGCTGATGACAAGCTGTGTCTTCTGAAAGAGAAAACAGAGTTTCAACATTAATCCACTGTAAATTATGAGAGCCAGGAAGTAGTGATCCCCAGGGCTTGGCCTGCACCAAGAGCTGGTTGCTGCCCTTCAAACAGAGAAGAGAAGCAGAACCAGGCCTTTTTGTGAACCAGAAGAAATTAGAGAAATTCAGAAGCTGGGGGTAACTTTTCCAGTTCTTCCAGAACACAGAATGGTTTGTAGCTCCTGAGTTTTTCCTTTGTTAAAAAAACGCTGTGTAATATATTTGTCGAAAGCACCAGATGTCAAATGCCTGCCTTGCAAAGAACCAAATCAGAGATTCATGTTTGTGGTAGCAGGAGTAGGGCCGTCATGTCACCCCTCAGCATGGGTGTGGGTCCACCTGCCACCAGCCCCACTGGCCAGGGGCTTGCAGCAGCAATGGACCCGCAGAGTGGCCACTTGCTCTCTCTGTCCCTGCCCCGCAGGGTTGCCCGTCCTGCTCCGAGCCATGCGCTGCTCGGCCACGGCCTTTCATCGCTCCGAGGGGCTGAGCTAAGCTCCTGCCCTGCATCAGGAAACATCACTTGGAGAAAGACATCCAGGAACACAGCAGGCATGTGAGCAGTGCAGCTCCAACAAAGATCTGTCTGTTGGCGAATGTCACCCCACAAACCTACCTAAAATGTCCTTTTCTTTCTCCCGTCTTCCTGTACAGCTTTTCTTTATTTTTTTATACAAAATGTCAACTTTTTTAGCTTTTGGGTTATTCCTTAGAATGGATCTTTTCTTTGTGTGAAATAAGCTTTGGGTGTTTATTTAGATGTTCACTGAAACTGTGTAGAGAGCAGTAATTGTGTGGTACTAAAGAATTAATCCATTTAGTCATGGGAAGCCCTACTTAGCCTTTTTTTTTCTTTTTTTCTTTTTCTTTTCTTTTTTTAGCATAACAGGCAATTTTAAGGAATTACAACTTTATTTAGAAATTTTATTTTAGTGATTTTATTGATAAACTTGTTTTCGTCTGGGAAAAATGCAAAGTCTTTGTATTTTCTTATTTTAAGAAGAATCATCGCTTTCCATAGAACTCTATTTTTGTGCTTCTGTTCCCTTTATGCTTCAATTTCTAAATGGACAATCTTCTTGTAAAACAGGTACTTCTAACTATTTTATGGAGACTGCTAAGCCAGCTTAGGGAATCCTAACATTTAAGCGTTTAATTGTCTACTTAGAGCCCTAGACTGGTAAAATAATGTCCAAAGCTTCCTGTACCTCCTGTGTCTTGCTTTGCACTCCCGTTAAAGCTGTCATGCTTGGGGGTTTTTTTGTTGGTTTGATTTTTTTTAACCTCCCCAAGCATATTCTTGATCTCACTGTACGGTGCTGCTGTCTCTCTTAGGAACGCAGCAGGGAACTATTTGTTTACTCGCTGCTCCAGCTCTTTCCAGCAAAATTCCAACATGTGTTCATTGGCCTTGGGAGCATCCAAGGGGGGCATTCGGACCCATGGACAGCAGTGGGTCTGGCTGCCTAGGGTGTATCCCCTGCAGTGCTGGCCCCCAAGGCGGGCAGTGGACTCCTGTCCATGGGCTGTGGCAAAGAGAGGGACTGGAGCAGGGGGATGCCGAGGCACAGGCCTCGGGGTTCCTGGGGGAACACTATCTGTAGCTGGAGGCAAAGCCACCGATCCCTAGGGGCTGAGGCAGATGATGTCCCTGAATGTGTCCATGGCCTGTCCAGGGAGTAGCAAACCCCAGATGTCTGTCGCTTGGTTGGGGGAGACCTTTTGTATTTCATGGTTTTAGAAATATGTTTAAAGTCACAGACAATACAAAAATAGAGCTCAAGGAGCATTTGGACAACACTCTCAGGCACGCGGTGGGATTCCTGGGGCTGTCCTGTGCAGAGCAAGGAGTTGGATTCAGTGATCTTTGTGGGTGCCTTCCAACTTGGAATATTCTGTGATTTTGTGATTCTATGACGACCCATTAGAAAGTGCAGCATATTTTGAGTGCTGAAGTGTTTGGTGCTGAAACCCAATGGCCAGCTCTTGAGCTCTACCTGTTTTCCTTTTATTCTTGTGAAGTGGTACACGAGTAGGGAGGAATTGTTGAAAATAAACTAACAAAAGTGTTTATCAGTAGCATAAAGGTGACAGTCAGCAGTTTGCCTGCAAAATCATGGTCCATCAGGAATGGTAAGTGAAAGTGCTTTTAAAATGAGTTTGTTCGGGCCAGAGCAGAGCAGCATATGGACTGGGAGCTGCTGCTGGATGTACTGGTTCTTATTCTCTCAAACTTTGTGTGTTGCTGGCACAAGAGAATTTCAACCCAGTTGTTAGTATCTACTTGTCAAATATAATATCTTCATTATAGTAATGGAAAAGTAGCAGATCTTTTTGAGCTGTACTTGTACGTAAGAGGTATGTTTAACTTGGCATATTAACAGATTATCTGGCAAGAATAGGACAGGTAAAAAGTTAAAGACATATGGGTTATTGGCTGCAGAAATGCAATTATTTTTGTTTTCCCATCAGCAAAGGATATTGCACACATCAGCATTTCTTGGATCTGGAACCTGATTTTCAGGCGTTTAAAACTGTGTCTCTATTTATAATGTTAAATGCTGTCGTTACACAAAACTAAACATTGCAAATGCATGCAAACAGGATCGATGTGACACTTCGTGGCAGCCTCAAATACTTTTTAATTGCTGTTGTTAAACAAGGCCTCAGAGACAGTGGGAGGGTGATGGAAGGGCTGTGTAATATGTTTGTGTGAAGAGGATCAGTGAAGAGCTTTTGCTGCTTGTTCAGTGCAAGAACTCCAGCAGTGTCCACTGGAAATGGTGTTTGGAACAAAATTCTGGGCAGGCTCCGTGTCATTATTGTGACACGGGATTCTTGGTGGGCTCAGAAGGCCCTCGAGGAGCTGTGAGGGCCATGAGATCCACCGGCGGTGAGGGCAGGTGGTTTGTGAGTTCATCCCCTCTGGTGGCCTCAGTGCTGATCATCCTGGCCCCAGTCCAGCGAGCCACACTGTGGGAACTGCTGTGAGGGCAGAATGACCTAGGGTTGGGGGTGGGCAAAAGTTGGCAGCACCACAAGGGAACTCAGGGACACCGCTGAGGGCTGCTTAGGAGCTGCCCTGCACCAGCCAGAGGGTTCCATCCTGCCTCAGACCCTGTGTGCTCTGCATTCAATCGTGGCTCCAGGCCCCTGGGGAAGAAGAACAGGTTGGTTCTTCCTTCAGTCACATTTCCTTCAGCCACATTTCCTGGACAACACGTGGTACCTATGCTTTGGGTAGCAAAACAGTAGTTGGGATGCTCCTCTCAGCAGCTGTAATGTCAAAAAATCCATAGTTTGTTTTAATTCTAAAAAAAAAAAAAAGTAGGAAAAAAAAGGTCTGAAATCAGTCTTGTAGTTAGACCTGGCTTTATTTAGAAGTTTAATATGGATGTAGAAATGTAGTTCCCAGCACCTGCGTCCCAGCACAGGCTGGCCAGTGCTGAGCATCCATCACTGAAGCACCCAGGATCTCCTCAGCATTGCTGGGGTGTTCAGGGCCACCCCTAAAATATCTCATCGGGAATTATCTGGCATCTGCATAGGACGTTTGTGGGGTGGTTGCA
Organism: Rhagologus leucostigma; assembly: GCA_013397725.1. Taxonomy (NCBI): domain Eukaryota; kingdom Metazoa; phylum Chordata; class Aves; order Passeriformes; genus Rhagologus; species Rhagologus leucostigma. The sequence goes on from VZTD01005874.1 coordinate 315,307, forward strand.
TGCTTGATTCCGACATCAGGATGGGTATTTAATTATTTTCTACTGACTGAGTGTATCCTGGCTTTGGCCGATTTATCTTGGTGGCTTTGCCATCCCATCTCCTGGCCCTCAGTACAGGACATGGTGAAGATTTGCAGCTGAGTTCAGGAAACATCAGTAATGGATACTTCTGACCCAAATTCAAAGCTGTCGTAGCATTGCTGAAGTATCAACTTTGAAAGGCATGCCTGGAGATCATACCAAAATTTTTCCTTATTCCTGCTCATTGTTTTGTTCCATGTCTTTGTAATAGATTTTTTATCAGAAGTACTTCCTAAAAAAAATCAATGTAGTTGTTTTAATCAGATTTATTGTTTTAAGGCAGTGCCCTGCGGTTTGCTTAATAAAATTACAAAGCAAGGTGCAGCTGCAGCAGAGTATCAGTGAAGGAAGAAAAGAGTGAGTAAATAAAAAAGTGCCAAAAATCTCTAGGCAAGGGCTCTCTTGGCCAACACAGCAGATAACCTATGTGCTCATGATTTGCCAGCTCCCTCATTTCTTGTTGGTGCCAAGAAAGAAATCCTTACAGGACTGTGATCCGCCTCACGTTAGGTGCATTTGGCATCTACCTTTGATTCCTTACCTGCAGGGAAACACTACATTTGGGGTACCTAAACTTGCAGCCCCTCAAAATGTTTGTTTTACCCATTTTAGATACTTGGATATTTTCTTTTTTTAGTGAATGCCAAGAGGCAAGTGTACTGAAAGCACCAGTTCTGCTGGTCATGTCCTGTTTTTTCCTGAAGATTTTTCACCACACCAGCTCACCATGTCCCTCATGATGTGGGGTTTTCTTTGGGGCAGAGAACAGTACAGAAGGTCGCAGAGCTGCAGCGAGCATCCACTGGCACTCTTCTCGCAAGAAGGGGAGTCACTGTTATTTATTCTCCGTTTTTTTCTCAAAAGACAGCAAACTGTAATTGAAACCGAGTTGCAGCAACTTGTTAAACACTCCAGGACCAGCACCCACTTTCACCCTGCACCGGTGTTTAGGCTGCAGCTGCTGCAGATCAACGCAAGGCCCCAGATGGTGCTGCCTAATCCCCAGGAGAATCCGTGTCCTGGAGGCAGCTCTTATCGCTCCAGACCACTGCAGACATTGTCTGCAGGTCTACTATAAGGGGGAATAATACAAACATGCAATGCATGAGTTTCACTTCCTTGAGCTACACAAAGACACAGGAAGTGAAGTTAAACATTACAAGAATAGAGTTCACATTACCGAAAGCCGAGCTATTTTTGCTGCCCCAATAGGTAGCTGGTGGTTTGAGGGGCAAGGGGCACACTTGAACCTGCCAGTTGTATTTTGCCGCTGAGAATTGCGGTATAAAGACCGTTTTAAAGAACATTTTTGCATTTGTTTTGTCTGTGCTGCCAGTTGCCGTTAGCTCACCTGGGTGACGCTACAGATGCTGCTTTTCTGAAGTTGTTGGAAATGCTCAGATTGCTCAGTTTTCCCAGTAGAAGTGTATCCTGGTTGGCTGTCCTGGCAGGTGTAGGACGGACAGGCTCTGCTCCTTTCCAGCTTCCCCTGGCAGGCAGAGGGGTTTCTGCACACTGAGAGGGAATATCTCCTGGCATTTCTTTATTAAATTATTTTGGTGCTACATAGCAGCCATAATTTTGCACTCTCTTGTCTATTTCCTTCCAATACGCCTTTAAAAATTGTCCATGTTAGGCTTTTGATAACCCAATTTTAATTTTAAAAAGCAGTCCAAATCAGTTAATCCTGGCCAGCAGTGCAGGTTGTGTTCCTGTACGGCTTGATCTTGTCACCTCCAGGGTTCAGTTTGATCTCCACAGCAGTTATGACCATACTTCAGTGGAGGCCAAGGTATAGCACTGGCTCAAAAGCATCTGGTTAAACTTCAAAATAAAATAAAATAAAAATGTATTTTAAAAAACCCAAAACCTAAACATTGCTGGAATAGTGTTCATAAAAACAGATTATCATCAGTTTATCATCAGTGTCCTGTTATTTACTGAGCTGTAAAGCTTGTACTGATTCCTCATTGTACATGATTTATACTATGCTAAGTTGTTCCCCTCCATACCTGAAAAATTACAAAGGCGCTCAGGTTCCAGATGGCTCTTTCTGGTGCTGTATATGAGCCTCTTTTAATGCTTAGTATATAGCCCACTGCTCTGGGATCAAAAAATAGAACGTCTCAGGCGGTTTTGTGGAAAATGTCTGTCTAAGTCCCCATAACCTTGCAAATGGAGTCGTAATTTGGGGGGCTTATGCTTTAGTTAAAAGAAAGCAACCAAAAATTATTAGACTTTTCATTTGAAAACACGTTAAAATCCTGTGGCATTTTTTACCACGTTAAACAAGAGAACAAAGGACGCACAGTAAATTATCAACAGTTTTAATCTAATGTAGGTCCAGCTGCACTTGGAAGAGAGTATAGGTGAATGTTTTCCCCTATTTTAAATAAGTGCATCCCAGCCAATAGAGTTTTGCTGAGGATGTACATGTGCTGAAGCTGTCATTATTCAGGCTTATCTCAGTTGAAACTGTTTCATAAAGAACTTCTTACTTTTTTCTCTCTAGTTTAATTTTGGCAAAGGCTGATGGAGGGCCTAATATTACCTAGCAAGAGTGTTCTAGAGAGCTTTTATAGATTCTGTTTGCATTCCTAAATAATTATTTTTAGCATTATTTATACCGCATACGGGTTTCCCGGGCACACGTCGTCTCATTGCAGTAGCTCTAGGAACACAACAGAACAATCCACTCTCCAGAGCTGAATATACAAGATAAAAGATGTTTGATATTAATATGCAAACATTTGGAAAACAATGGAAATGGGAGGCAAACTGTGGAAGTTGGCTTTCCTGAGTAACAAAACACCCAAAGACAAGGAATGTGAAAGAAGGTGGCTGTGACCCCCAGGAGCACAGACATCGCAGAATTTGGGCATTGTTAATGTGAAGAGTAAGCCAGGTACAGCGAGGGTTTATTCCCAGTGTAACCATAGAAAATAAGGTACAGCAGGAATGAACTTCCCTGTTTGTACTTGAAAGGTTTCTCTGTGTTCTCTTTAATTTTAACAGCATTGATATTCTGTTTGCTTTATGAAACCCTTTATTACAAACAGTTATGAATATGAACATCTCATTTGACTGCTGATGAACAGAGGGGAAAATCTAAATTAAAACTTTAAATACCACTATTTAATTACCCAAATGGCTTTGACTGTGTTAAAGAGTGCCTGGGATTATTCTGTTTTTCAATTTGTTTTAATGCTTCCTCGGTAAAAGCTGATGGATTCCCAGGCCCATTGCTGTCACTGATGAACTATATAAAGATAAATGACATTATGGTAAATTCCACTTAATGACACATTTTTAATTTTCAGAACACAGACATTTTCTGGCTAGTGAATGAAGGCTAATTACCTCAAGATCAGAACAAAATAACTCCTCATTTTGAAAGATAATAGAAAAGAAATGTTGCAGATTAATGATGCTATTTATCTTTAAAAGAAAAAAAACTCTATCTTTATCCTGATAGTGCTGTTCCCTGAGGAACACAGTTATAAAATGAATCTGAAGTCGCAACTTAATAGGTTATTAAAATTATTTGAGTGTGGGCTCCTCTGGTTCAGCCTTTCCATAAATTTAAATTGGAGGTCTGCTGTATTTCTAAAGAAAGCAGCTTGTTTACGAGGCCACAGGGAGCAGAAGGGGTGCTGACAAAAGACACGCCTCACCCCGTACTGAAGCTCCTTTTCTAAGCCTGAATGGAACTGATATGTTTCAGAAACACTTGAGAGAAAAGTTTAAAATGTCTGAATTATGTTACACCGGTGTCTTTTCTTTCCAGTGTGTGTCATGATAAGAGTAAGTGGGAATAAAGGGCACAGAGATAAATCTGCTGTGGGGACACAGCGACAAACAGCGTCAGCTGTGAAGTACCAGGATCAGAGGTTTTGTGACTGGTGGCACAGGTGGCATCATTGGTTCTTGCTGGGAGGCTTGAGCAGCCTTACCTTTAAAAAAGGTGGATGGAAAAACATACTGAGTGTGAGCTTTGCACGTGCTTGTTCAGGCTGTACTGCTCCAGCCATCGTTGTCCCCAGCCAGATCACAAGTAACACTTCTGTCCCTCTCCCTCCTGATATGACACATGTGTCATGGAAGCAAATTCCTGTCATATCCTTCTCATGCAGAGAACTAAAGTGTATGAAAATTCAATTGAAAAAGGAAATTTTCATCCATGAGAATATCGTTCATGTCTGTTGTTGCCTAATCCTGGAAATCTGGACCCTGGTGCACTGGCAGCCACACTGCTGGAATGTGTTGTGTGTGATGAAGCCTCTTCTGTACTCAGTCTCCTCGCAGTTTTCCAAGCACCATGGCCATTCTGTGAGACATGGTTTGTGGCTTGGCCCTGGATGAGTTCACTCTGGAGCAGGAAGTGACAAGTCAGCTCAGCTAAACAGGCTGGGAAAGAGTGCTTGGAGTGTCCAAGGCTGGAAGACAAGAGGGTGGAGGGAAATCCCACTCACTGGGTTCAGGTATCGTGGGCTGAAGACACAACTGGGTTTTGGGGTTGATTTTTGGTTTCTTTCCTGTCCCTATTCATGCAGCAGAGTGTCATTTTGCCTTGACCAAGCTCAGCTGTGTGCTGGTGATATTTTGCTGTGGCTCCAGCCACAGGAGAGTGAGGGTCCGCTCCTACCACTGGTGCTGCAAGAGGCCTTAGGGATGGACGTGTCCGCCTGTGTGGTCTGCAGCTTGGTGACTCAAGGGTCAGTGCTGCTATCTCTTCCCCAAGCTGCTCATCCTCCTCTGCCTCTGGACAAATAACTTAGGTTTTAATTACTGAATTAAATACCGAATTCAATGTTTAAATACAGCCTGGGCTCCAGTGAGCTCCCTTAATTTGCAGCAATTCCAGTATTTTCTGTCTCTCCAAGCTCCTCACAACTCTCCTTGCTCAGCCCTGCCCTCCATGGTGTGGCAGATTGGAGTTTCATGGTACAAGAAGCTGCAAGGGGACTGGTGGTCCTGCCACGTGCTCTCCTCTCTGTGCTCTTCACAGCCACAGAGGTGCTTCCAGAGGTGGCCATGCAGCCACCACAGGGCAGCATCCCTTCACTTCTCTGCTAAAATCTGTCCTGTGCCACTAAATCTGCCCCTTCACCTTGCGCTCGCCCAAACCTTCCTGAGGGGGTTCTGGAAGCCCTGCTGTGGTACTTGTAAAATAGTAATCTAAAGGGAGTATTTTATATTCTTTGAATTCATACTGTTTGGATACAAATTATGTCCAAAAAGATGGATATATAGTCCTAAGAAAAATGTCTTGGTGGCAATTTATAAATGTTTCATGAGTTTAATGCTGTTTGTTTCTATATTAGGCGTGATGGAATACACTGGCTTGTGTGGGGGGTTAAAGCAGAATTAATTAGAGTTAGAACTCCAGCCAGGTCACTCACTGACAAAATGCAACACTTCTGATGGCAGCAATCAGGAACAACACTTTTAGTGCCTCTGGTGCTACTGTATTTTTCATAGTTCTGACTATTTTGTGCAAGTTCCTTCCACTCATCTCTTGCAGTAACGTCTTTGCACTTTGCCTGGGACTTTCCTTTTGGATTGTCCATCTGCTTTGCGGACATTGGTGACCTGTGGTCTGGTAGACAAGCAAGAGACTAGGCCATGATCTGGAGATCGTCATACCCAATTAACATACATGGTGCCAAAGTAAAGAAGGAAATACAGAGCAGATTAATTTTGACTGAGTTGTAAAATGGTTATTCATTGAGTTTTTACGAGGTGTTGGCAAAGCTTGGAGGTTTCACGCCTGTAGTTTAAGATTCCACTGTGGGTATTTGCTGTGGATGAATCAGCAGTTCATACAACAGTATTTTCTGTAAATTATCTATCTATTCAAGAAAGTGTAATGTGAGCATATTCTCTGTCCTGAAGGATTGCTGGGTTAGTTCATGCAAGGGAGCAGTGGCTCACGTGCCGAGGCAGTCCCGTGTGATTCAGAAGCCAGCTAGCCCCCCATGGCAACGTCCCATGTGATCTGCTGTGTCTGAAGCCCAGCAGATAATTCAGGAATGGTTATCAGCAAAAAACAATTTCTGTAAGAAAAGGGTTTATTTCAAAAGGTTAGGTTCGTAATGGCGGCTGAGGTTGCTTCAGTTCTTGAACTTTGTTTTTGAAAATTGCGTGTCTCACAGACTCAGTTTTACTTTTTGCAGTTTAGGTTTTTGGAGGCTTAGGATCGTGAGGATAGTCTTGAGAAGAAGCCTCTTTTAGGTACACTGTAATATAAAAACTATGTTTTTTGCTTGTGTAATTATGATGATAACCTATATAGAATGCAAATGTTGTGTATCACTTAGGTTTTAGTAATAGTGCAGCGCTTTAGGGTGGCATTTCTAGAGTTAGTTTTTCCTGATTTATTGTAGTAGTGCACCAAATATCAAAGATATATATGGAAATATTTTGCCAATGTTTCTGATGGATTCTGCCAGCAGAAACTGCAATTTTTATTTTTTAGTTGGCTTTGGGTTTTCTGTTGAACAATTGTCAATATGACTGAGGAGATCTCATTTTAAAAAATTTTTTTTCGTTTACATGGTGTTATCCATGGCTGTTGTGGCTCATATCTAGCATTCATACATAAATTCTTCCAATTGTACTAATGGAATTCTAGTCCCAGGCAGCAGCATTTTACAACACCATAGCAAAAAGCAATGTCTGAAACTAGGAGTGTCTCTAAGAAGTTCTTTCACGTTGAAGCAAAAATGTGCTCAGCAGAAAGAAATGTAAATTTAGGGAAAATCTCCAATTTCCTATTCTATGCAAAGCTTTGATTTTTTGCTGATTCAGGCAGTAGGGTTGACATTGGAGCTTCTCATTTCTTCTGAAATAATCACTTTTTACTTTGGAACAGCCTTTCATTTTTCACAGCACTATCTTCTGAAACAGTCCACTTTGTATGTATGAATCTGTTTTTCTCCAGATAACACAGAAAGTAAAACTATTAGAAACAGGTTCCCATCTATTACTTTCCGGTGTCCATAGAGAAATACTAATTTTCAGTGGCACCCATTTGGGACTTTTCCTGATGTCTTTTGCCACCGTTTCAAAAAAAGACAAAAAGAGGAAGAAGGAAATGCATCTGTAGTCTAAATTGACTGTGCCAAATAAAACATTAAATTTCAAAAGAACGTGTAAAAGGCAGATAGTTAATGGTAATAAAGCTGTCAGTAAAAGCCTGATGGCTGAGGAGGATTGCAGAGCCTGTCCTGAAGGGGTCCAGAACCGTCTCTGGTGCTACAGGCACTGCCTGCTGGGTGATGGTCAGCACTGTTGGTCATCTCTTGGGTCTCATACGGCTCTTCCCTAACACAAGCACAGTTTTAACCTTTATTCAGAAGTGGGATTGTGTGCTATGATGGTACAGTGAGCATATTCTAAACAAAAAGCTTGGTAGATTTGCCTTTTTTTGACATGAGGGCAGCCTGATGTGCTTGCATCCCTGGCCTAATTACTGCTGGCGTTAAAAACACCCCAGACTCATTGGGGTTCTGTTAAGGTTTGCTTTGTATATGGATTTCCGTTTATTCCATTTCCTCTCTTCTGATCACTTCTACTGTTTCAGTATCTTTTTTTCATGGAAATAAACTCCCCAGTCCTCCCTCCTGCTGCTTTGCTCTATGAAAGTACCTTCTGTTTGGCTCAGGTTTTTCAGTGGAGATACCTTCTGCACCCAGGTGCTTCCTGACTTTTTTTTGTGATGACCGCATCATTGCGACTGCCTCACTGGACAAATGTCCCTGGGACGTGTTGTTCTCTGTCTCTGGGGGGCACAGCGGGGTTCCCATTCTCCTGTCCATCCATCACTGTGGCAGTCCCAGAGACTGGTCCCCTCTGCGGAGGGTAGGCAAGGATGAGGGCTGCAGTGAGCACTCTGCTCTTCTCCCTGCTCCTGCCCGCCATACCTCTGCACTCTGGGATCCACTTGGATACTCCCCAGTGCTGGCTGTTTGTTTCAGTGTCAGAGGCTGTGCTGCGTTAGGATACCCCATGGCTGCTGCAAGCCTGCATAGCAAAGTTTTATGTGTTCTTTTTGACAAAGGAATTTTGCATATTCCAAAAAGCAGATAGTTTTTAGTACATGCCTTTGGAAACAATCAGCTCTGATGTGCAAGTATTTAGGTTTTCTCCAGCCACTGTTGTTCTTGTTTCTGTTGCCCACTCCCATTACAGTTACCTCGGATGACCCAAGTTGGGATATGTTGCAAGACCTTTCTGTAGGAAAAGGTCTGTCCTTAAAGTAACTTCCTGAGTGTTCTTGGCACCTCTCCCCACAACCACATGCAGTTTAAGAACCCATAGGTAGCAAATGACACATCCACTGCTCCTGTCAATGTCACGGCCTTGCGTCGCCATGCTGAAAGGTATCTCCTCAATTTATTGTTCCCTGGTAGTTGTTTCTTTGGGAGCAGGCCTCTTGTATAGCTATTTGTTGAACTGTGTACCTACTGAATTAGTCAAAGACCTGTATAAAACCATTTTTTTCTTTTCCTCTTTACCCCTCCCCCAAACTTGCTTTTGTTATGTATTGGCTTGCTAATCCTTGTGTTGAGCAGTATCAGACATCACCTTTCTTGGGGGCACTTAGTCCACTCTTCCGCTTTCTTTGTCAAAGGGCTCCCTTAATAGGAGAAGTCAACAGGGAGGACAAAAGGGATTGAAAGTTGTATTTAATCGGGGTCAGAGAGGTGGTGTTCAGAGTGACGGGCCCACAGGCAGGCTGGCCTTTTATGCTTTCCGACACAGATGGTCCCAGAGCATTCAGCTAAGTGAAGAGAAAGCTGCCCAGTGAAAGCTATTGTGGGGCAGCATCGTTACAGTTGAGAAGGGTTGCCAGGGGTAACTGGAGAGTATCACCAGCATCCTGTGATCACTAGTCTGTGCCATTGAAAACCCCAGACCCGGGATTGCTCTGGGTCCCTTGGCATCCTCCTGATGCTCTGGCGTAAGCAGCAATGTCTCATGCTACCTTTTTAAAATTTAATATCGGTATTTTTACTTTGAGGCACATAAACTGTAGAATCATTTGCATTTCTTAATTTCAGAGTAGCCACCTTCTGCAAAATATACAGCCACTTGCTTTGGAACATATTGCTTTTCTTCCCCTGGGGAATAGTCTAATAATATTTGAACTTATTAAGATAACACTGTGTTTACAGAAACTTAATTTTTTAACATTTGTCTGAGTGCATGAATAGCTGAATTAAAAAAACCCCAAAAAGACGAGAAAAAAAAAAGAAGCTTATATAATTCAACATGAATGAAGACTGGAGGCATGTGCGAAAGCTTTGGAAACTGTGCCCAGAAGAACCCCGGGGGTTTGCCACAGTACCTTCTTTGGTCTAACCAAGTGGCACATCACAGCGGGTAAAATGTGTTCCTGACAAAATAGTTGAATGCTGCTTTTCTTTTTAAACAGCAGCCCTACTGTTTTTTTGTTGAAGCCGTAGGTGCTGGAGATTGTAACTCAGGTGAAATGCTGTTTGAAAGTGCAAATACAACCAGAAGCCATGAGTAAAAGCATGAGAAGGTCAGCACCAAAAATTCACTGGTGCCCAGCAGCCATTCCTCAGCACGTGCCAGCCACAGCCGTGGCCACACAGAGCAGCCCTGGGTGCAGTCCAGGGCACCTGGCACCTTGGGATGGGTCTGGAAGGGGCAGATGCGGAGCCAGCTGTGCCACACAGCGTCCGGTGCAGAACTAGCTGTGCTGCCCAACATATGGTGCTAAGCCAGCTGTGCTGCCCCGAGTCCAGTGCAGAACCAGCTGTGGCATGTGGTGTCTGGTGCAGATCCAGGTGTGCCACTCGGTGCCCAGCACAGAGCCATCAGTGCCACCTGCCAGCACCTGCACACACAGAGCACCTCCACTGTCAGCGGGTGCCAGCCAGGCCTCACCGTGGGCCAGAGGGTGATGGGCACACACGGGGGATCACAACGCAGCCTTTGCCCTATCGCTGGCGTTTTGCCCCCGTTAGTCACCACGAGAGCACCGCCTGCCACAGGGCCACCTGGAAGCATCGCAGGGCTGGCATTTGTGCCACGTCCGTCACGCAGGGAGTCCCCACACGGGCTATCATACAGCTCAAACTGAGAGGGAATTAAATGACAGTTTCATATGGATTTCTTTAAAAAATTGGGTATTTGAAATAAAAAGTGGCCATTTTGGATATTTCAGCACTTCTGGACATTTTTGCCAGTGCAAATGTTGTCTACAATTAAGCAGCTCACATCCTCCACTTGTTTGTTCCCTGCTTAGGTCACTGAGATGTTCCAGTATGAGTGCTCCTGTTGATATCAGTGACAGTGGTGGCACCTGCTGTGATGGCACCTGGGTTCTCCACAGCACTCCTTTTTTTGTGTGGTGGCAGGGTGGGGTGCTGTGGGTAAAACACCCTATTTGTGGTAGAATTGTTTGTGGTTTTTGTTATGGCACTGTCAGAATGCAAAGGAAAGGGAGGTTTTGCAGGGCTTTGTCAAAGCGAGCAGCCTTGGAAGTCGAAAGTATAATCTTCATTATAATGAAGTAGAAATAATGAAGGCTGGAGGCAGGTGTGTAATTCAAAGAGCATGTTGTCAGAGACAATGGCAAAAAAGGAAATCAGTGTTTCTACAGCTCCTGAGATACGTTCTTTTCAGGCAACCAGTGAATTTATCATTCTTTCTGTTTCCAAAAGAGGGAGGCTAGCTGTGCATTCCTTTCTCAGATTAAATAGTTGGCCCACTTGTTTTCCAGATTTTGAATGTTGCTGGTGAGTGATGTAATCTGTTTGCTTTAAATAGTGTGTTTACTTGCCTGCATTTGCGTTGAGTAGGTGGCTTTTTACTTTCATACCTCATTTTCATTTTTTTAAACCATTTGAAGATCTGCTGGGTAACAAATTGCAGATTATCTTTCCCTTATGCTTCCCTCTGCACCTCTGTTAAAAAAATAATAATAAGGCAATCACATCTTTCGTAGTGCATCATTGAATTTGTTGATCTTATACAAACACAGGTGTAAATGAAAGCAGGTGTAGAAATAATGCATCTCAAATGTACTTTCTTCACAGTTTTTTGAAAATGAATATCTGATTTTCAGACTTGTGTAGCAATGCAAAATACTTGTCTGATTTCAGTCATACTGGATCATCTGTGTCACTAACTAGCAGCAAAAGGAGATGCAAACTTGAGCATCCCAGCATTTCTTTACTGCTAATACATCAAGGACTTGAAATAAAATTGTTTGAGATTGTACTTAGCAGAAGTCCTTACTGCCACGCAGAGTTCATAAAGTTTTGGGAGTTTCCTGTCTCTAGTCTTGCCCTGAATTAAGGAGGTAAGTGTATGGGAAGAAATCTGTGAGTCTGGTTTTTAACTGGCAGTCAAGATTTGGATTATTTCTCCTAAACCACATGGGCTTGGCATCAAGGCCAGACCTGTGACAACTCACGGCCGGCAGAACTAGGAGTGTATGGTGGCTTTACCCATGCTGAGCTCCATGCTGGCACATTCCTGTGAGCCACAGGTTGAAATGCTGTTCCTCATCGACATGGCCAGCGCTGGCCCAGCCCCACCACAGGCAGGGCTTGCAGCAGATGTGGCTTCATTTTGGCTCAGGTGAAGGGATACCGGGCTATATCTGGTACCCAGCCACCAATACGGGGTAGTCCCTGGTAGCACGGTGCTGGGTGAACCCCACCAGTGGCATCCTCCTGGTGTGGGTGTCACCCACTGTGGGATAGGCCAAGCAGGACAGGACTTGTCTTTGGACAGCCTCAAGGATCACCAGTGGGGCCACCACAGCAATACCCCCTGCACACTGCTCCCACTCTTGTCTGCAGGCAGGGACCAGCTGTCTGCAGGAGCGCGGGCGTGGGGTGTTCTCTGCCTCCTCCTCCTCCTCCTCCTTCTCCTTCACAGCCTCGTCAGTCTTTTCTGATGTTTAGTGTAAAATGTGCCAGCGCTCTTCAGGAGTGTCTCTCCTAACATTAGCCATATATTCCCTCTTTCCGGCTCATCAAGACTTTAGGAACAGGACTGGTCGTTGTGAGCTGTGGTGGCTCCTGTGCCCTGGCCACAGGCTGGGAACACTGATCTTATGTTCCATCATTGCTTTTCTTGTCTGCTTCCTCCCTGCCCACAGGCCAGTGAAAGATGGTGGGAGTTAGAGAGAGTGTCTGCATTATTTGTTTAAAGGACTGACGAGCTACCACCCTGCTCAGGAAATTTGGTTGATTGCACATTTTAAATGAGGCCTTGGTGATTTTTTCCAGTGATAGGACTGGTTGTTTTTTTCCCAGTGTTGCTAGGTAGAAGCAGGATCCGCTTTGGAACCAGCCCTTCAGTCATGGATTCAGACATCCCTTCCTCTTGTCCACATGAAGGGGGAAAACCTGAATCAAAGATTTCAGGAGTTATTGCCTAGACTTGTGATATAGAAACTATATTTAGTCAGTTGCACAGTAGAACTGTGATTCTGCTGCAGCGTAGGGGACTTTCACCTGAGGTACACGGGCAGAACTGTTCAGATGATGGAGCCTTTATCAGAAAGGAGTGACTTAAATCACGACTTTTGATGTGCGTCAGCTTTCTTGGATTAATACAAGTATTTCGCATTCACTTCAGCTCGGTCACATGAAGTAATTGACCTGAATTAAGCAACTGCATATTGTAAAGAGTACTGTTGTTTAAAAATCAACATTGAAACAAAAAAGAAGAAGCTTTAATCAAGCAAAACATTATAAATTAAAGGAAAAAACATAAATATGAAGTGCATAACAGTTTCCTACTAGAACAGCAAAAAGGTGAGGCTTGCAGTATTTGAATGTAGGTAGGAAGAGCTAGCATATAATATGCCTTCTATTTATATTGATGCCAGGAAGAAGTGATATTAAATGTCCTAAGTGCTGTTTTAAAACTATTTGTATGCAGCCTAACTATTCAGTACTGCTGTTGTCCGATTCATTTTCAGTAAAGGCTTGTTAAATTCTCAGAATTCAAGTGCTTAAAATCAAATATAGACTTGTGAGCTCTCCTAGTCCCTGTGTTCTCTTCTGTATCTCGGGCACATCACAGGCTGTGAAAACCTTTGAGCAGCACCGACTGGGATGGATGTGGTGCTGATCACATCCCTCCTGGCCTCCTACCTGGCAGCACCTGGGCAAGACGTGCTGTGACCAAGCTCCTCAGGTGTATGAAAAGCTCGTATTGTTAGAGAACCCAAATTTAGTAGATATGGAAGAAAGTTTTGTTCATTACAACAGCGTACTTATAGTGAGTTGCCTTTTGGTAGCAGTGAGAAGGATTTTCCTATTGCTCTGGTATCTGTTCAAGGAGAAAAAAGAACAAACAAACAGAAAAGAAACCAAAACCACGGAGACAAATGATCAAAGTATAAATAACTATGTCTTTAGCATTGTAGGAGGTGCTTTTGACCCTACCATTGAAGTGTCAATTGCGGTTACACTGCATGCACAAAACAGAAAGTAAAAAAGAATGAGAGAAAGATCAAGTATACACTGTTTTAAAATCTGTTTTGTTTTATTAATGGTAAAAAAACCATTTTCTTCCCATGCTGCAGTGGAATGCCCTCCCTGCTCCTGGGGTGTCTGCACCCCACTACTGAGACCACTGTGCCAGTATACATGGGAAACAGAGATGAAATTGGGGTATCAGATTCATTTTATCTCCTTGCAGCATTGAAAAATTTTTGAACAAGCAAAAACTGAATTCTCTCACTGAGAATTGTTATTTGCTGATTATAGAGAGAACATTTCCTTTTCTGCACTTTTCTTTGAAAAGAGAAAGCAGGAAAGACAGTGACATCTTTTCTGCTGTGGTCCTTGTTGCAAAGACAGAACTCTTGTAGCCAGTGAGATTTAGCAGTTCTTTGGCAAGGCCACTTCATTTTTCATCACCTCAAAATTGTGCCTCTAAGTACAGAATGACATGTTTCTGGAAAACTGTTTTCTATTGCGAGCAGAAGACTGATGTTGAGAAGATGTCCATTCCGGTTGTTTTCCCAAGAAAAGGGTGTCTTTTTCATGTGAAACCAAGTAACACCAAAGAATTAGGACTGCAGTGGAAAAGGAGATTGTGTACTTTCTCATTCTTTGCAGCGTTACAGTCTCCACCCCACAGAGCCCAACGTAAGACCAGTCTCGAGACGTGTGACCTCCAGGCACCGGACCCTTGTGTGGTTTGGTGCTTTTACGTTCCAAATGTCTACAGTCCTTCATGGCAGTTTGAGAGCAGAGCATCATCTGTGCTGGGACCCACCACAGTTTTCCATGGTAGTGACTCTTGGAAGACCAGCTGCGCCACCTTGGTACGTGCTTTATAAGCCATGACCAAGGTGTTGAGAAGATCTTTCAAACTCTTCCTACTGTAGAAGTGTTTCAGAGATGGACTAAAGGATCTGCCAGTGGGTAAGGTCATAAAAGCCCAGGAAGACCAAATTAGAGCAGAGTGCTGACACTGGAGCTCTGTCATGGAGCAACTGTGCTGTTACATATCCTCAGATGCATCAGCTTCCTGTTTCCAGTCACTGTCAGGAGTGCTGTGTGACTGCATCACTCCTCCCTTTTCTTGGAAGGCTCAAGTTTGAAGAAGACTTGATGTGGAGGGGCACCCAGGGTGCATGGCAGATGGGGAGATTTCTTCAAACAAACTGATAGCAAATCTATGAGGTGATGTTAATTTCTGTTACCCGAACTATAGAAGTATTCTGTTCAGTATGAATATTTTTGAGGAACCTCCTGCTTATGATTCCTATTTCTATAATCATCAGAAGGATCAAAATGGAGAACTAGGAATTTCACCTGCTCTGTGTCTCCATATTGGCATCAGCTCAAACTGCAGTTCTGCTCTCAGAGTAATGCAATTTCCCACATCCTGACTCTGCCCAGGCTCTTTGGGAGTCCTTTTGTCTGGAGCTCATTTGAGTCCTCCCAGGAAAAGGTGAAAGTGCTGAGAACAGCCACCTTCAGAGCTGTTTTGGGTCTGTCTTCTCCCAGGAACCCTGTGATGGTCCTCCTCGTGTTCTAAGAGCTGTTTGTGGGAGCCTGGTCTGAGCTTGAGGGTGGGAAGGAATCACCAGAGCTGGGATGATTTAGTTTGCCTTTGCCCTATGGGCCATTTATCAGCACGAAAGAAAGTTGAACCAAAATTCTGGCCCGTACCCAAAGACTGGCACTCAGCCTGCATTGAAATGTGATTTCTTTTTTCCTGGGTTAAAGATTTTGGGAATTTCAGAGAAAAAGTTAAGATCCCCAATTAAGCTTGACAAATTTCAGATATTCATCTACATCAATATTATTCCAACTCAGGGATTATTTCCCTATTTTATTGTTTATGGCAGCATCAAGAGAGCCGTGCTGTTTCTCCTGGATGCAGCTACTGGTGAATGGTTTTAGGTTTGCGATTCAACTGAAGCATTGAATTTCCAAGAAGCAATTAATTTCCAAGAAGCTTTAAATCTGGATTTCATTGCAGGGAGACACGTCGCATTGTTGGCACATACCTTACACGGCTTCTTTTAGCCACGGGACTTTGGCAGATCAGACACCACAAGCCTTAGCAAAGCAAGGTTCTGTGGACTTTGTTGTCTCCTTTTCATTTATATTTATGTTTCATCTATTTTGTATTGGTGAAAAAAGATGCAGTATGTTGCCCAAGTAGACTCCCAAGACACAACTGTTGATCTGTAAATGGTGAGGAGTGAAGCAAGGGTCTTCCTCAGGCTTATGTCTACGCAGTTAGCCAAGACCCATTTTATCCAGCCACGAAGGGACCCACACAAATCCCCCAAACAGCGCTTGTGCCCGGGCTGGGCTGGCAGCCTCCCCCAGCTGACGCCGGTGGCTGCGACAGACACCCCTCTCCAGGAGCTGATTAAGAGGTGAAGGTTCTCCGTGGCTGCAGAGCCGCTGCAGCCCCTGGCTCCCACCATGACCTGCCCAGTGAAGGGCCGTGCAGCTGCTGACAAAATCACCGTCACTTAAACACAGGAATAGTCTCAGTGATGCTGAATCAATTCTTGGCAACCTATTGATCCCATAAGGCATTTCAGAATACCTCTGCCACTGGAGCTCGGGCCTCACAGACCTCACAGCCCTGCGTCCCCAGGCCCTGGCTGTGCTCCCGAGCTCCGTGTCCGTCTGTCCATCTGTCCATTCTGCGGAGGCTTGCTGGGCATAGGTCTGCAGTAACTCTCAATGTGTTACCACAGCAAGTGCTGCAGGCATGTTGTCAGATGAATGACATTAGAAAATGAAAATTATTATTCCTGTTTTGAAATTATAATTGTATCTCAAAATGGGGGGTTTTATGAATAACTTAGGCCTTTTTTGGCAGTAACATATCCTGAAATTTCCCTTTATTTTATTACTGTACTTTTGGTTTTATCCCTGCTTTCATTTTCTCACATGTAATTCTGAGTTAGTATTTATTCTTTTTCTCTTCACCAAGGATTGCTGGAATCTAAAAGGTATTTCAGACAACTCAATCAAATAGCTAAAAAAGGGTTTCTCTTCAAAGTAAAGTATTATTCCCTTTTCAGTTATATCAAAAATAGTCAAAAAGTGAAATCTTGATGCACCCAATGAGAACAATAGATTTGTGTTCAGCCTTTCCTTCTCTAAATTAGAAATCACAGTATAGACAATGGAATTTCTAAATCATATATTATACCTTATTCTCTGGTGGGAATAAAATGTTCATGTTTGCCTCCTTTTCTCTGTTTAACTTTGACTGCTGTGAACACTAGGAAGAATAACCCTGCAGCTTTTCTTTCTTTTTTTCTTTTTTTTTTTTTTTAATCTATTCACTTTATACTTTTCAGACAGATTTTTCCCCGGGGTGAAACAAAGGTTAACTGAAATTTCCTCTGTTGTGTACCTGAACGAATCAGCAGTTTGAGAAGGAAATCCCATTGATGGGCAAAGAGAGTGACAGGCTCTATTTAAAGAATTCCCCCGACTGTGTGGTAGACCAACCATGCCATGAATTTAACTGTTCCTGTGGTCCCCATACTTGTAACCACCAAAAAGAGAGAAAAACCTACTTTGTTCTGCAAATGTTGCGCTAAGCTTTGAAAATCATGAGCCGCTGAGTTTTGTGAATTAACATGGCCAGCAGTGGCCAGTGCTGAAGGAAGCAGTGTTACAGCACAGACAGAAAACAGACAGGAAATTATGCATACTTACATAATGGAAAGGGCACCCTACATGTTCATGTTTAGCATATGTCCCTACATTTCAGCCGTTTGGTGGTACATATATTCCACAAAAATACGATTTACAGAATTGTCTTCTGCTTTTTTCACTGCACATTTTTATTCCCACTTGGTACATGAGGCGCTTCATCCCCACAGAGCTGCTGGAATAAATGGAGCTGAGGGAGATGCAGAGGGGCACACGTGTGGAGGAGGGTGCAGGATGGGTCGTTGGAGAGGTTGTTTGACACAGAAACGGAGTACAGGGCCAAAATGTGGTATCAGGGACCTGACTCCTGATAGAGCAGCAGGATACACCGACACTACGGTGATTTCTGTATCTATCAGTGTCTGCTTTAACAGTGAGGATACATGTCTCTGCCTGGTTAGGTGCTCTTAACTCATGTGTGTTGCACTCTGTGGTCTGTGATGTCCCTGGGAGTGGCCACCCCAGCCCAGCCACGGGGCCCCACCAGCAGACACGCTGCTGGGGGATTAGAGCACCAGTCCTACCCCAACCGCCAGGCCTTTCCTCTCTGGCAATGATGGTTAAATCTTTCCCCGTGGGTCATAGCTGCTGAAGTTTGCTTAAAGTAACTTTACAGCTCCTGGGAGGTTTTTTTCCCACTTTTGCAGGGCTGCTCAGAGGTGTGTGAGTTTCTTTTCCTGTTTGAACTCTGTTTGCTTTTGGCCAACTCTGCTTCAGTCAACTGCTTACATATTGTAATTAATTTCAAAATGGGTTGAGTATTGTTTGTTGGATTTTGTGATGCTTTTCAAAAATGGCAGATAAAGGTTGCTAAGAATGAAGCATTGCAGGGATTTCCCTACTGCCGAAACATGTGCGTATTACTGGCACAGACATAATTTTAGGTATGAAGGGGAGAGGCAAGAGAGCCTTTTTTTGCCATGAGAAAATGCCTCAAATTGAACTTCTGTCAACAATTCCATCGACTGATTTCCCTGCGGGACTTACGGATCTCTTTTAAAGCTGTCTTAAAGAGATATTGACAGGTATTACATTAAACAGCAGGTGTTTTGTTTTTAAGTAAATCATCTCTTTCTCATCAAGGAAAAGTTGAGAAATCACTAGAAATGTCTAAGAAAAACACACCGGGGTTGATGCTGTTCCCCTCCAAGGGGCTGGGGTGAGCAGCTGGGGTGTGCAGAGGGGGCTGCGGCCCCAAGGCCACCAATCACCTCCCTGCGGGAAGGGGTCCCTGCTGGGATGGACCTGGAGCTGCTGGAATGGGAGCTTCAGTCAGCATGAGGAGGACCAACCTCGTCTCCATTATGGCTGGTCTGCAGCAGGCCAAATATCAGGTGAAATGCATATGGGGTGCATGCACACACACATGTACACACATAAACATACACAGACTGACATACACGGCCGTGCAGACACACACACACACGTGTCTGTAGGCTCTTGGAATACCTCTTCCTAGAAGGGGGAGATGTACAGTATGTCCTGGTCCACAGAAACCCAAATTCCTGTGCTTTACCAAACCTGGTGTCGGGAGGCCACCTCGATTTCTGTTTTGGGACAGTGCTTGGCTGCCACGCCAGCACACTGTCATTGCTTTTTCTTTTGTGAGAAGGACTACTTGGGCTCAGAAAATGTGAAACTCATTATTGCAAGCTGCACTACAGTAAGACTTGAATCACTTTGGTTCACACATAAGCAGGAATTTTCAGATATATGTAATACATCACAATGTGAAATTCTTACAGATCTAGTGATTTTTAGGGGTTTTAAGGCTCATAATTTAAAATGATCTTCCACTAGCAGCAGAAGCTGTGTCCTGGTATGGTAAATATTGTTCAGAGATATGTCTGAAACAGTCCTTGCCACGGAGATCTTACACTAGAATATAATTAGAGTTCTCTATTCTGTAATATGCTATATTAATTAGCAGTCAAAATCCAATTTTTAAAGCCCAGCTTTGAAATGTATTTGCCCTTCAGGCCACATATCATTGTGCCGCAGCTTGAAGTGTCCTGTTTCACTGGGCTGATCATAAAATAAAATAAATAAAATACATGTCGTCGTGTATTTTCCAATTAAAAGGAAGAGGGTACATGGCCACTTGCCTTCTTTTGGAAAATATAGTGTTTTATTTTCAAAGTTGGATGTCCATGCTCTGCAGCTTTTCTGTTGTTGAAGAAGGTGATGACACAAACCCTTGCAGAGCAGGCAGTGTGTGTGCAAGGACATGTTTTCTCCCAGCCCTGACGAGCGAAATACTAGTGTGATTTTGGGGGGGGCTCACAACCCATACCCAGCAGTGCCCTGCCTAGCCAGGGCAGCCAGATCAGCTGCCGGGGTCCCTGGTGGAGCAGCACAGCAGATAAGGAAATTTTGTGAACCGTTTATTGTTTATTCTGAGTCAGTGTTTTGTTCAGTGGAAGCAGATTGTTCCTCCGGGCAATTTCAGGTTTTGACTGCTGGTCCTCCTTCTCCCTCCTCCCCTCCTCTCCCTGTCTGGGATGAAAGAGGGGAGGTTTGAATGCACATTGAACAGTGGTCCTAAATCTGGCTTCACCCTGAGCGCTACTCAGAAATTTACATTTTCATGCTGGTGGAGGGATACATGTGAATCTCAATGATCTTTCAAAATTTTTCTTTAAATAAAAGCAAAGCTGTTGCTCGCCATTCATCCCATTGTGCAGGGGCAGAGGACAGCCAAAATGTGGTACTTGATAAAGGGAGAACCTTGTGCAGGGCTTCCATTTTCATATAAATGGTGTATATTTTACATCCTCTTCTTCCCTGATCTGCAGTTTGACAACACCATTTCCTCAAAGTATAAATACAAGAAGTTTGTACTGTAAAGTCTGTTGTATTTTTTTAGTATAGAAATATATATAATCATAGTACAGGAATTCATCTTAACCTTAGTAGTAATCTTAGTGTAGAAATTAATACAATCTTAAAAACGAGGTAGCATTTAACAAATGAAGATGAGAAAGATTAAAAGCACAAATATATCAAAGATGTTCTTGGTTTTATTTAACTCACAGTATGCTCTAAGTAAGTTTTGTATGTGCATCTTCTTCACAGAGAAAGAGGGAAATCTTGACAAATTCTCTGGATAAGTCTTTGAACTGCTGTATTCAGAAGAGTAAAAATAAAAGTAAAGTAAATGTAAAAATAAAGCAATCACAGCCATTCCTTCAGGCAGAAATCCACCTTCTGTGTGTATGCCCACCTAGAAAAAAGCATGAAATGCTGTGATGTGGTACTGGCATGGCCTTGGAGGACATCAGGTGGCAGGTGTCGTGCAAGGCTTTGCAAGGGATGGAGCTCTGAGCAAGTGGCGTGTGTCTGTCCAAAACTGCTCTCTGTGCCTCAGGTCGCGGTCTGTGGGATGGGAGAGCATCATTCTCGGGCAACCCAGGGGGTTGTCAAACCCACCTCTGCTCCCTGACCCATTCTGTGTTGATTTTGGGTGCCAGCTGCCTGCCTGCCCCAGGGCAAAGCCACTGCTGCATCCTTGGGGAGGCTCCTCCGCACTGCAACCCCTGACCTGCCACCCGCCTGAGGCTGCGTGACGAGGAGTAAAACAAAGATGATGGGGGCTACAGGCTAGAGAGAGCGTGGCACAAGGGGGGCCCCAGCACGCCAAGGTGCTGACACTGGTGGGTGAGCCAAGGGAGCCGCCGGGACAGTGGAGGTGCAGTGGCCAGGAACCACCCACAGGGCACTAGGATCGCCTGTGGGACACATTAATTCATCCAAATAAGCAAACAAAATCAGAGGGAATGGGACGTATCTGTCAATTTGATAAGAGTTTTGTGATTTATTTCATCATCTAGAGCCAGACAAAACACTGTGGTGAGCAAGAAATATTGTTGCAGATTTTTCTGTGTGTCTCTCCAGCAAGATTTCACCTTGGCTGCAGAAGCAAAACTCTCCCTGGGTGTTTCAGTCTGAAGAACAAGGTGAAAACAAAGCGTTATGCAATCTATTGTGAATGAGAATTAACTTTTAGATCACCAAACAGATTTAATAAAGGGAGATTTTGTTGTAATATTTCATTCAGCATTAAAGCTCTTGTATTTATTTTCTGAGTGGAGCAGTTTTAGCTTCTTGTATTAGGAATATTTGAGTCATTGTATCATGGTTTTCCCCTGTGAAGCAGGGGATTTTGACAGTGAAGAAGAGAAACTTGGTTGGTTTGCCCTCAGGAAGAACATGCCTAGTGATTAACAGGAGTTAACTCACTGGTAATTTTGATCTGTGACCATTCTGCATATGCATTTCTGTGCAACACGGCACTTGCAGTGCTGAGTGCCAAGGCAGAGCTTTGAATTACAAATACTTTTTTCTTTAAGAATTAATTTCCTTAACAGGCATTTGAGCCATAGATAATGCAGTCAAATATGACAGTGTTTCTTTACTTTTAATGATCAGACCTCAAAAGGCTTGATTTTCTCTCGAGTACATCCACAACTCACTCACGCCAAAGGGCACTGGTGCGTCACTGTCCCATCCATCCTCCCTGTGATCCCGAACGATGCTGGGGTGACAGTTCAGATGGGTACTGGAGTCCTGGCGGTGGCAGTCACTTTGTGTGCCACGACTCAGGTTCATACATCATTCAAATCACTTTTTTAACCGGCCAGTTAGTGCGTTATCAGTGTCTCAGTGATAGTCGTTGGCATGAGCAAGTGTTGAAAATAAAAATACCTCAGAGTGTTGTTCAGGTGAGAACAGGTGAGCCCTGACTGCTGTATGAAGAGCAGCAGTAAGCAGATGTTGTACTCTAAAGCACCTGAGTGACATACCTTGTATCTGGATACTACATCACACACTTCAGCCAAAATAACCGATTTTTTCAGTAAATGAAGAGGAAGACATAAAATTATAGATGATATAATTTTACTTTGTAGTCATCCACCTTCTAATGGAAATTATTCGCACAATCAAAATTGGAGAAATTTTTGCTGTCTGTGAATTGCGATGACGTTGTGATTTGTGTTACTAACGGGGATGCCTCAGAGTCAGGTGCAGGATCGGGATGGGACAGTTTGCGTTTAAAAGTTCGCAAACACGCAGGGTTACTTTGCACACAGGTTCTAGTGCTTGCTGTAAAAGTAGAGGTATGGTGAGCCCCTCCACTGACATGGATCCTGTAGCGGTGAGAAGCTGCTGGGGGAGCACAGCTGTGTGTGCACAGCCAGAGCGCTAAGCGGTGTCAACATACAGAATTTCTGAACAGCTCTCGCTGCATCCCTGTTCCTTCAGTTCATTGTCCTTCCATTTCCTTCCCGGTTTGCTTCTTTTCACTCCTGCCAGCCCGAAGGCTGCGTGTGAGAAGGTTATGGCATGACAGTCGATAATTCAGTGTGTCCTCCTGATTTATTGTGCATTACCAAACCCTGTTTGGAAACAGATTTGCTCAGCTTACGGTCTGGGTGGCTGAGGTTATGCTCAGCCGTGTTGGCACGGAGCAGTCAGGATGCAGGGCTGGAGACACAGACTTGGTGAATTCGCAAGGAGGAAAAGTGCATGCTCTGCATTAACTTGTTGTTCCATGTTCTCCCACGCTTGCAACCTCTGGGTTTGAGCTGGGCATCCCCACAAACACAGGCAGGGATAGCTCCAGTGGCTGGAGTTGGGACCTTTGGAGCCATGCCTCTGAAGGAATTAAATCCCCACCTGAATTTAAACCCCAGGGGGCAGGACCAGAGTGTGGTGTCAGAAAAATTCCTCCCAATAGTTGCACATGGGCTGATATTCAAGGGAGGCAGATTCAGTGCCCAGTGGGTCAATAGCTTTCCTTTAACAAAGATGGAACTAGTTTCTCTCCTTTAGTACACCAAAATCTGTTAGCAGTTTCAATAATTGCAGTCATCATCATGTTGAATATATTATAGAAAAATATTCATATAAATTAAATATAATTAATTTTAATTTTGTTTTTCAGGAGAAATTGATGTGGACTGGTCCGTCTCTCATAAAGACTTAGAGGTAACACAGACAACCAAATTTTTCTATAATTCTTTATTGTGTTGCTTATTAACAAGCAGAACAAAGTAAATGGGCTTGAAAAACCCATCTGTGGTGTTTGTGTGGGACGATTAGCAGTGTCCTCCCACAGGAGAAGGGGGTTCCTGAGTTGAGGCTGGCATAGAGGCAGGAAGGGACAGGGATGCCAGAACCTGGAGTGCCTCTGCAGACTCTGCAAGGTGGACATCAGCTCCTCCTTCCAGGTCTCTTCGGAGCCCCAGAGCTGTTTCACGGCAGCCTGGTCCCCTTCCCAGGCAGCGCTGGGAGCCAGCACAGTGTGGTGCCTTCCCGGGCTCTGCGCAGGGGCGGGCGTGGGGAAACTGCAGCCCAGAGTTCCCAGGAAAGGTGCTGGAGCATCCAGGAGGAGTGAGCTTCAGCTGCTGTGTCCAACTCCTTCCCTTTTTCTTCCCTGTGTCCGGTAGAGCTGATACAATCAAGTGACATTAACAAATTTTTTCCCTGAAGAGAAATGGTATTTTTATACCTCTCCTGTTCACATATCCAGGATTTCATTTATTTTTTTTGAACTTGTGATGTTTACTAGGCAGTGATAGTTGTAGATAGGATTTTCAATTCTGGCTGCCTACACAGAAAGTATGTGTGCGGTCACTGGGATAGAGACAGTTGTTTCCAGCTTCTCTTTTTTTTCTTCTTTATTCCTTTTTAAGTCTTCCTTTACAATTGCAAATTGCAGATTTTACCCAGACTTGTATACCATTGTGCTTTGTCCAAGCAGTTTCTCTTAATGTGTGCAAGGGAACATGTAACTTGCATTTGCAATTGATGTTAGTTATATTTGTGTTCTGGAGAAAATTCCAGTTTGTCATGACGTAGCCCAGTGAGTAAAAGTATCTTGGCTAATTGAGGGAAAGCTTCACAACTGCAGCATTAAATAGCAAAAAAAAGTGTCCTGAAGTGGAAGTTTGAACGAGAGCTTTTCTTCCAGACAATGCAGGTTTCTCTGTAAAAGAATTACCCATTCCAAACCTGGATGTGTAAATCGTACATGTGAAACATTAGATTTCTGCTGGATCACTGCCAGCAGTGACCTTTATAATTCCCAGTTCCCAAACCACAGAATCTCAAGTGGTAAATGCATTTCTCTCTCTGTTTCACCAGGCACAGATCTCCAACTACGCGAGCACGAGGCACAGCAGCACACGGTACTACACAGCTGGCAAAAACATTACTTGTAGGAACTGCGACAGACCAGGACATTTGTCCAAGAACTGTCGCACTCCAAAGGTAAATGCAATGCTTAAATCACTTGTACATTCAGCTGTTTTCCTAATATACCTTGTGCTTGCCATTAGAAGCGTTGTTTCAGTGGTTTATCCTTTCTTTGAGGCATTGCTCAGAGAGAGGGACGGCATGGCAGAGCAAAGGCAAAGGAATCAAAACCAACAGTAAATCTTTCCTGACATCAGAGCAGGAAGCCTATGAAGCCAACAGGTGATCAATTTATACGCTTACTGTATAAAATTATCCCTGTGTTTGGCGGTGTCATTGCCTTTACTGTTTTTATAAAAGAAAAATATGCAGAATTATATCATATAGAATCATATTGAATGGTTTGTGTTGGAAGAGACCTTAAAGCTTAACTCGTTTCACCCCCCTGCCATGGGCAGAAACAGCTTCCACTAAATCATGTAAATCATGTAAATCATGGCTGTAAACTCAGCAAGAAAAGGAGTCAAATGCCATACAGAAACATCTTTTTTTTCATATGGTAAAACAGTTTGAAAGTGTAAAATATTTTTCAATTGTATTTTCAACAAGGAGAATCTATGGAATCAAAAATACAGCCTTAGTAAATAAGTGAAAGCAGAAAGTGTGATGAACCATGATATGAATAGTGTTAAAAACCGCGGACAAGACAAAACTGGAGCTAACTTTAAGCAGCTCAGATAGATGCCAAATATTCCGAAAGTTTGTCCTGTGGTTAGAGGTTTAAAAGTCAGTCACTACACTGTCAAGAAGTGGGAGCTGTTGCGTGACAGCCTGGATTTAGCAACCTCCACAACAGAATGTGTAGAACCCTTGGTCCTCGGGTCTGTTACCCACCAGGCCACTCAGAATGACCACATCCCATGCAACCCTCGGGGGGAAATATGCTCACTCACCGGGAAAATCTGCTTTGCAGAGATACAGGTTTGGCCTCAGAATAGTTTTCTGCGTGTTATATTTGTCACTTCAAGTGCTGAATTGTGTGAGTCATGACGCTGTGCCGTGTGAGTCTGGATGGCAGCTGAGTACCCAGCCAGCTGCCCCTTACACACCCCCATGTGGGGGCCAGAGAACTGGAAGGATTTGCTGAAACACTGCCACTTAGCATGATTCTATTTGTGTTTCTCCATAGAAAGTTCCCCCTTGTTGCCTGTGTGCAGGAAGAGACCATCTGCAGCACAGCTGCCCAGCGCGATTCTGTCTGAACTGCTGTTTGCCCGGGCACTATTTCAGGGAATGCCTAGAGAGAGCCTATTGGAACAAACACTGCAACCGCTGCGACATGAAGGGCCACTATGCTGATGTGAGTAGGGCCCTTGGCACAGAGACTGGGCATCGTTTGGTTTGTGTTTGTCAAAAACTGAATTTACAATGGCTACAATATCTTCATAGTTCTTTGATTTTACGTAGTGCCTGTTTGTATAAGTGTATGAAAATGTTCAGTCATGACTTTACACTATCAGAGTTTTCATGGAGAATGGTTCAAAGAAAACGAACCAAAGTGTTGTTGTCAACACTTGGTCTTTAGTTTGGTTCAGTTTGGCTGTGGTGGACAAAAATGTCCTTTTTTCTGTGGAATGAAAGATGTAGGGAGGTTGAAATCAGGAGACACAGTATCTGCAAGTGTACCAGGAAGTAGTAAAGAGTAAATCTGATGCATCAAGAGTTCCAGATCTATGGTTTTTTCACCGTGATCAGATATTAATCTGTGAAAATACTATTAGAGAGAAGTAGTGTGAGGGCATTGAGTTTGACATGATCTACTGAAGTAAACATAGAAGAAAATTAAACGGAGAACACATTAATTTGTCTCTTTCTTCCATCTTGTATTACATTACTATGGTTTTATATGTCCCCAAAATTCAGTCCTATATGTAGCAGCCAACCTATTATGATATTTTTTTCTCTTGAATTAAACACAAAAAAGGATAAAAGGCAAGCTGTGATAATTTCTGCATACATTCACACTTCATTTTCTATATATCTATATATCTATCTATAGATATGGCCTATATGTTTGTTTTTCAAATACACCTGTGGGATTCCCTAAATGCTGGATTTTTTGATACTCAGAAATACTTGAATCTCTTTCTAAATGTCTCCTTCCTGCCTTTATTTCCTGTTTGGTCAAAGAGCATGTCGTAGTGGTTCGTGAGATGTGTAAAGGATGACCCGCATAATTGGGGCTTGCTATTTCTTGTGATACTTGAATGTGTTCCAGATATACTTTTGCTTATAGCTGATGTGCCCACAATACCTTTAAAGAATGTGAATTGTACATTTCTGCACTCTCATTCTGATAGGCAGTGAGACAAAATTGTAATCTGTAATGAAGCGTCTTTTCTTTGCCATCTCTTCTCTTTTACACATCTTATGACACCAGTTCTCATAAAGTGATGTTCTTTTCTTTAAAGAATCATGAGTGCTCTATCATACAAGCATTTAAATCCTACCCGAGTAATGCAGGTTATGAGGAACATCACAGCATGTATTTTTTCTGCTCATTTAGGTCCACCTTAAATCAGAAAGGTTTTTCTTTGAAACTTTGGGCAGTTCTTGTGTGCTCTTGCATGGGATGTGTGAGGCTGCCTGTGTCCTTCACTTATGTGGTGAAGACTGGGGCATCAGAGCAGGAGTTCACCTGCGCAGTCCTCAGAGAGAGGGACGGCATGGCAGAGCAAAGGCAAAGGAATCAAAACCAACAGTAAATCTTTCCTGACATCAGAGCAGGAAGCCTATGAAGCCAACAGGTGATCAAGACACAAAGGAAACACTTGGACAGGACAAAGTTGCTGCTGATGGCCTGAAGATTTTTTTTTGTATCTGGGATGTTCATAGCAGAAGAAAGCAGAGATGTTCCCTTGCTAAAACCTTAGTTTGTGGAGGGGAGCACCAGAGAAGTTGTCAAATTGAAGAGAATGTGAGGCTTACTACAAATCTGTGAGTGCTAACCCGTTACCAAAACTGGGTAATGAGTGCCCGAACGATGCAGAGGAGCATGAAAGTGAAATGTCCCAACCGGTGATGACAACGGACACCTCGTGCTTGGCACGTGAGTGGTAACTGAGTTGCTAATGCAAGGACAGTGTGTAGGGGGTGTCCCAGGGAGAGCTGGGGGTCCCAGACTGCCAGCTGCACGTGTGCACCAAGCCAGGGGGCAGGAACCAAGGTGGTGGCATGTTGGGATGGGTGTATAAATATAATATACATGGGGTGATTCAAGGCTGTTTTTGTAAAGGAAATCCCACTTCTCAGGGATCTCTGGAGTTCTTCAAAGGAGCAGGTTGACAAGCATGTGCATAAACATGATCCAGTCAACATAGTCTGCAAATTCCAAAAGGCGTTTTACAAAGTTCCTGACCAAAAGCTTTCAAGGAAGCTAAACAGGCATGGAATAAGAGGATAAAGGTAGGATATGCTAGTGTGACATGGAAAAGGGTGAACAATGGGGTGACAAGATTTGCTGAGAAGACTGAATCACTTACAGAGTCAGTGCTGTGAGCCAGCTGTGCAGGCCTGCCCAAGAACCGTAAGAATCAGAGGGAGAACACAATAAAATGGCAATTGAAATTGAGTGGCAATAAATGTAAAGTAAAATAATCCACCTTGGCATATGGAATAACAGGTTCTGTGTATTACTCTTCAGGACTCAGATTCTAGTTATGAGATATAATTCCTCAAAATATCAGTTTAGTCTTCACAAGCTGAAAAAAAAATCTGGTGAAATGTTAGGAATCATCAGGAAAGCAGAAACACCTGGGCACAGCTTTGGTCCCTGTCTTCTGTAGCCCTCAGCATGGCCACAACTCCTCAGCCTGGAAAGGAGGTGAGAGAGGGAAGGGTCTGTAAAGAGCTTCAGAATCATCTCTGATGGGAGACAGTAGTCAGGGAGCAGTTGTTCATCATTTCTTCCAGTACACCTGATGAAGGCAATAGAGGCCAGGTTGGGAAGAGACAGTAGGAGATGACTCTGCCGTCGGCAGCAGAGTTTGGAGGCTCCTTACTGAGGGATGCAGATCTGCCCTGCTTCCAGAGGAAATGGGAGTAGTTCATGGAAGAGAAATCATGGAATCCTACACCAGGTTGGGAGGGACTTCATGGATCATCTGATCATCATCCGCAACTTTTCTTGGCAAAAGCATGGTCTACACAAGACAGCCCAGCCAAATCCTGAGTGTCCAATGCTGGGGAATCCAGCACTCTCCTCAAGAGGTGATTGTTCTCATTGTGAAAAGTTTTCTCCCATGTCCAACTGAGATCTTCCCAGGAGTAAATTGTAGCTATCACCCCTTTTCTTTCCCATGTGACTCCTTGTAAAAAAGGGAAATCCCCATCCTCGTGTTATCAAACATACATTATGAAATGCTTTGGATGCTCAAAGGAAGTAGTAATTTGTCTTTCTCAGCAAGCACTCCCTTTTACTGTAACACAGAGGGTGCAGAACAGGCTCTTGGGCTCAGTGTGTCAGACTGACTTTCCACTTTTGTCCAGAAGTGCCTGTGAGGCAGTTCAAGGTACTTCACCTAGTTTGGGTAGGAAACATTAAAAGTTACTTGAAACATTTTAGAGTCATACATTTATGGTCTGCTAGATCAGTGTCTTTTCCTGAGACAGTGCTGAGAAGATACAGAGTCCTCTTAGCTGGAGGTGTACTGGAAGCAGCCCAGCCTTGCGTGGTTTCCATGGGAGGGTCATCAGAGGAGCCATTTTTGACTGATTCAGTGTCAGTTAGGTGGATGTCATGAGCCTTGTGCTTGGGGTACAGCCTCACCTGCCACCAGCAAGGGTGGGAGAAGGACTCCATGAACAGGGGATGTAGCAGGGAGCAGGCAGAGGGGGCAATGTCTCCCTGTATACCTGGGAAGACCAGCATGCGGATGCTTGATGAGCTGAATGGGCTCTCCCAGGAGCTGGCAGACAGCAGTGCCCCAGTCCTTGGTGTCCTGCAGCCACGCTGTGTCTGATGGCCCCATCCAAATGCTCAAATACCCTTGTTGTCAGCGCTGCTGCCCAGCAACCAGCTGGGTGCTTCAACTGGCATCTTCTCTGCCTCTTCTGACAACTTTCTGGACGTGCAAACCACCACTGGCCTCTTCTCTCTAGGGAGGTTCCTTCTGCCTTTGTTGTTTCTGGCATACTGCTGTGGGCTGGGATGGAGCTGGAGGTGCAGGGATCGTTCCGCAGGGGCGGCTGGCATCCACGTGGCCCTTTTCCCCTGGGTAGAGAGCATGATGTTTGCTTTCTCCTCGGTTCCCCAGTGTCCATCCCCACCCTTCTCGCCTCTGGCTGTCCACATCCACCCAAGGGTGACCATGAGGCCGTGTTCCCAGCGGCCAGGGGGACACCGGCAGTTAGCCAGCTTTGCCCGCCCGGCACCAGCGGCTGTCTGCACTGGCAGCGTGGGGAGAGGTCTCGACATCTGCTTGTGCAGCAGTGGTTTTGAAGGGAAGCATTGTGTGTTTTCCGCGGCAGTTCCCATGCGGAGGTGATGAAAAGTGTGTGTTTTGGCAAATCTTTTGTTTTATTGTGGTGGCTTGCAGCGGGGCAGCTCCAAGCAGCCGCTGCTTCTTTGACAAAGCACCAGAGGATTCTGTTAAAAAGTTGTGTTTAGTAATTGTAGTCGTCGTGTCAGACCATAACTGACTCGGAGCTGAAGGATTTTTGCGAGATGAGTAGCTATGCCAGCAGGGACCCAAGTCTCCTGGGCCAGCCGCGCTCTCATTAAGATTTGCCGCTAGCCGTGGCGGTGTTCGGCAAGTATGTGACGTGCATGCTGTTATTGTATGCTTGGCTTGTCAGCCTGCAGCTTTCTGACACTCACTTATGTCACTCTTTATTCAGAGACGAAGAAGCTTTTGATAATTTGACAAGACAAGCTCTTAAACGATCTAGGTCATGGCCTTCACTGTCTGTGATTGTGAACATATTTCCTGAAAGCCCTGTCACTCATCACAGCTACATTTTCTCCCGGGGAGCCGCGGGCCCGTCCCGGTCTCCTGTCAGCGCGTGCATTTTGGTTATTCATACGCCAAATACAGTAGTGGGGTTTTTCCTTCCCTTTTGCCGGCACTCGCATGTTAGCGGGGCTAATCCGCTCCCCTGCGCCGCGCGCCCCGCAGGGCCGCCGTCGAGGGCCCTCTCGGCGCGAGGCAGACGACCGGCCGAGGGGAGCGGAAAGGAGGAAAGGCCGCTTAGTGCCGGTTTTGTGTTTGCTCATTGTTGTGGAAATATGAGAACTGGTGGCAAGGGCCTCGTCTATTGAGCTCTCGAGTCCCGGTCTGCTGTCAGGGGCTGTTTGAGATTGAGTGTTTTATTTTCTTTGATGTTCACATTGGAGAATAGGGAAGTGGGAATTAAACAACAGATGCATTAAGCCGTTGTTCTGGTAAAACAATAATTAGCACCTGATAAAATTCAATATGGGTCAAAATGTGCAGCACCCAGTCTCGATTCTCCCGGTATGGCACCCTGCACTGGGTCAGCCTCAGGCACGAGTGATCGCTCTTCCACACTGACTGGACATGGTCTGTGGCAGCAGGGACACGGGTTTGGGGGAATGATGGCGCGGTGCTCACAGGGCCAAAGGTGTGGGCAGGTGCGGGGACGCGCCCCTCACCATGCGCTCAGTGGCCGCGCGGCGGCAGTGGCACTACCCTCTAGAGTAGGCACCTTTTGTGCTGGTACATCTAAATGCAAGTAAGGTCAGACCACTGGGGCAGGAAATAAATGCAATTTTATTTTAATGTAGTTCATCACGCTGCTATAGTAGCTGGGTACCATGAGGGCTTTTCTTTAAACGAGGGCCGTTCATGGTTAAGTTCTTTTAAATAAATAAGGAAAATCATGGGTTTGGCAGCAGTTGTGTCTGGCTATGCTGTCTTCCATAGCAAACCTCTCTGTTTCATTTGAGGAACCAGTATTTGGTAGTAATTGTTAATCATACTTTTTGTCATTCCACGATATAAGATGCAGACAATAACCCTGAGCTGATGCAAAGTAATGAGGTTCCTGGTTAAAAGCATCGTCTCTAAAAAGCTGTTGTTTAACAGTCACCCCTCCTCAGCTATTGTACCCCACTTCATAATGGTGAGCAGTATTACCCCAAGTCACCATCTGAATGAAGGAATATACTTAGCCTTTCCTCACCATCTTCGTCCTTACCTTCTTTTCGTTTTCCCTCACCCTTAAAACACCTTTGAGGATAAAACCCACTTCTGGACAGCACCAGAAAGGGGCTGGGGCTGTGCCTCTCCCACGGTTTTGACAAGAGCTCTGCCAACTGTGGTTCTCAGTCTGAGCTACAGATTTTTGCTCAAAGGGACGTCTTTGTGTCCAGAGCATAAAAAATACCCAACTGAACAATTATTCAAAAATAAAGTAATTTTGATGATGGTGATGATGATTATTAATAGCAGACGTGTGAGTAAAGGTCATACCACAGAGTGGCATTTTGCCAGTATAGGAGAACTCATTGATTGCAATTGTTCAACCATATTAGCCTGGGCACACTGTGGTAATCGAAAACTATCCAGAACTAATGTGTAAATAACTGCCTGCTACCCCTGAGCTGGACCAGCACAGCTGTCCTGCACAGCTGAAACCTCTTCAGGTCTGAGGGAGATGCTGAGAGCTCTGGTACAATATTTTTACAGGCTACAGAGTGTTTATCTGTTGCGTCTCTGAACCCTGGCTAAGTTAGGCAAGGAGGAAAATCCTTTTGTTTGTGCTCAAAGACAGCTCGAATGTGTTCAAACTGTCAGATCCTTGGTGAGGAATGTGATGTCCTTCACACATTTCCTTTATAGAAATATTAATATAAAACTCAAATATTTACACACAGTATTTGAGTAAGAGGAGAAATGTTGAACCATTACACAGAACAGATTGTAGATTTTTCTGCAGAAAATTATGTTACTGGTGGAATGAATAATAAATAATATAATTTCCATTACATCTGGGAAAAACACACTGTATGTGCCACAGAGTGACTGGCAAAAACTTGGATTTTATTTTGAGAGATACTGGTTGTGGTGTGGGTTTTTTTAATTAACACACTCCGTCAAAATAAAAGAAGGCAAGAATTTAGGCATGAGTAAAAAATTTATTTATAACAATCTAAAGAAATGTTAATAATACTCATTTGCAAGTAGTCATGAGACTTGAATGTTTGAAATTGCAGGTGCAGCATATTGTGGAGAAGCCATGGAATACTATATTTCTTTTTAAAGTACTTAAAATGAAGGTTTTCAAACCAAGTTGCTAATTGTTCAAATGAGTACGGAGCTGTTCTAATAAGTGGGCAAATGTTCTAAAGAGAAGTGAAAGCTCTCCGCTGCAGTAGCTGTGCACCAAAATGACAAAAAGTGCCAAAATTTCCGTGTCTGTCTGTGGCTTAGGGGCCATCAGAAATATTGTGCATTTTGTAAAAGCATTAAGAACCCTTAAGAGAGTGATTTGAGCCTCAGTGACCACCAGCGTGTTCTGATTTTGTTTTAAAGATCCACGTTTTCCTCTTTACCGTCTCTCATGTGTCCCTCAGGTCAGTTGTGTCGCTGCTGGGACTCAAAAACCTGCTCTGAAATTTTTTTTTCAAAGGGCTGCGCTTAGGAGTTGCTGTGAGAGTCTGGCAATTAAAAAAAACTTAAAAGTAAAAAAAAAAAAGCAAGCAAGTCATTGTAAAAATAGCAACATTAAAGCAATCTGTTATGGTTCTTGTTTACAACTCATCTGACATGAGGCTGCTGAGGATTATTTCATGTAACAATTATATTTTGATTAGGAAAGAGATACGTACAAAAAAGATAAAATATTTCTGTTCCTACATGAAAGGAAGGCACCTTGTGATTTAATTTCTAGAGTGTTATGTAAATTTAAAATGTCAGAAAATGTAGAATTTAAATCCGCCGCTGTTTGTTTTGCAGCATTAATGCTTCCTACAGTCACGAGCACGCTGCTCTCCCAAACTTCTGCCCCTCGGAGAAAAAGGGCAGAGAGAAAACTGTTACTGGCTTTCTGACAATGGCAGGGAGTGTGTTAAACCAGTGTAAAATTCAATTAAACTGTCTAGCCGGGTTTTTGAAGCTGAAATGCAGACCCTTTCAGTTAAGCTTCTTATTTTCCTGTGACCGACACCAGTGGATACTGTGTTATGCCAAAACCAACAGGCTGTAAAGCACCTTGTTTCATGCTCCTAGCTGATCAATATTTTTATTTTCCAGGCTTGCCCAGAAATATGGAGGCAGTATCACCTAACAGTAAGTAGAAACACCTTTTTTATTTTCTTCTACACCCAACCTATTTACTCCTCTGTGAACTGCTGACCATAAAATATAGACAAGCATCTTCTCTGAGAAGATAATAAACATCTGAAGAGTTTTTGAAGTGAAGAATGCGATGAAACACTGTCACTATTTTTTAAGCATCTTTAAAACTTCTGAATTCATTTTAATGCTGTAATAATTAAATTAGTGTCTTGCCTCTCTTGTCTCAGTGACCACATTTACACATAGAAAGAGCGTTACGTTTTAAGTTGGGATGCATAGCAGAAGCAGTAATCCCATCTCAGATACCCCAGATGCTGGTAATTAGTCACTCTGTGTGACAAAGCTTTCTTCTTAGATGAGTAAAATAAATATCAGTTAGAGCGGAGACATGAATTTGAGGAAAAACACCTCAAACTTCTGCAGATAATTTATTGTTAGTCAAGATATAGCTGTGACTGCTTCTTTGGCCTGCCTTAGTTGATCTTTAATCCCTGAAACAAGAAAATAAAACTTTGTGAATCTGTACCATTTTATTACCTAAGATTTTTCCTCATATGTAAAATAGATATAAAAATAAAACAAAATGCATATAAATTTGGTTCATATGGAAACCTGGTACAGTATTTAACCAGTAAAAACAAGTTCTTGGATCGGTGTCACGGTTCTCAAATATATTAATTTCTAAAATTGTCAAACATAAAAACACCTTTAAAAATCAGGGTTTTGTTGTTCCTCTGAACTTTTGCTGTCGTTGCTTCCCAGACCGGCCTCGCACGTATTTCGCTGTTACAGATAATTAACCCCTGTTCTCTGCTCTAAACAAAGTAGAAAAGTTTCTCTGCAACTTTTCTTTTTGGATCTTTGGCTTTTTCTCTGAGGCAGTAGATGGGATGTGCTTTATAATTTGTGCCTCCACCTCTTCATGGCAGTGGAATGCTCTTTTTTCTGCTTTTTTCTTCAAAATTCAATGAATAGAAGAAATCAGCACTTAAAACCTCTCATTTGTGTTTTGTGCATAATGATTCTAACACAAAGATCTGCTCTGGAAATCCTCCACCCTTCCTGAGAATTTACTTTTAAACAGATTTGGTAAAGAGAATTTACTTTTAAACAGATTTTGTTGGTTTGGTTATTTCTGGTTTTTTTAAAAGAAAAACATTATGAGCAAAAGGTGCATTCACTGAGTTTTTCTGCTTGTTTGTTTGTTTGTTTTAAATTGGATGAAAGAAAAAGGTAAATGCTGTTTTTCATTATAATCCCTAAAAGTGCATGTAAAAACAATTTCTGAAATGTTTATGATACTAGGAACTTAATAATCAGATAGAAATATTTGGTGCAGTAACATCTTGGGTTCTGTTTTTTACTGAGATAGAAGATTTAATTTAATTTTAGTCTCACCTGCCATTGAAAGTTCCTCAAAAAGTGAGTTGCCATCAACACTTATAAAATATTTATGTCTGTAAAAAAAAAGCAGGGGGTAGCTTAAACTTGGCCAAGTGCTGTACTAGGGCAAAATTTGAGGTGTCTTGAGGTAGAAAATTATTTCTGTGGATTTTGTAGAATGCATTCAGGGTTTACACTTAATGTAATGTAAAGCTAAAAAAACATGTCAAAACAAGTTCTTGTTAGAGAATGTAGCGGTTACAAATATGGGCGTATTATTAAAAGTACCCATTTGGAAATTTTTGGTGCATTTTGGGGACCTTTTGAAATGTGGTCAAATATGGACACTCACAGATTAAATGGTATCGCATCAGGCCCTACCTTCTGATAAATAGCTTTTTACTTTGCAGTGAATTGCAGATTATCTGCAAATAATACGCATTTCTGACATGTGGGAAATGTTTTGCATGCCTTCGTTTTTTGCATGGGAAAACTACCTTTGGCTCAAACTTACATTAGCAGTTGGGTTAAGCCTGCAATTAAAAAATTTTTGTGGTAAAAGACATGCTTGATATTTGCAATAAGTAAATTAAAAGAAACTGCATTATCTGAATCGTTTAAAAGTATGAGTCCCATCTTTTATTATTCCCTTTAAAATATTCTCTTTTGCACCCAAAGCAGAACAGAAGTAAATAATATTCTGGCAAGAAACAAAGCTTCTACATTAGAGTAATGTGTAATGTTTAAATATATAATACATATATATCTGTAGGATTGTAGCAAAAGGCCAAGATTTTTTTACTCTCTTATCAGCACAGTAGTATTTCACCACAAAAATTATCTTACAATTTTTGTATTGTAGAATAAATGTGGTGGTACAAACAGGAGAGCAGTGTTAAGGAAAATACAACATGTTTAAAACAAAAGTGCTGTTGTGGCTGTCACGGCCCACAGAGGCTGCCCAGTTGTTGGGGGCCACAGAAAAGCTTTTCCTGCACTTCAGTCATGGATACAACCACTAGATTTAAACTGGTTTTGGTAAACTGATGGTGAGCATCCCACATGCAGGTACACGTATGTGCAGATAAACTCGGGCGTTCAGTTTTGTGTTAATACACTGGTTTTTTGGCACCGTTCACAGAGGGCAGTTACAGAGTTTGTCCGAATGCTTTGCGTTCTATAAAGTATTCTAAGTTAATTTCTGTGAATGCTGGTGAAGAATCACACGGCCTTCCACCTCTCTCCTTTATGAGGCTTTTGGTTATTTTATTCGTTTTCTGGTACTTTCCTAGGAGATGGACTGCCATCTATTGACTCCTCAGAGCCCCTGCACGGCATGCGGGGTGACTTGAACAATGACTCAATAACAAACCCATTCTGCTCTTGGGGATGGTGGTGGGGTTTGTTGACGTTGGCCGTGGTGACAAATTTGAGCACATTGCAAATAATTTGTTGTATGGGCAGAAACATCTTATTCCAACCAAAACAGACTGCCAGCACAAGAAATCTTATGAAGAAATGGCAAAAAGGATTGTAAGTGGAATATTTTAATTTGCCTTGTTATGGAAAAAAAGATTATCATAAGGCATTCAATGATGCTTAAATCTAAGGGCTGTATGATAATCAAACCTTTATAAATGGCTGAAAGTAGTTTCTTTAAAGTTGTTTTTTCAACTCTTTTAACTAAAATTATTTGGGAAAAAAAAAAAAACAATCAAAGTCAGCAGAAAAATCCAACTCCCACTGTGGTTTAAAATAATATTTACTAACCTCTTAAAGACGGTGATTTAAAACTTTTACACATCATTTTCATCATTACTCCTCTCTCTATTTCTCCTGTATCAGAGAAGGGCAATTGTATTTGTCAATATATATTTCAGGGTTTTATTCGTGTAGGTATCTATTTGCAGTAAATTGGTTCATACCCACTAATGTTTATCAAAGAAGTTATTGTCAATCAAATAATAGGACAAAGACTTCTTTCACAGATTCAGGATAAACAGTTTTGATCGTAGCTTGCTGGAGAGTCAGTGATGATATGTGTGATTTTTTTAGGCACACGGCATTTGGAGGCCTTGTTGAGCTCTTTGTTCTGGGTTATAAGGAAGCTTAGCTTATAACTCTGACTTCCTAAGTGCCAGGTGCTCCACCACCCAGAGAAACACAGCCTGTGCTCCACAAGACATGCCATCACATCCCCTCTCCACCCTAAGGATACAGGGGTGCACACATCAGCGTTTTTTCACCCTCAGAGCACTTGGCTCTTTGTCACTCACTTTCTCATGTCACTTCAGATTTGAGCTATAAATGTAGCAATATTTATTATGTATTTTGAGTGGAGGCCAGGTTATAGCCCTCTAACAAGCAAAAAAGATAAACCCTAAATAATGCGAAAAAATCACTGGAAAAACTTGTGAGAAGGCACCCAATGATTTTATTTTGTTTGTTTCAGTTTTGCAGTTTATTCTTTAAAAAATACAGTATTTCCTTTCAAGCTGGACGTGCTGCCCATCCACCTCGCCGTGTGCCCAGTGGGGGCTCCTGTCCTCAGTGAGTCCAGGCTCTGGAGGGGCAGAGCTGGGGGCCCGCTGCAGTCCCACAGTGACACATTCCACAGTGGACAGCCCTTCTCCCCTCTGCTGCTGGTGTAAGCAGCCCAGGGTTCTGACCTGGCCTTCAGGGGAGCACCGTGGGCTGGGGTGCCCATACCTGATCAGCGGCTGGGGCCTCACTGCCGTCCCGTGGATTGCAGTGGCTTCGTGGCCTGACCCGCTGAAGCTGCTGCTACTGGTAGCGTTTCCACCCAGCAGATGACATCACTGGAGAAAAAAGGGGAAATTTATTTATTTTCAGTGCACAGAGACCCTGTTTTGCTCTGGGTGTGAAGTTGCACTTCTGCCGTGAGTCCCCAAAGTGTAGGCCGGACTCCCCCCAGGGCCTGGCAGTGCTGGTGGGGCAGCCAGAGGTGCACGGGGCCTCGGTGCGTTTTGGTGTCAGATGGAGAACGTGCTGGCTGCAGATCTCGCCACATCTGCATTGTCAGAGTGGCTTGTGCCGTAGAGGAACAGATGTGGCCGGTTCAGCCCAGGATCAGGATGAGGATACCACAGTCAAACAGGAATGAGCTTTGCGAGTGTTAGCATCTTCTTCAGTAAATATCAACTGAGTAAAAAAATCCTGTCCCTAAAATGGGCAGAGCAAGTTTTTTATTTTCCTGAAGTGTTTCTCGGTGTTGATGTGTGTGTTAAAACATAAATCTCACTGGGACCAGGTGTTTTCTTTGTGTAGGGATTGCTCATTTTTAATAACCCCTTCCTGCCCTGGTGCCGATCCAGCCAGCCGCACTGACTCCGTCCCCTGTGCCCTGCCCTCACCAGCCTCGTCTGTTTGAAATCTCCCAGGTCAAGATGGCCACCAACAGAGTTTTAGAACCATCAGAATTTTTAATTAGCAGAAGCTGTAATTGAACACTTTTTGACAGTTTGTTAATCTTACTTTTAATCCGCTTACGTAAAGGAAGGTGAGTCAAGAACTGGCTGATTCGGGCCTGTGTATGAAGGACACAAAGGGACAATGCATCTTTTGTGTTTAAATTTTGTGCTCAGGTTTCTTTGTGTGCATTATTAAAATTCCTCATGGCCTGCTACTTTTTTTCTGAAGTGAAAATGTAAGCCATATCCCTGAAAGTCAATTTCTATCTGTTACAGTGTGACTTCCAGAAAGGGAAAATTAAAAATAATACAACCCTGGCAAAAAATATTTAAGCTTGAGAGAGACAGAGGGCATTTGGTTTCCAGAGATGTTTTTAGGTGCTGACCGGTGAGGAAAGGGATGGGTTTTGGAGTATTTTTGGGAGGAGGAAACCCCTGGTTTCCTCGCAGCTGTGGCTGTGACATGGCTGCAGGGCTGGCTCCGCTGGCCATGACACAAAGCCACAGACCATGGGATCAGCACGCTCCTCTGGAATGCTTCAGCACCTGGCCAGTTCCTCTCCAGGTGTTTCAAGGCTATTTCTAGTAGCTCTAGTAAAAACACCAGTCTGTTTATGAAATAGGCCATGTATTTCTTATATTTTGGAATCCCGGAGTGGGCCCACATGTGCCATTGTTTCAGCATCCATTCAGCAGGATATTTTACAGGGAAGGCAGCTCAGAATTCACAGGGATGTGGATTTAGGGTAAAAATTACTCTGGCTCTTGTGAGTTTTGGGGCAACATGAACACCTGGAACATGATAGTGTCCACACACCTGCTTGGGAGGTGCTTGGGTTCGTGAAGATTTTCTGCTCTTCGAGAGAGTGCTCGCCCCGTTAGTCGGGGGAGGAGCTGGAGCAGAGTTTGGCCAGCAACAGGCAGATGTTTTGGTTTTAAACTCCGTGTTGTCCGAACCTGGACCCTCTTGCAAGTGATTTTCAGTGTCAGAGATGCCCTTGACGTGCTGCCAACCCTGCAAAGCTGTCCTGGAGAAAGCCAGCAGGTCAGAGGAGGTTGGTGTGCTGGGCAGAGGGATTTTACTCTTTATTTTCCCCTACTAATTGTAATTTGCTGTGTTGCCATTCTCTTTCAAGTTTCAGATACTTTGAGGCTATCAGAAGCCTAAACCCCAAATCTTTTCCTATTTGTAAATAAATCATATTTCACAGAAGATGTTCTTTCTGATGGCTTTTTTTTTCCCAGAAAACAAAGAGACTTTCAGGTCCTGAAATAACTGTTAGGTTTATGAGTTCAAAGCTTATGCTATATCTTTCAGTACAAAAGCGTGCTAGCTAAAAGTTCTTTCCCCATTCTTATGTGAAAGGTGTATTTAAATTATGATGGGGAAAAGAAGCAGCTTTAATAACCCTGTATAAATTTTCTGCAAGGACCTGAGTGCACGTTTCGGGTGGGATGCAGAACCTTCCAGCAGCATGGATGTCACCTGCCACTTCCCTTCATCATCTACTAACCATAGTAGGAAGTGTCCTGCTTTCTCTAACCTTTATCTGTCCCGTGCTCTTCTGCACCTGCTCCCCAGAAAACAAAATAAAAGGTGCTTATAAAATGAGGGTTAAAGACTGATTACATTGTGACCAAAAATTGCGTTTTTGTATATTTCTGGAAGCAGTCTGAGAGTGGGGAGAGAGTAGAATAGAAAGCTCAGCTGACTGAACATTTCTCTGATTTTGGGGTTCCAAATGACATGTTGTGGTGTTTGTCTTGGACAGCGGCATCCCTCCGAGAACCCCGACTTCAGTGCGCATGTTGAAGTGGTGTCAGGAACCATGTTTGCTGCAAGAGCAATGTCTTTCACATCTGACTTCGAAAGGGAAAGGGAGAAGAGCAGGGGATGGAAAATAATGTATTTTACTATTTTAAATCTTTGTGCAGTACATGACATTTGGTGACATGCGTCCCTCCAGCCCTGCACACTCCAAAACCAGAGAGGTTTGGGTTATTTTTGTTATACACCAAAGCTGTTGGGTGAGTGGTTAATTAATCAAACAGAATAATCAGGGAAGGTTTGCTGTGGAAATACTTCCCCTTCATATACTCAACTGCAGTTCTCCTAAAGGAAAGGAGAGAGATGATTCTTTTCTTTAATGCTTACAAATTCAGTTAAAAAATTTCACCTCTCTTTCCTTTACTTTGAAAAGGCGAACTTACACAAGCATTTGAATTATTATTATTATCATTATTCTCATTATTCTCATTATTATTATTATTATTTCAAGTATTAATGATCTAAATACGGAAGATAGAATTTTGAAGCTAGAATGAGGTTTCCAATGCATTTTAAAAACATTAGAGAAAAAAAAAATTGTGTGCCCTCTTTCTGCAGTCAGTGCTATGGATGAATATTCATATTAAAGTTCTTACATTCTGAGAATTTCTCCAGAATTTCTCCAAACTTGATAGGAAGGTGTCTTTTTTAAGTTTTGTTAGAACTTTTTTTAGTTTTGTTAGAACGGTTTTGAAATTCTATAGGAAACCAAAAATCATCTGCATATTTAACAGACCTTTTAAAATGTGAAAAAATCACAGTTGCATATAATATGCATAAATGCCATAAAATGGATTTTGGTGCATTTTCGTATCGCAAAGTGGAAAAAGCGTAAAAAGTCAGTAAATCTGTTTGCACTGTGTTGTTCATCTTACTGGGGATTCATGTGTCGGAGCAGCCCAGAGCTCATGCCGGTAAGACAGTAACTTCCTCAAGTTATGCTCGATCATGTTAATAATCTACGGATTAAGATTCCCTAAAAATATTCACTGATTTAATTCCAAGAGGGTCTATCATGTCAGTGATATTAATACATCTTGTTAGGTCCTGTCATGTGTATAGAAAAGTTTCTATCCCCGTGACAGAATTATCCTGATTTTGATTTCAAGTGTTGAAGAATCAAGTATAAAGGGAATTAAAGGAGCCGAGGGCCCGCACAAAGGGGTGAGGGACACAGAGCCGTGAGCAGGTGCTCACAGAGAAGCCTCAGAAGTGTGTATGAGGTGCACTGTGTGTGCATGAGTGCTGTGCCACCCACCGAGGGCCACAGAAGGAGGCACCCCACGGAATTTTTGGCTACAGGGGAATGAAGTTGGGCTTTCGGTTTTGACTCATTTTCGATTGTTGAATTTGCGTTCAATTAACGTTTGACAAACATACCCCAACATCTGTGAGAGCGACTCTGAAATGGGCAGAGGTAGCCCCGCCGTGAAGGAGTGGGCACTCCAATCTATGTCTGGCCTGACACAGCCCCTTTCCCTGGTCCGTGGTGTCTCCACGGTGCAGTGTTGCCCGGCATGGAGTGGTGTGCTGGCAATGCTGCCCAGTATGGGGTGGGCAGGTGGTGAGGAAGAGGCATTATTTTTACATCAGAGCAGGTGAGGAATTTGCAAGGAAAAGACAGACACTGCCTGTTTCAGAGTTTCTCACAGTTGTGTCCAAAAGTGGCTTGTCTTTTTTTTTTCCTTTTTTCTTTTCCTCCCCTCAAACTTGTAGTTTCTCCGCTTGTAGTCTTTGCTCACCTTGTAGCCAGCAGAAAGTATTTCTGTGTTGTTTCTTGACTATGCAGTTAATTCTGTTTCTAAAGATTTTTTATAACTTCTTTTGGCACTTAAAAAATGGGGTGGTGAGCACCTGTGCAGGAGTACGGACACTGCAGGAGTGTCAGACACTGGAGGGCTTCTGTGGACGAGGTGATAACCCTGAAATATCTCCTCCTTTAAAATTAATTGCCTTGGATTTGTATGGGATATCCAGTTTCTATCTGAGTTGTTTTGATGCCAGACGAGAGCTGGTTAAATTAATTCTGATTTTCTGATGGTGGCATCAGGAGGGAAAGAGGAAAAATGATAGCACTGAGATACTCAGAAGTTGGTCTGGAGGAAACTGTTTTGGTCAGCAGCATATTTACATGGTGTGAGAGAGCAAAAATCTGAAATGCTTTCACCCATTTTTAGACACTGTATACTATTCAGGAAGTCCCAAGTCATATTAAAGTAAAAACTTTAGGGAATTGAAAACACTTTTAAAAAACAGGTATGCAAAAAGGACATGGAGAAGCTTTTGTTCATCAGTGGTTGTATACAAGCTGTCACACGTCTCTGCAAGGACATATTCGGGATGAATGTCACTCGTCATGAATCTAGGTGCAAATAACTGCTATTGCTGAATATATATGATGCTCTTTAGTGGTGAACACATGAAAAAATTATGAGGAAATGGACAAACATTAACACATGCAGTTGGCATGTGGGTAATGTAAGGAAAGTGCTTCTGTGAAATTGTCTGTTAGTGAAGGGTGCTGCAGGCTGAAGCCCAGCTGCTGGGGGAGTTTAAAGGGAAAATGTTCAATTATTATCTGTTTAAAATGTACCCCAAAACTCACTTCTAGCAAACTTCTAGCACTGCTCGCTTGACATCTCATATTCTTCAGCAGCACTAAAAGTTTTTCCCATGTTTACTTCCATTTTAGCTGTGATTAGAAATCACTTCCAACAAAATATTTATTAAGAATCTATTTATCAAGGAATACCTATTAAGAATGCTCTCCTAACAAAGTTGTTCAGATGTGGTACTTCGTCCTTTTGGGTCCACTGGTGAGGGATGATCAGTAGACGACATAAAGGTTAAAGAGAGAGAAAGGAAGCTGTAAATCATCCAGAATGGCAGTAAAAATTAAAACCTTGGGGTTTGTCAGGCTCCCCCGTGTATTAGCTAATAAATATAACTGTGCTTTAGTTCTATTCATCTTCTGATTTTACAGGCTTTGCAAATGTTTGTTTTCAGATTAATGTATAAATGTATGTGTAACTATGCATATGCTTAGTGCGGGGGCAGCCAGTGCCGTGCCCAGGCAGATGTATAGATATAAAGAGATATATATAAACATTTGGCCAATCCCCTAATAAACAGTCAAATAAAATATACATGTCCCAGTGCATGAGTCTCCTCCTCCTCCTCCTGCTTCTCCTCCTCTTCCTCCTCCACCGCCTTCTGCTTCTTCTCCTCCTCCTTCTTCTCCGCACAGTCTTTCCCCACCTCCCCCACCCCACTTCAAAGCTTGTGGTCCTTTCTCCATCCGTGTACTAAAAGGTTTCTTTGTGAGCCAGGCCATTTGTCCGTCATTGTTTGCGGCCCAAACGGTGGTAAAATACCCTGTCACCGATCTGGAGCACGGTGAATGGCAGCTTCTCTCCGGACAATTGGCGGCGGTGCCGAGAAATATTCCTGAGAGGATTATTTAACCTTTCAATTTAGGGGGCACAAAGCCCGGCTGATTAATGAACTTTCTGATGGGCGCCGATAAGCGGATCTATTTCTTTATTTCCTCCAAAAGTGATTCCTTCTCCTGTCCCATATTACTATAATCTTAAACATAAAATGTGGCAAATAGATTAAAAAACAGCACTAAAGAGTTTATCTGGCTAGCAAACTGAAGGAGCTAAATTAAAATTGGTAATGAAAGCAGTGGCTGAGCCCTGTATATGGTTTTTAAATGCGCTGTGTATTTTGA
The DNA here is from genome assembly GCA_013397725.1 of Rhagologus leucostigma. Classification (NCBI taxonomy): domain Eukaryota; kingdom Metazoa; phylum Chordata; class Aves; order Passeriformes; genus Rhagologus; species Rhagologus leucostigma. Next base: position 359,484 of record VZTD01005874.1, read on the forward strand.
AGAGACTTATTCTCCAGCCTGCCTGGTAATGACTGCTTTGGGTGCGCGGTCCCGGTCCAGCTTCTGTTATCCCCCCAAAAAAATGAGTTGTGTTATCTGGATGACTGCAGACACATATGCATCCCCCTTTCTCACTGCATGGGCAGACAAGGTCGATAGCATTACAAGGTATTTGTGGCAGTGCTTGTTTCAGTTTTCAGAGCTGCCAGTTTTCAGCCAGATTTGAATTACAAAAGAAGAAGCTGGCATGAAAATTGAAAGGGTTTATCGGCTAGTCTGAAGCCTCATAGCACATTGCTTATTTATGCAGTCCATTTGCACCAGGAAATGTAAAAAGGAAATACATTTTAAAAATAAGGTCATAAAGACCCAGATATGTTTAAGATGGCAAATAAAATATAGATACCTATAATATCTTTCCAGGAAACGATTTCACTTAATGTTGCACATTACTTCGGAGGAGCATTTATGTTACTGTCATAAATTTGTGCGTTTGTGTCACCATACAGATAGTCCCCAGGGATT